>CM047879.1:18220012-18640387 GCA_026212405.1 Petrea volubilis | reverse complement strand
AATATGATTTACTGCAATCAATTGATCATATCAATATTTTAAATAAAAGACAAACTATTATATCCAATCAAGCTGTCAATTAACTCAATATTTTAAATGAATGACATATAGTAGAAACATACTAATATTAAATTAGAACAACACCTACATTTAAAGAAAACTGAATCCACAAACCTAAAACTTGTGGGACCTTGTTTTATCGAAGGCCCCTGATAATTGTCATAATTAAAAAAAGGTATTTTTCATTACCAATTAGTCAACGTAAAGTAAATCGACGATAAATTGTTATAATAGCGTGAATGAAAAAAATGAAAAGTCATCAGCTTTTACCAGGATATATTTTAAATAAACGAATTTTGTTGTAAAATGTTATCAATAAATGACCATTAATTAAGACACATTAATTAAGCGTTAATTTAACTGTTAACGTAAGTACATATTAGTAATGCTGAAGTATTAACGAAAGAGATAGTTTATGTTATATAGGCACGCATTGACACAAAATCTCATAGGACCTCCAAAAACTTATCCAAAACACAAACCACAACCTCATTATACACGAAACATGGCGAACACCCCAACACCCGTCTACTATCTAGCAAGCACTTGCCTAGGAGAAAGCCCCTCCTCGGACACATCAAAGAACAAATCATCACTCTTAGACAAGGCATACACAATCTCCACCATGCTAGGCCTTCTCGCCGGATCCCTATGCAGGCAAGCCACAGCCACACTCATCACACTCACAACACTCTCCATCGACAACTCCGACTCGTGCTCGACGAGCCACTTGTCCATCCAATCCCTCAACCTCCTCAACTTCCTCTGCTCGTCTTTTCCCTCCAAAATTCCGCCCGCCTGGGCCGACAACACGTCCCCCCTCTCATCTATTGCCTCTCGGCCTGTGATGAGCTCGAGCAACACGACCCCGAATGCGAAAACATCCATTTTGGTCGACACGACCCCGTCCGAGAGGTACTCAGGGGCGATGTAGCCCTGAGTGCCGACGATGTGCATTGTTATGGCATTGCAGCCGGATTTGGCGAGGCCGAAGTTGGCAATCTTGGCGCGCATGCTGGAGTCGAGGAGGATGTTGCTGCTCTTGATGTCCTTGTGGACGACCTTGGGCCTCGTGTGCTCGTGGATGTATTGGAGGCCGTTGGCTACGTCGATGGCGATTCTTAGCCTCGTTTTCCAGCTAAGTTTTTGGTTGTTCTTGTTGTCGTCGTCGTCGTGGTGGAGCCAGGAATGGAGGGAGCCGTTTTCTACGTATTCGTAGACTAGGTAGCAGTTGGCTTCCTCGGGGTCTATGCAAAAGCCCTCTAGCCTCACCAAATTGCCATGGTTCACCTGCAATTCAAGAGTCCTTAAGCAAGTTAATTAAATAAGCGATATTAAGTGACACTAAAAATTAGTAATATTCTGTGTCGTCGATAGCTCGTTGGCGATATAAATATACATTGATAGATGCGGTGACAATATTTCTAGTCCTTGGACATAAATAATTATTTTTTTATTTTTATTTTTTGGTAATAGTTGTAACATAATCAAAAGTTATTTTGTCATTAAATATGCATAATTAATAGCAATTTTGATATCGTCACTAGGCATTTTGTCATCGACATGATATTTTTCTTGTCGGGCGTATAATATCCTGAATTGGGAAAACATAAACAGAAAAAGAAAACGAACAAAATATGCTAATAGGAGATAAAATATCATTTTATAATAAAAGATTCTATGCGAGGAAATATGTTTCACAGAATTACAAGCATGATTAATTCGTAAGCTGGCAAAAGTAAATGATTAGAAGCTACAATTAAGTACAAACTTAAATTATTAGTACATAAAAACATCATTATTGTAATGGTGGCTTATGCGCTTGCCTGATTTATACTAATAAATAAATAATCAACAATGCATTAATTTTCTATTTTCAATTGATTAATCATGACTTGTGAACTGCCAATTATCTTCTCCCTTGTACTCTTTTGCGGGTGGGAATCATCCAACAGTAACGATAACATTATCAATTCAGAAAATTAGTTTACAATATATATATATATATATATAATATTTCGAATTGTTTTCTTAAATTATATGGTTTTGAATATTACAATATGTTGCTTTACCGAACCATTACGTTATATTAACGGGACTGGTTAAAAATATAACAACGACTTTTCTTCCAAAAAACAACAAGACCTGAAAAGTAGTATGCCCCTAACGGCATATGCTAAAGAGTGCCGGCAAAAATTAAATTTAGGTGATTTTTAATTTTTTTTCCTTTTTTTTCCACTATTTTTAGAGCAGTTCGGATCATCTGCTATAAAATGGTACTACATTTTCTCCTCCACTTATTAATACATACCATGTGTAATATTGGTGAGCGGTTGAGATAAGAAAAGAGAAAAAATTATGATATAAGAAGATTTTTAAATATTTTATTTCTTTATCTCAACAGCTCACCAATATTACACATGACATGTATTAATGAGTGGAGAAAGAGATGAAGCACCGTTGTGTAGCAGAGAATCCGAATGAATTTCATAGTATTTGAATAGTTGTTTTTGTTTTTACCTTCTTTTTTTCGTATTTTTTTTTAAATCTTAAAACAACTAGAAGCTATCTACTAACTTTAACAACTTCTAGTTTTTCCAAAAATTTTTAGGATTTCTTTGTTTATATAAATTATGTGGTTACTTACACTGACACCCCCTTCGAGATATTTAGATTGCCCACTCCCCCTAAATCTTTCATAATTACTATAACCTCCCCTCGGAGTTTCTATAATTGCAAACCCCAAACAAAATGTAAAGTAGCCCAATAATTTTTAATTAAAAATAATTCAAACATAATTAAAATACCAAATTTTTGAACGACGATTTTGCATTTTGGTGTTTAGGGATGTTTAAGTAATATTTTTTTTTTTTGTTAAAAATCCTACAGAATAGGGAGTTTGTAAAATTGTGAAATATGGAGGGGAGGTCGTTGTAATTATAACAGATTGAGGTTGAAGTTGTTAATTCGAATACCTCAAAGGGGTGTTGGTGTAATCAACCCGAATTCTGTTCTCGAACCGTCCAAATTTTCACATCAACTATTTCTCCTAAAATCTCCGAAAATTAATCAATTGAAATAAGCACAGCCCTAAAAACACCTACAATTTTCACCAGAAACCACATCATTACGCATCCTTAATTCACTATGTGTACTGTGTGTAATCTTATTTTTCTTCCATCTTCCTAAAAAACCCAAAATTTCAACTGTTAAACTTGTTCTCAAGTCTGAATCAAGATCAAAATTTGCATAGTAATAAATTTCAATTTAATAAAAAAGAAAAAAAGAAAATTTACCTTTTGCAAGATTTTGAGCTCCTCATAAGCATTCCACTTCATTTTCTTGATGGCATACCATTCTCCATCAATGCACCCTTTATAAACAGACCCCTGAATTATCCACTTATCATCAAATCCGTCTGTTGCATCCTTCAAATCATCCACACCAAACACTTTATACTTATCCAAGCACCCTGATACATCAGCCATCAAACCCACCTCCTCACCTTTAAACAATCGGTTGTTAGTCCCTAATCCCTTGTTCACTTTTTGCTTCTCTTCATCTTTATAATAATATCCCCCATCTCCTCTCCTCCTCATCACTCTCTCTCTGTAGAACCATATCCCACAGACCAGGATTAGTACAGCCCCACATAATCCGAGTCCAATCCCCAATCCCACGATGACACCTGTCCTCTCCGTCTTCGGAGGAGAAGGGGTGGGGACTGTAGGCTGGGTGAGATTAGGAAGTCTTGAAACGGGCACGAAAATGGTGTCCAGCGGTTGGATATTGTTGCCGTTAACTTCGATTATGGACCGTTCAGATGATCCAAATCTTGATGCGACGGAGCTCAGATTATCCGACTGCTGAAAAACATAGCTGATCAGATAATTCACCCGGTTCTGAACCTGGCTTGAGTTGGGGCACTTGCAGAAGATCGGGAAAGTGATGACGTCCCCTATGTTGAGCCGTGTCGGCTCGAACGTGGGGTTTACGACCTCGACGGATTGATAAGTTGTCAGATTTTGAAACTTTTGCGTGGAGATTAAGTAAAAAGTGTCACCGCTAAGGATTGTGTAGTTGAGCCCTGCATAAGATATGGTGATGCTGCTGTTGACCGTGTTGCAGGAGCACTTGACGGGCACGAAGAGGGATTGACCGGGCAGGAGGGGGGCGGTCGGGGACGAGATGTTGCTGGGGTTCGATATCATCAAACGGCTGACGGCGAAGAGGTCGCCGACGGAGGCGAGATTGAGAAAATCAGGAGCGTTGGCTCTGTAGAAGACGTAGGTGTCACAAGAATTGGCTGCGGAAGATTGGTTTGCTGCCGTGCAGTTGAACCCTATCGTGCTTGGTTGGGCTTGTACCTTGTACAAGAAGAGGGGAAGTAGTAGTGCAAAAAATACATAGTAGTTCGATTTGGTTTTCATTTTTGGTGTTGTGATTCAGAGTGATGAAATGTTCAATATCAAGATTCAAGAGGGTGTTCTTGGGTCTCACCGTCTCACCAACTGAATATATTAAAACATTGAATGCGATTTTGGACAATTTTTTCCAGGTGGGTCCCTGTGTAACGGAAAGTCATGGTCAACTTTTATCGCCTTATGAATAATTTTAATTGTTTTTATACGAGTTGGATGGGGAGAGGCACAAGGAAATTAAAAGCCATTATGTATTTTTCTGATGTGATATAAGTGTTAGAACCAGTTGAGTGGGAGCAATTTTTATTCGAGTTTGTAGACCAACGTGTTTGGCACAGGAAAGAAAATTGATAAATTTTTATTTTTTATATGTATATTTAATTGAAATAAAAATTTATTTATTTTTAATTGTTTGAATAAAAAAGTAAAAGAAAAAAAAAATTTATGTACTAAATGATATCTATATTCTTATATCATTATAAAATATAATTATGTTATGAATTCATGCGTTAAAATAAATTAATAAAATTAAAATAAATAAATATAATGTAAATAAAATATATAAATTGATATAATGAAATATTTGTTTAAATTGTGTCAAATAACAACTACAATCTTATATAATTATAAATATAATTATATCGTAAATAATTTAATAAAAATAAAATAAATAAATATGTGAAGTATATTTTTAATGTATTATACAAATAAACACATCATATTTGCTATTTAAAAAAACTCAAGGATCCATACTAGCAGAAAATGTAATATTATTTAAACACTTAGTTATGCATATGATAATTTTAAAAATCTTATTTTGTAGGGATTCGTGCGATATTTTTCTCTGGTTTTACGTGGCAAAAAATATGCATATTCTCGACTTCTTTCTTTCTAAACACTATCGATTCGTACGATACTTATTTTTTTCATCCTCAATTTCTTTCTTTCTATTTTCCTTCCACATCTAAACAATAGAAAATATGCATTTTCTTTCATTTCGCTCTTATTCCTCCCATTTTCTTCGTTATGCATTGACTCGGCTGGTTTGTGCGCTCAATTATTCAAGAATGACTATCGATTTTTGGACATTTAGTTGCGTTTTTGATCAAATAGCTAATTACCATAGTTTTCCATTACGTTATTGCTAGTCTATTCAATAGTTTTCCAATTACATTATTACTAGTCTATTCAAAACCTTATCCGAACTCTGTTTTTATTTCTCGCCATTAATGACATTGGTGGGCTCGTTAATTAGCAATGACTTCTACAGTCGAACTCCAGGAGGAATAGAATTTTAGCATATTTGGTCTAGTTCACTCCACGTTGAAAAAAATCTCTTGAGATTAGACCTATTTTAATATTTTTTTTAATTGTGGGTGAAATTTGTAGTGAAAAACCAAATACTAAGCGGGGAGTGTTTTCCCACGGGGATTTTTATAAAAAAAGAAAAGAAAAAAGAAAAGGCATACAAGTGTTCTGGCGTATTGAACGGGTCATGAATTATGACATTTCACAAAATCCCGTGGTCAAGGCAGCTAGCAGTTTGACAGTTCACACGTTGCACGAGCATCAAATTCAGACCTTGACTAATTCTAGTTTCCGGACAGAGACGGAGCCAAGCGGGTTGGGGGAACCCCTAAATTTGTAATAATAATAAATTACATAAGTCTAATTTGAATTCTTTCAACTATGTACCAATTAAGTCAAAATTACATGTCTGCAATAAGGAACAATTATAACAACAAAAATACAACACAAGCAACAGATGCAGTTGGATTTAACAAAATTGCGTGTTGGGATCTACGAGAAGACACATTTTCTAGTTTATACAAGTCTTTCTTCACCATACATGTTAAAGTACAAGCGGCTTGTTCAATTTTTACATCATTTGAAGCTATTCAAAAATTTAGGCATTTCATCAAGAAAAATAAGCAAAACCATGACCCCGTGACGAGGAACTAAGGTGAAAAGGACAGAGGTTTCTATACCTTTCGCTCTCCGAATTCATGATCGATAAGTTGAATTTTGCGCTAGCATAACTTTTTATCTATTTGTAATGTCGTCCTTCTTTACCGTGAAATCCCATAGGTCCCCGTATTTCTCATTGAAGTCCCATATGTCCATGGTGTTGTAATCGGAAATCAACTTGTCGCGCGCTCCTCTCTCCATGTTATATATCTGAGGTTCAAAGTTGTGCGGTTCGCTAGGCTTGTCCATCTCGATTATGCAAAATATAGCCGTAAAGATAGCTGCACCGATAAACAAGTACTCTCCCTGCAAGTCAAGCATTCATAAGACAAATATGCATTCAAATTGTTCATTTTGATATGTAATGGCTATTGCAATCAATTTCGACTAGTGGTATTTTTAGTACCGGAGCATTGAAATAAATCCCGGCGGCAATCGCAGGAAGGAATAACCATGAAATCAGACCTGAGGTAGTTACACCGTGAAATTAATCACAAATCTCACTGCCACATATATAGGAACGCAGTGATATTGTTAGCAACTTAGCATATATATATATAACTATATATATGTACCCTGGAACCCTGTAGGAGGTCCAATTGCTGCATAATCTTCTGCAATTGATCCCCAAAATGATCCTGAAATGCAAATTGACCAAAAAACAAAAAGAAACCAGATTTTTAACTCAAACACCTACAATCATTATATCCAAGGTTTAAAATTTCTGGATTGGGTTTCGATTAAATTTCTAAGGGTTAAATATATTAAGCATCTCAATTTTTGGGGTGATTCGCATTTTGGTACCTAATATTTGCAAATGTGCAACCATGGTATCCAACGTTTATGAATTGTGCTCCGGTGGTATTTTCGATGGAATCTTTGGGAATATCCTGTTAAATATGTAGAGTTAATTGCATTAATTTGACCCACTTCTGTAATTGAAAATTTATGTAAAATCCCCATAAACAAAAAACAAAAGGTCAAAAGTTTCGTTATATCTTGAAAAATATCAAAATACCCTTACTCAATTAAAGATCCATAACAAATTTACCTTTTATGATTTATCTTTTTTATTATTATTTTAGAGTCAATTGCATCTACATTTACATGAATTGGAAATTATATTTTTCAAAATAATTATAGAAATTACGATATATTATAAATTATGTGCTCCTTTACGACCCCACCCAAAAACTTTAAACAAAAGAAAAAGAAAGAACAGCTAGATAAAAATATAAGAATATTTCCCTCTTCTGCTTTCTTTAGAATCGTTTATCAAATTGAAAGTTTGTATACAAATTAAAGGGGTCATTGGCATAAACAACGAAGTGATGGTCTTCTCCCCAAGGCATGGCAGCCTCTTGAGGGCCCAGTTATTGAATCGCAGGTATGATTGTCCGCTTGAATAATCATATGACTCAAGTCTAGTGTTAATTTGCATGTATGTTAGGAATATAATTTTCCTTGATTTACAGTTAATTAAAAATCAACCACATTGTAATTTGTGTTTTGAACAATTTGTCCTCCAAAAATTGGTTCCTATCAAACTTTATGGCACATGTGGTGTTTATATGAAAATCTTTGTTGCATTCCAAGTTTAGAAGTTCATTGTTCCTTTATTGCAACTTTAATTAATATATTGCAAACTTTTAAATTAATTTGAAAATTATAATTTTAAATCCAATGTATATATAAATGTAGTTGATCATAAAATAAAGACAAAGTATAAAATTTTAAGAAATAAAAGAAAACTAAATTGCTGTGGATTTTTAATTGAGTAATGGTATTTTGATATCAAGATATAAGGAGGTTTTTAACCTTTCTTTGTTCATGGAGGTTTTATATCAAATTTCAATAATTATACAAGAGGGTCACATGCAATTAACCCTATAAATATTCTCAAAGATTATGTCGGAAGTACAGTAGAGCATGATTTATAAATATTGGGTACCATGATCGCACATTTGTAAAAATTAGGTACGAAAGTGCAAAACATGTATTTAACCCAATTTCTAATAATGAATCTGAAATGGTTTTCAGATACTTCAACCTAAATGCAACCTCTTGTTGAGATAATCATATAGTTTCTAATTAATTCTCAATTAGAAAATCACAAATTTGCCCCATATTTAACTATGAATTGAAAAGAAAAACAGAAGATTAAAGACCACCTCTTTCATCGGTTTCATAGAATGTGTGATGGCCATCATACTTGCCATGCTCAAAATCTGCCTGCGATATTATCAACCAAACAAAAACCAAAATCTCGAAACTACAAAACCGACAAAACATTATTGAGAATAAATCACAAATATTAAAGTACCTCATCGATCCCATTTGTGGCCCATCTATCCTTGGGGTCTTCATTGAGATCCGGCTCAACTTCAGACAACCCGGCAGACAATCTTTTTGAACTTATTTTCCTACCAAAATTTAATCCAATTTTTTTCACATGAATTGAAGTTCGGCTATTCTTGGTAAAATCCCTTTTCTTGAATTCATATGATTTAGAATTTTCTCGGCACAAAATCTTGGGGATTGAATTAGTGGCATTTACTGAGACTGTAAATGTGCCCGCCATTTTTAGTTTTTGCGTTCTGGGTTTGTTTTTCTAGTGTTGTGTGTTCTTTTATTATCCGAACGGCGTGGTGATGATCAAGCGACTGCGGTTGCTGAAGTGAAAATATGAAAGTCCATTAATACTCGGCCACGTGCGAGAGGAGCCGGTTTGTGCTGGTGTCTGGACTTGTGATTGGGTTGTTATTTGTGTTGGCCTGCCCGGTGGTCAGTTTGGAGAGATTTGGGCGTGTATTTGAATGAGCGATGTAGATCAGCTATCGCACCTTATCCATTTTGTTTTTGGCATTCAATTTGCCAAATTACAATTATTGCATCAAATTTAAATAATTTTTTTTAGAAAAAATTATATTTACATTCCTTGAGATATAGTGTAGTTATAAATTAATCCCTATTATTTCAAAAATTATAAATAATCCCTTAAAATATGTATCAACTTAACAAAAATTACCATTCATTAAATCGAGACATAATTGAGAGTTGTATTTCTGATGTTTTCAGCAGTGTTTTAAGATGGAATTGTGACAATCTTGATAAGTCTAATATATAGAAAGTATATATAATTTCAATTTAAAATAATAATAATAATAATGGTGGTATCAAATTATAGATGGTGATGCTCAGTATTAATTGTGGTAGAATAAAAGTGAAACTATTTTGTTAAGGTTGGTGAAATAATAAAACTGATTGAGGAATTTCGTAAGGCTTGACACGAAACATCTTTTGGTGGTCTTATTGATTGTTATAGTTGCATAAAAATTATCTTTTGTACGGATTTTTTTATAATTTCATAAAGTTACAAAAAAAATAAAAGTGATGTTAACATGACCAATTGAAATAAAGAATAAGAAAAGTGAATAATCCATAAAATAAAATATAGTTAGAAGAAAATAAAAAATTCACAACCTAACTCATATTAAAAATTTATAACTACCATTAGTTAGAATAAAATACGTTTAGGAGCATAAAAAGTTTAGCTTAAAATAAAAACTCATAATCAACTCTCAATTGTAATTCAAGTCCTCCCCCCTTCCCTGCTTGTGTGTGTGCCTCTCTTTTCGATTGATTTCTATAAAATGTCCTCGAGAGATTGTATAAAAAAAAGAAAATTCAACTATAATAATTTCAAAATAACATATGGTGAATAGTATTAAAAAATGTAATAGAATATAAAAAAAAGTATATTGCGTCAAGCACCCCCAACGTTTGGGGTGTTTTGCACTTTGCCACCTAACCTTTGTAAATGTGCACTTTGCCCTCCAACTTTTATCATTTGTGCACCGATGGTACTTTTTATACTCTTCCGATGGAATATTCCTCAATATTCTCCTGAATATGCCCGAATATTCTACAAAAATTCCATCAAAATAGTAAAAAAGTACTATCGGCGCACAAATGATAAAGATTGGGTGGCAAAGTACACATTTATGAAGATTGAGTGATAAAGTACAAAACACCACAAACTTTGAAATGCTTAATGCAATATACCTTATAAAAAATGAAGAATTTACTGCTACAGGTATGAATATTTTTCTGAGTTTGGACTCTAGAGCTTCAATATATTAAGTCATGGGGTGATGTAAATTATCCGATCTACTGGTAGAAGAATCCAAAGTTTTCCAAGATTAAAAAAAAGCTAATTCTTGTTACGAGTCAGGTTGAGTTAGACCCAAGTCCAACCCGTCTTTAAATGGGGTTGTTTTTTTGATCCAAATTCGTCCCAAAACCCATTATAACGGTTCATATCCAATTCATATGGGTCAAGTTTGGGTCTAGACTTGGTATGCTCAACTCAATTGCTATTCCTAGTATTATAATCTATTGTGTCAAGAAAAAATAAAATTAATTTGTTCATCTCTTTATCCACATAAAAAGTGATGACATATAATATTGATTTTATTTTAAATATTATAATATGATATGGTTTTTGGTGTTTTGTCCTCATTTGTCCAAATTACTTATTCGATTCCAAAGAATAAAAAAGGCATAAAATTATCCATCTACTTTGCCATACATCGCCCTAGGAAGAGAAAAACAAAACAAATAATGAAAATAAAAAAAGAATCTTGGTTATGATGACACTGAAACTGCTCCAACTTCACTTCAACTTCAGCAATACAACATTACCAACAAAGTTACACTCCAATTTGTACTCCCTCTCTGCATTCTCTCTCATCCCCAAGAGAAGACGATTCTTCTCCTCCAGACCATTCTTCTGCCTCTCCTCCGGGTACTCCCTTACCCCATTGCTATGTATGAATCAGAGATATATGTCCCGTTTATGATCTTTGTAATTTTGCAGCAACGATTGTGTTCTATGCATTTCGTTGACTTCTGTTTGCCGATGTCCCAGATATTTTTATTGCATGAGGACGTTAAATATGGTATTTTTGTGCGAATTTGTCATGTGGGCTTCTCGTTCTTTTGTTTCTTTTGGGATTTTAACTGTCTCTGCAGTTTATGACTTCTTGGTTGTGCGTACATTTTGTTGTTTTTCTGTAATTGCAGTGGGTTTTATGTGGGTTGTTGAAACTTGTGAGTTTTTGTTGCTTATGTGATTAAAAAGATGGGGTTTTGATGGTTTGTGTGTGGTGTGCATGCTTGCGGGGCTTGTATATGTATTTGCTTTTACATTTATGCTTTCTTGAGTCGAAATGTTAAAATGAATTACTCTGATGAGATGGCCTTAAGCAAATGACGATACTGGCATCTATTCAACGATAAAGAACTCTACAATTTGTCAAGTTTAAAGGTCCGAGAAAGGATTTAAATCAAAACTCCAAGTTCTTTCAACTAGTTTAATCCTTGAAGTATTCAGTTCTTGTGGGCTTCTAAAGTTAAAGCTTTCATATTGAAACAAAATTCATTTTATTTGAGCCAATAAGTGTTGATTTTATTTGACTTTCTTGAATGAGAATCAAAATTAATACCAGGCAAATATGACTCCATTACCCCAAGATCCAAATCGCAGTCAGTTATGGTGAATGATCGGCAAGTGATTTTTGCCTTATTGATTATCGGCAAGTGATTTTTGCCTTATTGATTATCGGCAAGTGATTCTTGCCTTATTGATTGGTATGAATATATGATCTATTCCTTTTCTCATTCAGTTAAGATTATGTAAGATAGTCTATACATTTTCTTAAAATTGCACTATTGCAACAGAGTACCATAAAATCTTCATGTATTCTCTCCTCCTTCCCCATTATCCCTCTCCAGTTTCTTTAGTATGTTGACAGTTTTCAATTTAACGAGGTTGACACTGCTTTCTCTGGGAACTGCTTCCTTCTTCGTAGTTTATGTTTAGTTTTTAATCATAACATATGTGTATGATATATTCCATTTACGTTTGAACTAGAAGTTTATCAGCTGTATCACTCATGGATAATGCTGGAGGAAGCCCCACAAGAGAACTGCCGGTGGGTTTAGATGCAGCTACTCAGGAAGAATATGCTTCTCTGTCTAAGTTGCTCCAAGAATTCTCAAATATCCCCACCATTGATAAAGCATGGACTTTTAAATCAGTGAATGGTTTGAGTGCTTCATTTTATTCCAAATTATTATTTTCTGCTTTGTCATTCTCCATTTTCCAGTCCTTGCATTTAATCTCTCGTTGAAGCAGAGATTTTTGACTCACTACTTGTTCATAAAATTTTTCTGCAGGAGATGCTTCTAGTGCTATGTTTTCAGTTAGCCAACCCAACCTTTTGTCCAACAAGAGGAGAAAATCCTTATTATCCAGTCATATTTCACAGAAGAGTGACAATTCGGTTAGTTTTCATTGGGCTCCATTCCCGATTGAGATGACTGGTGTTTCTGCCATGTTCCCCTCTCCATCAGGGTCAAAACTACTTGTCATTCGAAATCCTGAAGGTGATTCCCCAACTCACTTTGAAATATGGGGCCCTTCTGAAGTTAAGAAGGAGTTTGCTATTCCACGCTCTGTCCATGGATCTGTATATTCAGATGGATGGTAAGTATATTTTATTAAATTACTACACTATATGGTGTTCTGTCTACTCCTGATTATTTTGTTTTGAAGAAAAGTAAAGAACAAAATACGGGAAAAAAGTAATGTATCTGTTCATTAAAAATCATTATAACTGTAAGTAGTTAGGTTTGCAGCATGTCAAGTTCCTATGGTTGATATGATTTTATCAATATCATTAACTGAGAGGGAGTACAATGAAATTTCCATGTTTTCAAGGTTACAACAGACATGCTAAAGCCGTTAAAATCAAAATTCAACTTCTTCAGTTTTATTTGTGCAGGGAACGAGATGGACCATAAAAACTCAGGTCAAAATATTAAGATCTGTTATATTATATATCATGCAACCTTTTCAGTTTATTTATAATTTGAATAACATAATTAAAAGGCCCTTAACATAGATAATCCCAGCTGACAATTTTTCATTGCATTCTGACTAGTTAATTATTGTCATGTGGTCACATCCACTCTCTGCCTACATTGATTCTGCTGCATTAGTTCTTTTCTGTTGTGACCATTTGATGCATCTTCTGGTTGCAGGTTTGAGGGCGTTTCATGGAACTCAGATGAAACTGTCATAGCTTATGTTGCTGAGGAACCTGATCCCCCCAAACCTACATTTACTGGTTTTGGTTACAAAAAGGAGGGCACCACAGACAAGGATTGTGGTAGCTGGAAGGGTCAAGGTGATTGGAAAGAGGACTGGGGAGAAACTTATGCTGGGAAAAGGGAGCCTGCTCTTTTTGTTATTGACATTTATAGGTATATCCACTTGCATATGTTCTGTATTGCTTGACATTTACATGCTTGATGAGTCTTTTCACAACAAACATTTTGCAGTGGAGATGTACGCGCTGTCACAAAAGTAGGAAAGGAATTGAGTGTTGGACAAGTTGTATGGGCTCCGTCAATTGAGGGCGAGCAGCATCTTGTTTTTGTTGGGTGGCCTTCTGATACTAGGAAGTTAGGTATTAAATATTGCTATAATAGGCCTTGTGCCTTGTATGCAGTCAAAGCTCCATCATTTCAATCAGAAGCTGGTGTAACAAGGTACGACGCAAGCTATAAGCAAGATTCTTGTTTATTTCACTGGAATTGATTTCTTTTACAATTTTCATGATGAGTATCGTAGTCCTTTTTCACTTGCCTTTTTGTGCTCTTGATTTGATTTCTCTATGTTGTCCTCAGAAGTAATGCAGCTGAAGATTTTCCTATAATTAATCTGACCCAAAGCATAAGTAGTGCATTCTTTCCACGTTTCAGGTAATTACAGTGGCTACTTAAAGATAATTTCTTCTTACTGACATTCTATTCTGTCATCTGTGCTTAGGATGCAACATAAATCTTCTGTGATTCTTCAAGTTTCTGTAATCCTTGTACCGAAAGGCCCTTATTGATAAGTGATAATTTCTTTCTCTGTCTTCAGCCGAGATGGAAAGTTCCTTGTATTTTTGTCTGCAAAAAGTTCTGTTGATTCTGGGGCACATTCGGCAACCGAGTCAATTCATAAGATTGAGTGGCCCTCTGTTGGAAAATTGGATCCTTTCTCAAAAATTATTGACGTGGTATGCTATCTTTTCTATTATGTTTTTGAATGTTAATAACTATGACGGAATTAACAAAGATATGGCAGTTGATCTTCTTGGAGTTGCGTTGTGTTGATATGTGTTTATGATTGGTTAATTTTAAGGGGAAAAAACCAGACATCCCCAAGCCAAAGGGTCAAGTGCTCTTTGCCTCCCGATAGTTGCAAATGGATGAAAGTACCACCTCTCTTTGTTAAATGTGTTTAAACAACCCCTATTCCCCCTTTTCCAGTGAAATATATTGGAAGCATGACATTTTTCACCCTAATGTTTTGAAAAAATATGCATTTAGCCACCTAAAGTATTTTATAATGTCAAACACCACAGCTGAGTCCTTTTTTAGGGCGGAACAGAGTGTACTTTATATTGTTATCGTGTAATCGTGTTCCATTCAATTTTCCATGTATCAATATTCGAGTGAATTCTAGTTCTCCACATCAATTTTTTCCAATCTGCTGTGATATATTTTAGGTTCCTGTCGTGATGTGCCCTGAAGATGGCTGCTTTCCTGGGCTTTATTGCTCTAAATTTCTTACAAATCCATGGCTTTCTGATGGACATACAATGGTTTTATCTTCTATATGGGGTAGCACTCAAACAGTTCTTTCGGTGAATGCATTAAGGTACACACTTGTGCTGATTAATCTCGAATATATAGAACGTTGTCAATGTCTCTGGTGCATTGCATGACTGGTACTTTTATATGATTTACAGTGGAAAAGTATCACGAATCAGCCCAAACAATTCAAATTCTTCTTGGGATGTCCTTGCACTAGATGGTGATAATATTATTGCTGGTAAGAATGAATGCTTATTTTAGAAACAGGGTTATCCATATTCAGTTTTCACCACATTAAATGATCTTGTGTACTTTACTGTCTTTAAAGTATGCAGTAGTCCTACTGAGATTCCTGAAATCAAGTATGGTCGTCTGGTTGGGAAGATATCAACAGATGCAAAATGGCAATGGCTGGATGTTTTAAGCCCGACAACCAAATGCTCAGACAAAGTATCTTGTTTTTTTACTAAATTTAATATTTTTAATTCTTTTCTTTTGTTTTCATTTTCATTCTTTTTATTTCTGTATATCATACCGAGTTTTATATTTTATACCTACCTGCTTCTGAGAGCTCATCATTGTCCTCGTCCGGTTAATGAAGGTCTCATCTTTGTTGGCGCCACTACAATTTGACATCATGAAGATTCCAGTCAGGGATGTCTCCGAGGACCTTACTAGAGGTGCCTTAACAAAATATTTTCAGATAAAACCTGTTTCTTCATGCTTTCCGCAAGCTGGATGATTTCTTTTAGCTGAGACCAATGTTCTGATTTCAATGCTTTTTCTAGGGAATCTTCTACTAATTACCTGATACTTAAAGTTTGAGGAGAATCTTAAGCGGGAAGAAATAAATGAAAAACATGATAGTTAAGCATGTCATATTTATCTCTATTAAATTAAACAAATATTATCACAAAATAAGTATTTGGATATAGCCTATCTATTCGAAATAACTTGAGCATAAACAGAAGTGTGATATTAAAGCATGAAAACTGCCAATGACTTTCTAATCAATGTTTGAGCCATTGCTGTAATAAGATGTGGTGCTTGATGTTCTCCTCTTTGAGCATAGGTCACTTAATCCCAACTACCTTACGCCACTGCTCTAAATAATTTGGAGCTATGCATTTTGCCAGCCTCTGTTACTTCTCAGCTTAGATTAAATGAATAGAACAAAAATCTTGATTACTAATTTAATCTGCGAAAAAGGTTTAAGACAACGTAATGTTTTTTCTCCACCGCAATTACTTGAATTGCATTTTGTTTTTATGCAAAAACCTAGGTCTTTAATCATGTTACTCTTCGAATATTCTTATTTAAGCTTGATATTATTGAATTTGTTGTAGGTGCAAGCAAACCATTTGAAGCTATATACGTATCAGTCAAAGTCTATGAAGTCTGACTTGCACGATCCATTGATTGTAATCCTTCATGGAGGTCCTCATTCCGTCTTATTGTCAAGCTACTCAAAGTCACATGCTTTCCTTTCCTCACTTGGTTACAGCTTGCTTATTGTGAATTACAGGTAAGCAGTTGGAGGCAACACCTTTCATTTCTTTTTCTGCTCAAATAGATTATTGGAATGTGTTCTATTACTCGAGCACATGGGAATAGTATCATTCACATTGTAATTTAACTGTGTTTTTCAGAGGTTCTTTGGGATTTGGCGAGGAAGCATTGCAGTCTCTTCCTGGCAAAGTGGGGTCTCAGGTACTTGTTTTCTAATACAACTTACTATTCATCCTTAAAAGATAACTTAGCTTGTTTGTAACTTAGTCTGATATGTAAGAAGTTGCTCTGCTTTCTTGATGCTCATGCAGGATGTGAATGATGTACTCACTGCTATAGACCATGTTGTTGATAAGGGACTTGCAGATCCATCTAAGATAGTAGTTGTTGGTGGTTCCCATGGTGGATTTTTAACAACACACCTAATTGGTCAGGTAGAATAGTGATTTCGCTAATTTTGATATAAGGAAATTTCATACCACCTGTATAACTGAACTGTAAACCATCGGATGAAATATGATTGTGTAAGATGCTGACATTAAGTATGGATGATCCAATGGTTTACAAGCAATTTACTTTATATACACACTTCAGTTTCGTGACATGAGCTTTTTTATATGAGATGAATCTCTACTGTACTAATTGCTCATTTTTTATTCTCTTTAGGCACCGGATAAATTTGCTGCAGCAGCAGCTAGGAACCCTGTATGCAACCTTGCTTTAATGGTTGGCACGTCTGACATTCCCGATTGGTGTTTCTTTGAAACGTACGGGAGCGCGGGGAAGTCTATCTACACAGAATCCCCTTCAGCAGAACAACTTGCTCTGTTTCACAGCAAGTCTCCGATTGCTCACATCTCAAAGGTTTGATTTCTGAACTCAAATTGGGATGCATCTGAAAATTGAGAGTCAAAAAAAATATATTGTCTTCATTTGTTAATTCATTATTATCTGCTGAATTCTTTTGTACTTTTTCCAGGTCAAAACTCCGACGCTCTTCCTTCTTGGTGCCCAGGACCTTCGTGTGCCTGTATCCAATGGCATACAAGTAAGACTGCGTCTTTATCAGTTTTGAGTTACTGAGCTTCCGAAGGACATAGGGCGAATGATGCAATGTTACTTGATGCTTTTGTTGTAAGTTAGTAAATGTGTTTGTAATAATGATCTAAATTGCCTTCAATTTTCACGCGTGTAGTATGCACGAGCGCTGAAGGAGAAAGGAGTCGAAACCAAGGTGATCGTTTTCCCCAATGATGTCCATGGCATTGATAAGTAAGCCAGATACCTGTAACTCGTGCGACAAATCATTCTAATCAAACTGAATTTCATTCTAACCACGTACATTGTTGTTCTCTTGCAGACCACAGTCGGACTTTGAAAGCTACCTTAACATTGGAGTATGGTTCAAGAAGTATTGCAGATAGCAGCAGCCAAATGCGTTTATTTTGCTACAATATATGTGCGGAAAGTTCAAATATTTCTGTTCTTGAAACGCCTTTATTTTTGTAACCCTCAATGACAGATATGAATGAATGGCTCTCTGTTTCTCTTGCTGAAGTCCCTTTCTTGAATTCAGAAAGAAATAAACCATAACTAATTTAGAGCCCGTTTAGATGGGTAGGCTATTTTTAGAAGGGAAACACTGATTTTTTTATTTTTATTTTTTGGAAAAAGGCACTTCAATGATAAAAATTGTGATTGGATAGGGTTTTTTTAAAAAGTAGAAGCCAGAAAAATTATCTTATTTAGAAGCTATCCAAAGTAATTTAAATAAAAACACTTTAAAACATTTCTAGTTACTGATGCTTAGCTCAAAAACAAAATTTTACTATAAAAAGTGCAATTCGAGAAGTATTTTCTTTAAGCCTATCGAAACAGCCCTTCATCGAATAAATGACAAACTGATGCAAGTTACCATATTGCAAAACCTTGAGTGTGTGTTTGTCAGGTTGTATTGTTATTGCATCATCATTGCTTTGACGTTTGAACACTGTTGTGATAACCATTGTTCTGAAAAAGAGGGAATGGCCCAAGAATAGACTACCAACAGGCCATCTCTCCCTCCCTCGCACATACATGGACAAAAGAAAAGAGAAAAAAAACCATTTAATTAGTCTGTCTTACAATTTGATTTATCCTCTTTTGCTACAATCCAAAAGGACACAATATCATCCTACATGTAGCACATGAAAGGAATCTCTGTTTTTGACGAGCTTAAAGACTAAGCTTGACCAAACAACTAGTTTCATACAACGTCTCTCCTCCAGGCACTCTCTCTCTCTCGCTCTCTCTCTCTCTCTCTCTCTCCACCCCCTACTATATATTTTACCTGTATTTACGCCATTTATGAATTTCTGACCTTTGTCTGCTTAAAATTTTTTGTTCTGTATATGCTGTAGACTTCTGTTTGCCAATGTTCAGCGACTTTGATTGCATGAAAACATTAATTAATGTATGTTACTTGTGCTTGATATCTGGGCTTCCTTTTTGATTCTGTTCTTGTGTTGGTTTTTGAGATAAATATTTTCTATAGTTCATTGATTCATGGTTGTAGGTACATGCTGTATATTTTACTATGGGTTCTTGAAAGTTTTTGTTTTTGTGCTTTATTTTGCATTCATGCTTTCTTGATCAGTTGACATATAAATAAATGCACCTCTGAAGGTGGCCACTGATGAGATCGCTGCAAAAAGACCAATATTTGTTCTCTAAACTATTTCATTCTTCCAAGTATTTAGTGAAGTTAGTTTGATTCTGATTTTATATATAATTAATAATGCGGGCCCTCTAAATTTTTGAGGTTTTAAGATGGAAAATAAAATTCCTGTGTTTGTATTGTTCCTTTTTTGTTTTCCACTTTGTTTCTTTTCTTTCTACTCCCTGCTGGTGAATATAAGTGTCAGGTTCGAATCCTGGCAGTGTGCATATGTAGTGGTGTGCATTCGTATCATAAAAAAAAAAAAAGGAAAAAAACCTTACTAGTTTGATTTGCTCATTTTAAGGTTTATTTTGATGGTACGTAAGATACAAAGACAATCTATATATTCGTCTGAAATGGCTAATGATTTCCTTTCTATCATATATAGAAGTTTATCATTTCTATCACTGATGGATAATACTGGAGGCTGCCCCACAAAAGCAATGCCAGTAGGTTTAGATGCAGCTACTCAAGAGGAATATGCTTCTCTGTCTAAGTTACTCCAAGAATTCACAGATGTCCCCACCATTGACAAAGTGTGGACTTTTAAATCCGGGAACGGTACGTCAGCTTAATATTTTTCAAAATTATTACGTTCTGCTTTGTTCTTCTTCATTTTTCTCCTTTCGTTTTCTCTCTTATTGAAGTAAACATTTTTGACTTGCGACTATTTTTTTTGTACATGTATTTTTCTGCAGAAGATGGTTCTCGTGCCATGTTCTTGATTAGCCAACCTAATCTTTTGTCCAACAAGTGGAGGAAATCCATACTATCCAGTCATATTCTACAAACAAGTGAAAATGAAGTATGCTTTAATTGGGCCCCGTTCCCCGTTGAGATGACCGGCGTCTCTGCCGTGGTACCCTCTCCGTCGGGATCAAAACTTCTTGTTATTCGAAATGCGGAAGGTGACTCTCCGACCCATTTTGAAATATGGGATCCTTCTAAAGTTCAAAAGGACTTTGCTATTCCCTGCCCCATCCATGGACCGGTATATTCAGATGGATGGTAAATATACTTTATTAAAATAACTTACTCGATCATGTTCTGGCTACTTGTGTAGATTTTGCCTAGAAGATAAGTCAAAGAGGTAAATAGTGTGTATATTTATCAAAATAACCATAACCTAGAATCCTACATTAGTAGTTGAAAAAAGATCTCTGTCATGTAAAAAGGATTGTAATTCTTTAAGTCGTTAACACTCATCTGTGGCTAAAATTTTTCTTCAAATATTGAGTAGTTGATTATTCCTGTACGTGCACATTGATTCACCCGCTATTCGATCTTACATTTACCAGGTTTGAGGGAATTTCATGGAACTCGGATGAAACTGCCGTAGCTTATATTGCTGAGAAACCTGATCCCCCCAAACCAACATTTACCGGTTTTGGTTACAAAAAAGAGGGCACCACAGATAAGGATTGTGGTAGCTGGAAGGGACAAGGTGATTGGGAAGAGGACTGGGGAGAAACTTATGCTGGGAAAAGACAGCCAGCTTTGTTTGTGATCAACATTTGCAGGTATAACTAGTTGAATATGTACTGTAACACTTCACGACTTCTTCACAAATAAAGTCTTAAAACAAACATTCTGCAGTGGAGAGGTATGTGCCGTTGCAGGAGTAGGAAAGAAATTGAGTGTTGGGCAAGTAGTATGGGCTCCATCAATTGAAGGCGAGCACTATCTGGTTTGTCGGGTGGCCTTCAGATACTAGGAAATTCGGTGTCAAATATTGCAGCAATATACCTTGTTCCTTGTACGCAATCAATGCTCCCTTGTTCCAATCGGAAGCTAGTGAAACCAGGTAGGATACGAGCTATAAGCACAATGGTTGTTTATTTTACTAAATCCAATTTCTTTTTCCTAAAACAAAACTTTGATGATAAACATAAGAAAATCCCTTTATACTCTTGATCTGATACCTTTCTGTTATGATCAGAAGCAACGCAGCTGATGATTCTCTTGCTATTAACCTGACTCAAAACATAAGTAGTGCATTATCTCCACGTTTCAGGTACGTAGAACAGCTACTTAAAGATAACACATTTCACTGATATTTAACGGCACCACCTGGGCTCTAGTGTGCAGCATTGATCGTATGATATTTGTTTAGTTTTTGTAATATTTTACGGACAAGTCCGGTCATAATAATCAATTTCTCCATCTTCAGCCCAGATGGGAAGTTCCTGGTGTTCTTGTCTGCAAAATGGTCTGTTGATTCCAGGGCACATTTGGCAACAGAATCACTTCATATGATTGATTGGCCCTCGGATGGAAAGCTTGGCCTATCCTCGAAAATAATTGATGTGGTATGCTCATTTTCTATTATTTTTCTAAATAACTTCATGAATTAATCTATTTGAAAACCAACTAAAATTTTCTTAGTTTCTTGTATGTTGTTTCTTCACATTTGTTGTCTACTTTACTCTGTATGGTAGCGTTTAGGTTCCTGTTGTGATGTGTCCCGAGGATGGATGTTTTCCTGGGCTTTATTGCTCCAAGTTTCTTTCTAATCCTTGGCTTTCTGATGAACAAACGATGGTTTTATCTTCTGTTTGGGGTAGTGCTCAAGTTATACTTTCAGTGAACATATTAAGGTAAACCCAGTCCTGTGCTGATCATTATCAAATGTATAGAACCTAGTCAATGTCTCGACTGTGTATTGTATTCATGGTGTCTTTTGTTATTTACAGCGGAAATTTATCACGAATCAGCCCAAACGATTCGAACTCTTCATGGGATGTCCTTGCACTAGATGGTGGTGACAACGTTATTGCAGGTAGAAGTGAACATTATTTTGAAAGGATTTTTTCCCATATTTCGATTTGCATTTTTTAATCTTCCTCTCCTTTTTTTTTTCCCATTCTTTTTATTCTTATTGTAGCATGCAGTAATCCAATTGATATTCCTCAAGTCAAGTATGGTAGTCTTGTTGGGAAGACTTCCACAGATGCAAAATGGCGTTGGCTGGATGTTTCAAGCCCCACAACCAACAGCTCAGAAAAAGTTTCTTAAAAACTTTCTTCTGTTATTGTTCAAACTTCTTTCTCTCTCTCTCCCCCCATACTTTGTATCCTAAAGCTCTTCAATATTATCTTGTGAATCTTTTTGCAGGCTTCGTCTTTGCTGGCGTTGCTACAATTGGACATCTTGAAAATTCCTGTCGGGGTGTCTCTGAGAACCTTACAAAAGGTTCTTTAACAATATTTTTCCATAGAAAATATGGGTGATCTGAACTGTAGAAATCGATAATAAGAAGTGCTGTATAGCTTATTATCATGTTAAGGGGAAATAGTACTTGATGCAGGTGAACAATATAGCTAGCTATATAATCTCAATTGACGTTGAATATTTTAAATGTATAGTTTGAATTTGTCTTCTCAATAATTGATGGAACTTCAGTTACCTTCCTTATGATGGCAAAACATACAGACTTCTGATATTATATGTCTGCTTCCCTCTGTTGGAGCAGTTCTTTGAGTCATCTGCAACTGCACGGATCTTTAATCAACCGTGCTTTAGATAAATTTTTTTTTTTCTTTTATATATTTTTAATTACTTAGCCTCTAAAATTTTAATTTGTTACAGGTTCAAGCAAACCATTTGAAGCTATATATGTATCATCAAAGTCTAAGAAGCACTATGATCCATTAATTGTAATCCTTCATGGAGGTCCTCATGACGTCTCATTGTCAAGCTTCTCAAGGCCTCGGCTTTCCTCTGCTCACTCGGTTTTAGCTTGCTTATTGTGCATTATAGGTGAGCAATGAGCTAAATCCTTACCTTTCTTTTTCACCGAAATCGGTTATTGGATGTTATTGCATTCCTATATTTTGAACATTATCAGAAAATAATGAAGGTATAGTTTGAAACTTGGTCTTTTAGCGGACCTTCTCAACTTTACTAGTACAGTTCACATAGATTCAAATATCAACTTTGAAACTCATACTCGATACAAGCAAAAAGAACTAAAGGCTGCTTGTAACTTAAAGCACATTCTAATTTCACTTTTGTTTTCAAGGGGGTCTTTGGGATTTGGTGAGGAAGCATTGCAGTCTCTTCCAGGGAAAGTGGGCTATCAGGTGATTATTTAAGCTAATTCACTACTCGTTCTTAGGATCTTGTTTGGTAACTTATTTTGATATGTGATGAATTGGTTTTACATTTTCAATGCTCGTGCAGGATGTTAATGATGTACTCACTGCTATAGACCATGTCATCGATAACGGACTTGGAAATCCATCTAAAATAGGTGTAGTTGGCCTTTCCCATGGTGGATTTTTGACTGCACACTTGATTGGTCAGGTTGAATTATTCTTCAATTTCTGATATGTTTTCCATATATATATATATATATATATATTTATCTTATCTTTCAGAACTCCAATAATATATGGTTTAATTGGCACGTAGGATTATGGTTTTTCTTCCAGTGCTTTAGAGGAGTTTGTCTGATTACTGAGAGATTGTTGATTTAAAAAGCAAGAATAACAGTGCTTTCCACTGTAACTGTATACAGTTTCACATATATCCATCCCCTTTGTTTCAAAATTACACACATATCCCTTGTAATGTACTTCCACCTTACCGTTATCCCCCTTCTCTTGACCATCAAAATTCAAAAATAGTTAAATGACGTTATAATTCAAATTCCCATAAGCTTTTCAAATTATACTCGCATGTTTGGATGATGTTATCCAAGTTTAATAACAGACTTTAAAGTCTTGATAAAATTTTGATGCTGGTATTTATGATTTTAAAACTATGTAACTGCACATATTTACGAGGGAGGTTAGTGTAATTCCCTCCCTTTTAAAGTCTGTTTTATTATCTCCTTCAGGCACCGGAGAAATTCTCTGTTTTATTATCTCCTTCAGGCACCGGAGAAATTCGCAGCAGCAGCAGTTAGAAACCCTGTATGCAACATGGCTTTGATGGTCGGCACGACTGATATTCCCAATTGGATTTTCTTCGAAGCATATGGAAGTGAGGGAAAATCTATCTTTACCGAATCCCCTTCAGTGGAACGCGTTGCTCGGTTTTACAGCAAGTCTCCGATTTCTCATGTCTCTAAGGTTGGATATTACTGAACTTGAACAACTATACTACTAAAACTTGAAAACTAATAGAAACATTTTCCAAATATTCTGTTTCGAGATTTTCATCATATATGATTCTCTTGTGCATTTCAGGTGAAAAATCCGACCCTGTTCCTTCTTGGTGCTAAGGATGTCCGTGTACCAATTTATGATGGACTTCAAGTAAGATCCCGTGGTCCCATATATATTTATATATGTATATATTTGGTTAAGTCCCATATAAATATTCGATCTATGGAACCATAATCTTGATGGTTAATAAGGTGGCTTTCATTATTATTATTTTTTGTTTGGCGCATGCAGTATGCACGGGCATTAAAGGAGAAAGGAGTGGAAACTAAAGTGATTATGTTCCCCAATGATGTACATGCTAATGATAGGTATATCGCTAAACCCATAGTGTGTGCTATAAATCATTCTTATTAAACTAAATCTCATTTTAGCCGTGCACGTTAATGGATTTTGGTTCTTGTTTGTCTTGCAGACCGCAGTCTGACTTTGAAAGCTTCCTAACATTGGAGTATGGTTCAAGAAATATTGCAGATAGCAAGTAAATTGTATCTATCTCGCTAGAATTTTCTCTCGTACATTTCCCGAAAAGTATTTGTCACAAAACACTTGAAAACATATCTAACCAAATAAAGCCTTCAATTTTTATTTATACCAGTTGAAGTTTTACAAGGTGCTGAAAATTATAAGTGAAGCATAATCATCAAAATGACAATTTGAAATATTACTGGATCCAAAGTAAACAACTTAAAACATAATATTATTCAGTATTGAGGAATCAGATTTCTAGAGTGCATGGAGCTTGATAGGAGCACCGTGCTGTGGCTGAACGGTGAATGGAGCATACGGGGCGTGGATGTACTCTGGTGCCAGCTCCCAGGTGAAGGTCCTAAGAAGGATGGTTGTGAAAATCTTGGCCTCCATTAGTGCAAAGTTCTGGCCCATGCAAATACGCGGGCCCCACCCGAACGAGAGGAACGCTGCCTGCCCGTTGGTTGCTTTCATAATCCCTTCGGAAAACCTGTCGGGCTTGAAAAGGTGAGCATCTTGTCCCCAGATTTCAGGGTCCCTGTTCACCATAGCTAGTGGCAACTGTATCAGCATGCCCTTTGGTATGATGAGATCTCCGAGCTTTGTGTCTTCTTCGACAACCCTGGAGAGCTCGAACACCGGGGGGAATACACGCAACACCTCGTACACGATCATGTTTACCTAAAAGTACAAGCCATAGGGAAATCAAGAAGTTCAATTCAGATATTGGTGTCTCGAGGTTAATTCCATTTCCACAAAATCCTATAGTATGAAAATACAAAATACACCCTAAATGTTTGGTCTTGTATTACAAATCCCACCTGCCATCAGGGGGTATCTGTAACACATAATCAAACATTAGGGGAGTACTTGTAGTTTTTCATACTACATGAGATTTTGTGAAAATGGGCCGATTTTAGAGAATCTTTTGTTGTTAAAGCTAATAAACATTTGTAATAGAAGATCCAGAATGCATAACCAGAGCATATTGGATTATCTATTCCGAATGTTTGTTATATCTTCTATTTCATTTTCTAGATACACATCATTTGCATATGTATATATGTGTGTGTGTGTGTGCGCGCGCGCGCAGTTTATTTGGAAATGTGGGATGTCGTACAATTTTGAGCTGGCTCAGGTCATCGGGTTGGAGGTTCTTTCTATCGCCCAGGACACGAAAAACCTCTTCTCTTCCTTTAGTTTGCCACTCATGGTGAATAGCAAGATTGACCATGATCCAAACCAGGAGATTAGAAGTTGTCTCAAAGCCTGCAAAGTAGAACACCTTCATATGGCCAATGGCATCATCAATGAAACCCTCGATGTCCATGTGTTTGGCTTTGTTCTCGTCGTACAACTCCTCCAACACGAGGTCGAATACGTCGCGATCGTCCTGTATTCCCGCCCTTCTCTTCTTCACTCTTTCATTGATCATTTCTTTGTATATCCTTCTCACTTCACCCTCAATCGCGACGGCCTTCCTATTTGCCGGGGTTGGCAACAAGCTTCAAAATTCAAGAATGAATAGATATGAGATTTATATATATATATGGACCCACATTCAATCAGAATTTAACATCTTATAGTTGAAATTCTAAATCAGATACGTTCTTACTTTTTCCCGGGAATATCAAACTGCTTGACAGCAATGTTCGCCATGAGCGAGAGTTCCCTCAGATTGTCGAAACACGTCTTCATATCTTTATCGAAGACATGGTGAAACAATCCATTCGTCACCGATGAACCAGTGTAGGCTTCTAGGTAATGGAACACGTCCACCACACAGGACCCATCCTTCATCTTCGCTTTCCAGTCGTTCAGGATTTTCTCGCCGCAAAATTGAAACACCGAGGTCATATTCTATAACGCGCAAGACGAAGCACAAGAATTATATACGATGTTTTATCATTGTATACTATCACAAAAGTACGAGTTATAGGAGAAATTTTAGCTAAGGTTGTTATAGACAATTGATTTTGAAGAAAACATAACATACATACCCTCAGCTTGTCGAGGTGAAAACCAGGGTTCAACCTGGTTCTATGCATTGCCCATCTTTCTCCCTCGAATTGAATAATGCCGCCAACGAGTAAGTTGTATATCTTGCTGGTGACCTTGAAATTCTTCTGGAAGGTCAAGTGTTTCGCCAGCACCTCCCTCATCATGTGAGGGTCCGATATGTACACTCGCGGTCTTGGCCCGATCCATGCGAACGAGTTCTTGCCTGCACATGTTCGTACCGGGTAATGTTACCGGTAATGCAGCGCTCTAATAATAATATAATAAGTTCACGGTTATACTACTGGCCACGCAACCCACGTGTACTTTTCTAGCTAGTAATAATACAATGAGTTAACAATGTTATAATATGGTCTCATACCGTAGGTATTTATGGTTTTGAGAATGAAGGGCATGATACGAGGCACGATGTCGTCGTAAAGTCCGAGGGGCTTGGAGTGTGCCTCCTTGTACATGTCGGAGATCTCCTTGGTGTCTCCAAAAAGAAGCCTGTAAGAGTTCCCTTTGAAGCCTTGCTTCCTTAAGAGCTTCTCCATTCTCTTTGGCTCTAGCCATATCCAGTTGAAAAATTTCCATAGCCACACCACGAACAAGGTGACCAAAGAGATGAGAATAAAGTTCCACATTTTTTGATAATTTGATTCGTTGGCTGAGTTATTCTAAAGAAGTTGTGTGTTGTATTTATATAAATTTGATGGTGCTTAAATTGTTACCAATAAAATTTCAATTATTGTGGATTGTCCTACGATTATTTTATTGTCGCATGTGGAGCACGGGCCTCGGTATGTAAATTGATGGGAATGTGTCAATATAGACTAGGGTGGTTGTCAGTTTCAACTGGGAAATTTTTTTTGTTCTTTTGTTGTTAGTCTTGAGCTTTTAATTAGTTTGAGGTTGTTTTCATTCGTCATATTACAAAATAAATAGGGACAATATAATAAGTAATGAGTTAAAAATTGTCACTAATTATACATATTAGTGACAAAAATAGCATATTTCTTGTATTCCAAATTTATTGGATTATTATAATAAAACCTCATTTCTTAGTATAATATATCCTTAAAAATTGCACTTAGCCTCCTAAATTTATATTATTATTGTATAATTTTCAAATTAAAATTTTTATTATTATCTTATTTTAAAGCTCTTTTCATATTTTAAGAATATTTTATATTTTGATATTTTTTAAAATAAATTAAATATGTGCTACAATTCAAACTCCTCAGCTTCGTCCCTGATTCTAACAAATTGTAGGTTTTCTACTACTAGTGCTATTAATGTTAGGTAGACATTATTCCACTTGCGTCTAACCAAGATCCAAGCTTGTATGTGGGTATTATTAGGTAAATTATAACAATCCGATTCAACGAACAAAAACCTTCAGGTTTTAAACGGATAAAATCATAAAAATATATGGATGCTAGGGAAGGGTTTGGAGGAAAGACTTTCAAGTAACTCTTTATTATGTGAATTTTAAATTCAATACAAGTATTTCAAACATGAAATATGAGCTAAAAGACTTAACATTCATTATGAATGATGCTATTCAAACATAAATTTATTATTTTAAATGTAATATTCTTAGCTTCAAATCGTCAATCCAAACAAGTAGTAATTGAGAATCTACAAAGGTTATCGTAAATATTCTTTTTTGCTTCTTTGGCTCGGTTTATATTTGTCGGGACACGAGACAAAATTTATTAATCTTTCTATAAATACAAACTGTTAGTGAATTTTTGTCTAAATACAAACTCGTAGGTGAATCTTCTCTACAAAACAAACTCGCTGGCATACATAATTGGGCGAATTACACTCGCGACTTCTAAAGTTTATTTTATTTACACAAAATACTCTGACATTTGAAAAATTACAATTATCCCCCTGAATTGAGGTTCTATCTAACAAACTACACCTACTATTAGTCAAAAAACATTTGAACTTTCAAAATTACCCTTCTGGAAATAGGAATATGTATTTGACTATAATAAAATGACTATTTTGCCCTCAAAGAGTTTTTTGTTATATTATACATATTTAAATATTTTTTAAAAAAAAATTAAATCTTTTACATAATATATGCAAATCACTACAAGAAAAAAAATAATATTAATGATAAGATATAATAGTGACAATATAATAGTTGTCACCAATAATTGAACAACACCTTTTAGTTTGTCACTAATTAAGTTTCTTTAGTGATAACAACTTGTATCTTGTCATAATATGCACTCAATGGTGACAACCATTAACAATTAGTGACACATCTATAGTGACAATTTGGTGACAAAAAAAAAAATTCGTTAGGGTGTGTTACTAATTATTAATTTTACATTATGTTGTTACCTTTTTACACTATGTTGTTACTATTGATATTGTGTAAATTATGTTTTGTGACAATATAATTTTATTGTCACTAAATACATATAATTAATTACAACTTTTCATTATTACTTGTTATATTGTCATTAATTTACTCATTTTTTGTACTGAATATTTATAAACATATACTTTAAAGTATATAATTATGATATGTAAATTATATTTAATAAATACAAAATACATAAAAATATCTTATAATATTATAAAATTTGTTTTTATAAATACAAAAAATTATTAATATTCTAATATTTGATAAAAAAAATCACAATACATATTATACATAATTAAATAAATTATTTTTCATTTTTTTTCCCTTATTCTTCTTCCAAGTAACATCTCTCTCTCTCTCTCTCACACACACACACACACACACACACACACACCCCTCTGCTACCCCACCATTGCCCTCCCCTCCCTCCCATGGCCGTTCTCCACCGCCACCACACAGGGAGCTCAAAGGGAGAGAGAAGTCAAGAGATCGAGAAGGGAGAGGTGGAGAGATCGAGAGGGAGAATTAGGGGGGGAGAGAGACATACAGAGGGAGAGAAACCTTCACTATCCGCTGCTACCCCACCCCTATCCTCCGCCGCCGCCCCACCACTGAGATCCAAAGGGAGAGATTGAGAAGGGAGAGGGCGAGTAATCGAGAGAGGGCGGGGGGGGGGGGGGGGGGGGGGGGGGGAAGAGAGAGAGATAGAGAGATCGGGAGAGGGAGAGGGAGAGGGAGAGAAATTACCCCTCCACCGCAGTTCTCCACCGCTGTCTACCATAACAATCGACCGGAAGAGAGAGAGAGAGAGACCTGATATCAAAGGAAGAAAAAAGAAAAGAGAAGAAAAAAGAAAAAAAAAATGATAAAATGGTATTTTTGTGTTTTTCATTTTAGTTATTTTCGCTCACTATTTTTTTTTTGTTTAAATCACTTATGGATAAAATTGATTTTTAATCCATATAATATAGAACCCTCTCAATTCAAGAGGGTAATTATAATTTTTCAAAAGTTGGGGTGTTTTGAGTAAATAGAGTAAACTTCAGAGATTAATTGAAAACTTTAAATATTGTACTGACACTACTAAAAAAACTGTTTTTAGTGACCGATTTTGTGACCGATTTTGGCTAAAATCGGTCACAAAAACAGATCTGTGACCGAATCAGTGACCGAAAAAATCGGTCACTAAAACCTCCGTCACAGATTTTTGTGACCGAATCTGTGACTGACTATTTTTGTGACAGACTTTGTGACCGAACTATTAGTCACAAAAAAAATAAATCGTGATCGATTTTTTGGTCACAGACTCGTCGAATAGTGACCGAATTTGTGACCAAAATTTTAGTCACAGCAGAAAAGAATAGTGACTGAAATTTCGGTCACAAATTCAATTAATAGTGACCGAATTTTCGGTCACAGAATCAAGTATTAGTGACCGAATTTGTGACCGAAATTGTAGTGACAGTAGAAAATAATAGTGACTGAATTTTCGGTCACTATTTTCTTGAAATTGTGACCGAAAATTTCGGTCACAATTTCAAGGAAATAGTGACCGAAAATTTCGGTCACAATTTCAAGGAAATAGTGACCGATTTTGTGACTGAACGTTGAGTCATTTTAAAAAATAATAGTGACCGATTTTGTGACTGAACGTTGAGTCATTTTTTAAAAAAATAGTGACCGATTTTTCGGTCACAAATTGTAAAGGAACAGTGACAAATTTCAGTCACTATATAGTATTTTGTGACTGAAAAATCAGTCACAAATTTTCAACCACATATTTTTGTAAATCTATTTTTGATCACAAACCTGACCTGTAATCTATTCGCAAAACATTCATCAATAACCGTCAAATATTTACCAATATCCGAAAAATATACACTAATATTCTCGAAACATACACCAATATCCGTCAAAATTAAACAATATCCGCAATATATACACAAATATCCTCAAAACATATCCACAAATATACACAAATAAACATTCTAATACTTATCATTATAAAATCGCAAACACGCATTCACCAAACATGATCAACTCCAAATTATCTATCCATCAACATACACCAATATCCACCAAATATTCAACAATAATAATAATTTTATACATTACAGCGACTCTGTGATCAGAAAAAGGCCTAATTTTACCTCAAACACATTCAAGGTAACATTCAGCAGAGTAGGAAGTGCCCTTGATCCAACATATGCATCTCCTTCTATCGACAGATGCTTAAATCGAACTTCTACTTTTGGAATATCGATCCCCACACTAGTTCATACAAAAATGCAGAACATAGCGAGATAGTAGAACCAAAAAAAAATCTTCAAGAAGAAATAAAAGGTAAAAAACAAAAAAAAAAAATCATTACCTATCAGTTCTATCTCTTAGCCTCTGCAGAAACCTCTGATTATCTTCATCAACGGCTTTCTCAAAACCAACCGGTTCTTGTTCGTGATCAACAACTTCGCGATCATCAAATGCTTGCTCCGGGATCACTTTCCTCGTTCGGTCATACGTTGGGAGCCTCTCGATGGCCGCGCATATCAGCTCCTCTTCATCATGATCATATCCTCTCCTACTCGTACGAAACACATCCTCCCCTGTTGCAGTGAAAGAACCCCAACTTCTTGAGCTGACAGATGCAAAGCTTATTCGCATACTGGTCAGCCCGCGGCTGAGGGACCTTGCCTCCATTGTGTTGCGCCCACCAAGCTCCGCTGCCATCTTTTTTTAATTTTTTGGGCTTAAAGGGACCTCTTAAGGTCTTCTTCAATGTATCATTTAACTCCCAAGTTGATCCCCAAAGAGTGTAATATCTAATTCATTCACACTGAAGCTGCTCCAGATTAATCAAGATATATAATGCAACAAAATAGTCCAACATATATATAAGCTTTTATTGTTGTATAGAACACAAAAAAGCTTAAAAATATCAGCAACATTAATAGTTCTCAACTTCAGAAATGATCATATACTGCTAACTTAATTAATCGACCTTAATTATCTGTAACCAAAGTCGAGGACAATAAAATAAATATCGAAAAAGAAAAATATTGAGAAAAAAAGGTGGCTTTTCAATATAAACAAAACAGGCAGCCAAAAAATCTGATGCATGAGATTACGTGAGATCAAAGTAGAATAGAAGGTCTAAATAACGTGGGAATACAAAGCAATGAAAAACAGAGGAAATAAGTTAACAAGAAGCATTATTATCCGTAACATCTATAATATAATGAACCGCATAAAAGTAGAAATAAAATAGTCACCTGCTAGGCTGTTAGGATTATCACCAGACCACTGAATGATTAAACAGTTTTTGTCAAATTTATACCTGAAAAAACAAAAAGGAAAAGAAAAGAAAAATGGCAAGAGGAGACTCATCAGATATCAAACAAAGCTTGACTCTACAAAAGGTGTCGCTTGCTGAATAGAACAAAAATGAACACCAGTAAAATGAGATTTCCATATCGCGTCTCCGAAATTTGATTGTATCCGATATTGAGCATATAGTGGACCCCACAGATACTTGCGCATCACATGTGTATTTTTCTTGTATGTGTATATTTAATTGATGTACTTACTTTCAAATGTGTAAAAATACGAATGTTAAATAATTTGAAGTTCTTAACAATATCTTTATTTTAGAAATATGAGTTTCAAAGGAATTTTTTTTTAAGATTTAAAGCAATATTTTGCAAAAATAAATCGAAATATAACCTTAATTAATTTCTTAACCCCCATCGTCCTCTGCCATTAATTTGTGAGGACGACCTTTACATCACAGACGTGGACATATATATGATACAATCAAACATGCAAGCATCAAGAATTAATTCATGCCCATCCAATACGCAACAATTATACAGTGGCAGCATTTTAATATTTCGCATGGTCATATTAATTTATTTAATTACGACAATTCTTCCATGAAACAACTATAATTAAAGTATGAAGTTTTTAAAACAGAACACATAATTATGATTAGTTAATTTAAAAAGATCAATAAATTGTTCAAACTTTAAACGTTCAAATAACTAGCTAAAATATCAATCTTGATGTAGTATACTTATACATCTCATTTTCTTTTTTAAAGTAGTATTTATAAAAAATTGTATAAATGCAATCCTCACCCTCAAAATAGGAATCAGCTCGCAAAAGGACTTAAATTGAGGCTTTTTTATTTTTATTTTTAGTAAGATACACGACATACTGTGACGCAAGTATAATGAGTGAAACTTAAGTTGAACACGAGCTAACTTACAAGATCAAAAATGATATTTTCCCTATTAATTGCATGTGAAAATGAAATCATTAACCCCTTAGGTTTACCAATCGTTTGAATCACCTTTCCAAAGTCAACTTTTTCATACCAATTATATCTGTTATTAAAATCTTCATAGTTAATCTTATAAATTGTAAGACTTTAATTACCAGGACTTATTGAGACAAAGTATCAATGCGAGAATTAATTGGAAAAAGATAAAGAGAACACTCAGAAATCTCATATCGACAAAATTGAAAAGTAGAATTGTTGAGATCATCAAAATACTAGAGTAAAGGATTATTTCATTAAGTTTGGCGCAATCAAGTACTTATACAGAATTTTAAAATGAAATATCATTCATTCATGGTTATTCAAATGTAAGATCATGCGGATAGGATCCTCTATTCTAAAATGGTATTTCATCTCCTATTCCATAATTCATATTTATGCCATGTGTATAAAGTTACTTCCTTAATTATACACTTAGTCTGACATCTTAACACTTGGTGTATATCCATAGGTTGAAATAGAAGATAAAACATAATTTGAAATAAAAGATCTCGTCTGATGATCATGAATTCCTTTTGTAACTGTAAGTACGTAAAAATAACTAAACACGTGCAACGCATGTAGACTTTTTGAGTCAATTGCAGACACTCCAACAGCGCGGGTAGCTGCAAAGCTAGAGCTTCCTCAGCACTATATGAGCACCGTACTGTGGTTGAATGGTGAAAGCCACAACCGGTGCGTGTATGTAAGTTGGCGAAAGCTCAAAAGCGAAGTTGCGCAAAAGCAGGGTCAAGAATGTTTTGGCCTCCAATAATGCGAAATTCATGCCAATGCAAATCCGAGGACCCCAACCAAAGGGCTGGTACGCGGCCTTCCCGTTAGCTGCTTTCAGCACGCCTTCAGCAAACCTCTCGGGGTTGAATTCTAAGACGTCCTCGCCCCAGATCTCTTTGCTCCGATGATACATAAGTGTTGGGAACGTCACCAATGAGTCCTTTGGTATTGTGCAACCGTTTATCTTTATATCTTCGCTGACCAGTCTGGTCAGTTCCATTATTGGCGGGTATAGACGAAGCATCTCGTTTACGATCATCGTTATCTGCCACGACAGTGTCACATTGTAAACAACTAGCTAGTGAGCAAGAAATGCTAATAGTTAGTTGCTGTTGCTTCTAATAATTAATGCAATATACACATATTTGGGTTAATTACCCTTAACACCTCTAAATTACAGTACCCTATAATCGCATTTACCACCCTACACTATAAAATAGTTCCTGAATTACAAATATTAAGAACTGATTTATTACATTTTTACTATTATGAGAGGCTAATTTGATATAGTCTGTAGCCCTACATTTATAATAATGTACTGTATTAATTGTGTCAAAAGTGTCGCGTTATTCAATCTTAACCTTGTTGAATACATATATCTCACATTGCATTTTATATCGCAAATGACTTCAATTTCAAACATCTAGCTAACTTCAGTTAGATATTTAAAGGCGAATGTATGAGGTGTTATCACGAGATTATCGTTCAAATATCTAACGAATATTACCTGGATGACTGAAATCGAGGTAACTGAGAGATATGAAATGCAGTGCAAGACATTTGTATTCTATGGGACTAAAACTGACTGGGGCCTAACACTTACAATTTTGAGCTCGGTGAGATCATCGGAAGTGATCTCTTTCTTGTCGCCCAGCACTCGAAAAACCTCTTCTCTAGCACGAGTCTGCCAGTCCTGGTGATAGGCGAGCGTAACCACAGCCCAGGTCAAGAGATTAGAGCTGGTCTCGAAACCTGCGAAGAAAAATATCCTGCACTCTCCAATGGCGTTTTCTATAATTTTCTGACGCTCACTTTCTTTTGTAACTTTATCACCATACAGATCCTCTATCATTATATCCAATAAATCCCGATGATCATCGGCACTTGGTCCTCCTCCCTTTCTCTTTAGCCTTTCATTAATCATAGATGTAACCGAACGTCGCACGTATTTGTCGATCTCTTTGCTTCTCCGATTCGTATGTGTTGGCAAAAACCTGAATTAAAGCATTTATATTAGCTATGTAATAGATAAGTGTTTGAGAGGCTAACAAAATCATAATATTGAGAAATTTTAGCACAAACTCAATTCGATCAAATCTGTGTGAATCATATGACAAGTATATCAACACTTACTATATGATTCGTTTGGTTCGATCAGGCCAAATTTGTGCTAGAATTTTCCAATAATACCACGAAGGTCTCATTTTAATAGTTAATTTTAATATCTCATCATATATAATGTCTAGTCATTATAAAAAGGTCGGATCAATATTAAGCACAAAAATATGGAATTTGTTTTCAACTCTCACAAAATCTTGTAATCGATCAATATAGTTATTTAAAAAAAATAAAAAAGTTGTATCTATACATTTAAACAATATTTAAAATACAATACTATGACCTACAAAGTAGTCGAGAAATTCTAGTTTAGATCCAGTTCGGTCGAACTAGTATTAATCATATGACGAGTATTTTACCCTTACCCTGTGAATGATCGATAATTTAGGGAGAGTGATCCATCACTTGGCAAGTACAATACATTTGACATATGGTTCGTTGGGTTTGGCCAAACCAGATTTGATTAAGAATTCTCCCAAAATAGTCATACAGACCATGCACTTACTCTACATATTTTTAATTTAACACGAAAATTAATACACGAAACACAAACACTTTCTAAAAATGAAATCCGTTTATGATAATGTTGTTTTAAAAATAATAAAAAGAAAATGGTGGGGCAGAACACCTTGTTTTTCTTGCTTTTTGCTTATCTTGCTTTATTTCTTTTCAGAGATAATGTTATTTTTTTGGTAATCAGAGATAATGTCATTCAATATCTTTCTTTTAATAGAAAGGAAATCGAATTGTATGATTCGTATTCCTTTTTCTTACTTTATATTTTTCAATTACATGCACTACTTTTTGTATTAAAAAGGTCGAGGTGAAAGTTTTCCAAACCTAGTAAATTCATCTTTTCAAATCGATCGAAAAGACAAAAAATCAGTTTTACATACACTAAGCAAGCATACCAAAATTATCACCAAACGCCAACCACAAATATTCTTAATTATTCTCAACCCATCACATGCCTATCAGTTCGGATCCTCTATTGTATAATTGTGCTACATCTTCTATTACATTGATCAATACATGCCACGTGTATTGGTGAGTGGTTGAGATAAAAAAAGAAAAAAAATTAATGATATGAAAAAAAATATATAATTATTTACTTTTCTTATTTCAACCACTCATCAATACACGCAGTATATATTGATTAGTGTGATAAAAAATATAACATAATTGTACAATAGACGATCCGAAATGCATACCAACCTTACCACATAATTAGTAGACATTTATAAAAGTAATAATTTAGATTTGACATGTAACAAATAGTCAATAGTGAACCCCACAAATCATTCTCAAAATATTTACACACACATAAATTTCGACAAATGCACCTCTTTTAATTCCAAACAATAAAAAATCACAAAACCATGTTTTCATTTTAAGATACCAATTACCATGATCATAATTTTATACCTATCAGATAAAAACGAATGAAAAAAAAAAGAAAACAAAAAATAGAAGGCACTTACTCTTCTCCAGGCATGGTGAATATCTTAGAAGGCAATTTTGCCAGAATTGCAAGCTCTGCTAGTTGGAGAAAAGTATGCTTTATCTCTTCAGTATAAACAGAGCTAAACATCAACTGCGCAAGCACTGAACCCGTCAGGATTTCAAGACGATGAAAAGCATCAATCACACACGACCCCCCTTCCTTCGTCGCCATCTCTTTCCATTCGTTTATAATGTTCACGCAACACGACTGAATCGCAGGCACCATCGGCTGTTACATGAATTATTTTAATTTTTTTTAACTAATCAATACAGTTGCAAAAATAAAAAATTAAAGCTCACCTTTAATTTATCGACACTAAAAGCGTGTTTTACTTTATTTCTGGCTCTAGTCCATTCGTCGCCTTCCAAACTGACTAGGCCGGTGACTAGCAACTTAACTGTTTGGTTAGATATTTTGAAATACTTTCGGAACAAACGGTAATTGTTCAGCATATCTCTTGCAACACCGGGATCCATTATGTATATACGTGGTCTTGGACCCGACCATGAGAATGAAAAATCACCTGTATTTAAATAATGATGTCATAACGAATTAAACAGGCACATGTCATTCATCTAATTATTCAATAATAGTTAATGTGTGTACTATTTACGAAATTGGGGTTGGGGGGAGGGTTAAAAGTGGAATAATACCGTATTTCTGCACGGTGTCGAGGATGTTAGGCATTATACGAGGTACAATATCGTCCTTAAGGCCGATGGGCTTGGAGTATGCTTTATCGAACATGAGGCTAGTTTCTTTGGCGTCGCCATACATGAATTTGTATGTACTCCCTTTCATGCCCTGTGCCCTAAGAAACCTCTCAATCCTCCTTGGTCTAAACCAAGCCCAGTTGAAGAATTGCCATGTCCATATGACTAGTGTGGCCAACACTGGGAAGATGGCAATGCTCCACATTGTGCCTGGTTTCTTTTGTTTTGAGTGATGGTTCACAATATAGGTTACTATTTATAAATGAAATTTGGTCCCCCCATACTCGTCATAGAGATTCATGTAGAATATCATAGGGAAAAAAGATAGCCACAAGTATGAATTAAGCATTAAAATATACTTTCCTAGTTGACAATAATTCAACATTACTTAAGTGATTTAGTGAGACAAACTAATGTATCATTTATTTGAGTGTGACGATAGTCTATTATAATATTTTATATTATTACAGGAGGTACATTGTAGTTAAAAATTTGTACAGTATATGAAGATACCTTCTATGAAGTGTTATTGACTCACTGTACATACATAATTGAAGTATTTTTTAAAAGTGTTACATTACATGTGTCATGTTAGTCAATTTTTTTAGCAATGAACTAAGGTCGGGGAACAGTTCTCTACAAGTTTATAAACCAAATTCTAAAACAAATATGTCCTAACAATTTATTCATTAATTTCAAATAACATGGAATAGGCCCAATCTCATATAATCTTCCAAATTTGCAAATTTATTTAAAATAGCCTGTGCCACGGTAAATTATATTCGGCAAAATAAAAAGTATTTTGGATCTGAAAAAGTAACAATAAACAAGGGACCACTCGTTCGTTATCGGAAAGTGGTATTTAGGGCCTCGTGCGCCATCCTTGAACAACTAACCCTCTTATCTCCTGCACGCATTATTAAAGGTTGGAGAATAATGCAACATCAACTAATTCCCCGTCACGCATCCCTTCGAATAAAAAAGTCCTTGGAATTGTAGTTTAGTGATACGGGTTCGAACTTAATACTATAAAAGTTATGAATTTAAATTTTTTTATTTTTTCTTCTATCCTTTTGAGTGAGTGTGCGCATGTACGTGTGTCGTTTTGATTGATATTTATAAAATATTTTGATTTTATTATATAAAAAAATACTTTGTTGGGGGAAATTTTAATTTAAAGCAAGTTGGTCGACCGAAAATGAATTATTTTATGAATTAATAAATTATATTTATTATATAATAATAAAATAATCAATCAGATGATAAATATAATAATATTTATGCATATTTCGTTTGGCCATTTGGTGAAAAGTGAATAGTATGAAAGTATTAGTCCAATATTTTAATAGGTTTCGAAGTTCTATGATATGCTTAATTAAGCGTTTTAAATTTCGTTTAAGTGAGCTTTGTTTTGGGAAGAAGGGCACTTAATATTTAGAAAATCAAAAAAAAAAAAAAAAGAAAGAAAAACATTTCAGTGAAAAAAAATAAAATAGTATTTGGTTAGGCTTCTAGAAAGAAGTTGAAATCAAAAAAAAAAAATATATATATATATCTAATAAAAAGCCAAAGAATGGTATTTTTAAAACTATCCCGATTAGCCTTTATAAAAAATACCTTTTAAAGTATTTTAAAATGATTGCGTCTAAACGTAAAATTACTTAGCTTAAAAAAAAAATCTATCGTAAAAAAATACGGTGCGACAATTAATATTTTTCTCGAATTTATTCAAACAGAGAACCTCAGTTTTGTAAGGCAAGAAGCAATTAATAATGTTCATATACATCAACAACTAAGAGGATTTCGGACCAATTGATTTTAGGAGCAATCCATAATAAATAAATTCAATCAAAATGAACCGTCTTGTATATTTTTTGTTTTTTTTTTCCTTGTCTTAGTTAAACTATTTTTCAGATGAAAGATAATGTTCACGTCACACTCTTTCTTTATACAAGCAAATGGGGCCGACACTTGTAGACATGTGGTGCTCAAAAAAGACCTGAGATACCCACCATTGGAAGTTAGAATATGGCATTTCCTGTTTAATGATGTGGACTACTTTTATTCCTGGTGCACGCTGCCCACGCGTGCCTCAAGAAATATATGGAATTTGAATTTTGGACTAATCAGTGTGACTGGAGAAATATGTAGCTCAGAGAATTTTATTTGTTTATTTTTATTTCAGATTTTTTTTTTTGTTGACAAATAGCTCAAGAAATGTCCAATTTTAATATAAAAGCAAAAAACCACACTGTACTGTGCGCGCGCGCGTGTGCGTACCGAGAAGCACCTCCTAAAAATTTAATATGAAATATGGGAGTAAATATTCGTTTTTGGCACCATAATTTAAAGCTTTATTCAATACTGATATCAAGAGGAGCACGGTTTTAGTACTTTTGGTTTTCTTACTTTGGTTTGAATAAATAAAAATAATGTAGGTTAGACAAGAGCAATCAGTCAGCAAGACTACTTAATAATTTTCTTGTTTTAGTTAAAATCAGTTTGTGCCCGCTAGAAGATTAAAATGAGGACTCCACCCCATTTTATTTATCTTCATAGGCGGAGAACATTGTATACTCAATATTAATATTTCTATTTTATATCATTAACCGTTTTGTCATCTTATTTTATTTCAAAATATAATTCATTTTAAGAAAATAATATATATATAACCACCTCATATTTTACGCTAATAATAAATACCAGTCATACAACCCTAAATATTTAATTATGATATAACTTATTTTTTAAGACATATTTAAGACATTAATGGGAACAAATTTGCCAAATAAAATATATTATTAAATTTCTCTCATCTGTGAATGTATACTAATCTTAAACCATCTAATTATATGAAAGGGGATATAATATACTCCAAGGAGAGAATTAATAGCAAGATGATGGTCCTCGTTTTGGAATTATCACGACCTAAAATGACGGGTTCAACTATTTTTAGACAAGGTCAATTTTACGGAAAATTCTTATCCGCACCGGATTCGACTAAATTGGGACTAATCATGCTGCAAGTGTTTTAATTACACTTTTCATGTGATTGGTGTACATTTTAGGGAGTGTGGGCGTGACCAATCATATGGTAAGTGTAAAATACTTACTACATGATTGGTTGTGTGCACCCAAATGGGGTATGGACAAGAATTTTCCCAATTTTGCCGTTGGCTTCCAGCACAAAGGAATGTAATATATATATATATATATATATATATTAAAATCAGCATTTGGAAAAACATCTATACGAAAAATACAGGGAAATAATCTACAATAGCGTTTATACTTCCTCAATTTGGAAATTAGGACTTTTAGAACTATGCTCGAAATAGATTAGAATTGAAAAGGTGTGTTTTGTAATGTGTTTTTGCATTATTATTCTTAAAAACAATGGTAATATGTGCCAGTCATTATTTTGAATGAAATGATATACTTCGGGAAATAAAGAAAAGAAAGGAAAACAAAAAGATCACGGAGTCTTTAATAAACAGAAATATTGCAAACATAAGTTTAAATGCCAAGAAGCATTTTCTATTAAATAATTAACGATAGGAGGGCATAACAAATGTGTGATCGTTAGTGAATGTCAACGGATTTTTAGAGACGGGTTTAAGAATTAAAAAAAATCTATCTCCAATTTTATAAACACAACAGATTTAGAGAAGAATAATTCGAGAAAGATTTTTTCACTTGATTCTCCAAAGGAGTATTTGTTAGAAAAATTAGTTATATAAGTTGGTAAGTAACCAACTTTGGCCAATGATTTGATAAAACTTCATTTGTTGTTTTGAAAAACAAGTTGATTATTCATAATCTATGCTGCGAGTAAATACAAAAAATGTATTTAATTACTCAAAACCAATTTAGGGTGAATGAGAAATTAAATGTACAAGATAACTAGGTGAAAGTTAAAAATAGAGTATTAAGTTGTAGAATGTAATTGTCTCATATTGAAAGAATATTACAAAAATGCTTTGTATTTAAGTGGTTACTTGCAAATAAAAGTTAGTGCTTTAGGGGTTCACAAATGTATAATGGATAGAGTACTTATGGGTTAGTAGGCTCGAACCGAACCCACACACGCATGCGCCCTTGTATTGTGTCTTTTGAATTCATTTACGTCCGAATTCATTTTTTCTCCTTTTGCATTTCACTCCCTAAACATTAAAGTGCGTTCTAAATGCTTTTGAGTTCATCGTTTCTCGAAAATTGGAGTGCTCTATTTTCAAGAAATTAGTCGTTGTATCTTGGGAGACGATTGCCAAGTTCCATTAGCACCAGTGCGGGACAATCTCGTCTTAAAGACAGAGAGTTCAACTCTCGCCTCAACTAAACACCGCGGCCTAAATCACAACCTGAAAAAGCACTAACTTCCAACAGTATTACTGATACATCTACTTACTGTTATGTGCACCTCGCATCAATTATTCGTCAAATATCTGACGGAAAATTATTCATTGGTCCAATATGAAAAATTCATAAATATGAAATTAAATTAAGAAAATCGTAATCAATGGAATTTAATTTGAAAATGACCTAATTTATAGAAATTAAAAGGGGGATTTTTCTGAAATAAAATTACGATGTAACGAGTCCTAATTAAGAACTGAATAGTTCCTTGACAAGTCACTACAAGAAAATACTGTATTTTCGGCCAGATTTTCGGCGGATTTTCGGCGGATTTTCGGCGAAAGATTTAATTTTCGGCGGATCGCGTCTGCCGAAAAATCCTTCATCGCTTTATAATTTTCGGCGGAATTTTAGGCGGAAATATTTAGAGATTAAAAAAAATAAATAATAATTATTTTCGGCGGAATTTCGGCCAAAATTCCGCCAAAAATTAATAATTTTTTTAAAAAAATAATTATTATTTTCGGCCGAATTTTGGCCGAAATTCCGCCGAAAATTAATAATGTTTTTTTAAAAAATAATAATTTTTTTCGGCGGAATTTTGGCCGAAATTCCGCCGAAAATTAATAATTTTTTTAAAAAAATAATAATTATTTTCCGCCCCAAATTATTAATAAATCTTAATTTCGAAATAAAATATTATCTTGTCCCTAAAATTGAGGTTTTGTTGCAAATATTCAAATTAATTATATTTTTCTTCATTTTTATAAAAAATATATTTGAAATATTATAATAATAACATAATTTAATTTTTACAAGTAAATATCATATCAAATATATTAAAACCTACATATAGATTCATAAACCACATAAAATTTATCTAAATACATAGAAAAACATAATCAGTCGAATATTTTTTGCGATACATAAATTACGAAGTTAGTTTGTAGCCAAGTACATACTAATCACAGTCTTCCTCATCAGACTCGTCTTCATTGCCGGGCGAAGAAAAACTATATTGCCGAGGTGTCGATGTTGTTTGATAATTTTGCCCGTACTTTCAGCCCTTCTTGGTAGGCTCCCCAGCAGCCTGATCAAACAACTCGTTCATGCTTTCTTGAGTTGAGGGATCAGATAAGTCGGCGTCCTGCATATTCGGACGACTCTGAACCAAATTCTGAAAATTATCCTGCAATTGTAAATAGGTCAATGTTAGCAATTTGAACCAAAAAATTAATTACGTTAAATAAATCTAACTTACATGAACTTGTTGTGGCGCCGGATGAACCCATGTGCCTGCTTTTTTATCCGATCCCTTATCTTTTTTCCTCAAGTAACAATCTTGAAGGACCTCACTTTTAAGAGCAGGCCTCTTTAACTTCCCCTCTTACAAGAAGCAGATCAAATTAAAAGAAAAAATAAACTCTTTCATTATACGTTAAATAACTAATACGAAAAGGTGCCTACCAAGTCCATCCGACGCTCATATATCGACTTGGCCCCACCGCCATACAACGAACCTCCACCAACGTTCCTATTTATCCTGTTCTGCTCACTCTTCTTCTTCCATGCAGGCGTGCCCCAATACGCAGTGAGCTCTTGAAATATTGGTTCGGGGAGCCACAGTGGTCGACCTTCCCCAATCGCAATCATTTTTCTAATATTGCGATACATGTCAACCATTTTTTTGGTCGCACGATTGTCAAAAGCTATCTTCATATGCCCCGTCTCCTTCCGGCCTAAAACAAACATATTTCTAATAAAAACAAATAATACTTTATCACTCACATATGTTAAAAATTAATGAAATACTCAAATATAAATGGAATATGCGCAACCATCAAAATTAATGCTTATACAATATTAGTTACTTTACCTCCCATTCACCGAACCATCGCAATCGAACATTTTCAGGAACCTTGCCATAAGTAAGTATGGTCTGTCCATCTGACTCTTTATGACACTCCCAATGTGCACACCACCACCTTTGCCAGGATAAATATTATCAGAATTAATTCATTTCTTGGATTTATATAGGCATATATCCTCTCATATTTTATCATTTTCATTTTCAACCGTAACAAAAATTATAATTTAGTCATATGGATTTTATCTTTTTAATTGGCCTATGATAGTGATCTAGTCGTCTTAGAATGTAGTCCAAAGAATAAGTGCTACAATCTGACATCTAAGACTGGGAATCGAATAAATGCTTCTTGCCACTCTATATTTTGAAATTCAAAAGGTAATACATATATATATATATATATATATATATATAATAAATGCTTCTTGCCCCTCTATATTTTGAAATTCAAAAGGTGACATCTAAGACTGGGAATCGAATAAATCCTTCTTGCCACTCTATATTTTGAAATTCAAAAGGTAATATATATATATATATATATATATATTGCTGTCACTAAAGTATAATTATATCTCTTTGTAAAGGAAAAATAGGACACATTATTATGGCATCAAGTTAAAGTGAACAAAAGCTTCGATAACATTGGGATATCACCGCCCTTTTCATAAAAACTCGAAGGAAACTTAGCTATACTCGACTTTGAAAAAAATGTTATAATTTTCGCAAGAGATTGGTCCACATAAATCCCATGCTAAAGTTGCAAAACGATTCTTTTAGCCCGACCTAAATATTTTTAAACAAAAGAGAAATCAATTTCCAAAAAGATTTAGTGTTGAATGACAATTTGGCCCATCAATCTCTAAAAGCCGAAGACTGACCTTTCTCCATTGAATTGATATTTTCCTCTCCTCGACCATAGACCGAGAGAGGAGGGTTGGAAAGAACAGTCGACCTCCTCCACTCTATATTTGACATGCATTTTCTATTAAATATTAAAGTTTCGCCCTTTAAAAATAATAAAAATGTCTTTACGATGGAAGAAATCGGATGATAATAAAAATTTAAAATTCAATTATAATGGGAGAAATTGGACAATATTTCCAGTGTCCCGGGTACCCATCTGCATTAGCAAACACATCTCTCACTCAGTGGGATCAATAAGGCAAGATTACAAGAACTATCCTTGTCAAAGACTATTTTCATCATAAAATGTCTTCTATTTTTGTGAATCCAAAATTATGAAATAACTGTCCTTTCCCTGGGGAGTGGGGAGAGGGGCCGGGGGACAAAGCATAGGGGCCAACCCCATTGAATTCAATCAATTTAGCTTTGAACGTGTGTGATAACGTTGGCAATCAATTTAGCTTTGAACCCATTGAATTCAAATGTCTGGCGTTGCATTTCATATTTCTCAAAGTTTTCTCAATTTAAGTAGTTAATCAGCCAACTTGCATTAGATACTTAACGGATCATCCCATTGCAATATCATTTTTCCCACGATTCAATGTTACATATTTAAGGAAAGTTAGTTGAACACTTGCATGAATTTAGAAGATGTGCTCTTAAAGAAGTGTTTTGTGCGGCAAATTGACTAATTTAAATGTTTACTGATGGGAGGTATTTTAGGGACATGAGATGTCACTCACTTAAGTTTATGCTCAAGCGGTGTATTAGTTAATTATTGAATTTAAATATGATGATGTCAAAATGTAGAATTGTGATATCATCATATTCAATCCAACTGTGTATTCACCAGTCGGACATATACCCAAGTGGGTGCCATCTTATGTTCTTGTGTTTTATTGATATAGTGCCCGTTCCGATGGATTTTTTTTTGAAAAATAAAAAGGCACTTATTTTTGAAAAAAACAGTTCAAAGAAAAAAAATTGTATTTAGATGAGCTTTAACAAAAAAACAAAAGTTAGAGAAAAAACAAAAAAAAATGATTTTTTTTTTAAAAGCTACCCTAGAATAGTTTCAAATAAAAACATTTTTTAAAGCACTTTTATTTAGTGCATCCAAACATAAAATTGTTTGGTTTAAGAAAAAAACTCTATTATAAAAAGCACCGTTCTAAAAATATATATATATTTTTTAAATCCATTCAAACTGGCCCTTAATTATCATGAATCAAAGTGAATACATTGGCTCTAATTAATTTCAAACCTTAGAAGCCTTTAATATTGGCCTCTTCATTTGAATGTCATTTTATCTCGGCGGGAAGTAGTCATTCTTTAACTAGTTAGGTTGCACATTCGATACGTGTGAAAAATAATATATATATATATATATATATATCTTTGAATTATATATTTAAGTTTATTGAATTAAATTATAAATATTTATTATTTTTTATACAAATAAAAATAATTTAATATTTATTAAATTTAAAATAAGTGAAAACTATAAAAATTAAAATAAGACAGATATATATGATGACATAAGAGTGAAGAGAGAGAGGAGAAAGATTGAAAAAAACAAAAGAAAAAAGAATGTGTAGTGGGGAGAATATGAGAGAGAAAAAAACATGTGAGATGAAGAAAGGAAAAAAAAAAAGGAAAATTGACAATCCAAAAAATTTAAGAGGCCGAAACAATTATTAAAAGTGTATTTTCTTTTATATAATAGTATAGATAGAGCATTTGATTGTGAATATTGTCTTTTCTATCTTAATGTGAAGACTAATGCTTATAAGTGACTAGGTGATACTTAATACTTTAAATCTACATGTTTGGTTAATGATATTTGTAGTTGAATATATACCTACTTTAGTAGGCTCTTCTCATTTGAACGAGATTTCTATTGCATATTAACCCATTAAATTACTAATTTACCTTTAATGGACCCACAAAAAGATTCTTTATCGTCATATTAATTAAATGGTCATTTTCGTAAAAGTGTCCGACAAGCATGCCAAACCCCCCTCAATCCCACCACCTCCTTTGACACTTCAATCTACCATATTTTCCAAGATTGAGACGGGCCAAAGGAATATAATGAAAGGCCCACAAGTACTAGTCTCTTTAATCGAATGAGAAGGAGCATACGATTATTTTGTCTAGTACTTTGTAATATTGTCGATCAAGTGCTTAAAACATGAACCGTGACAAGAATAGTTAGATGATTAAGATCAACATAAACAAGGGTCACTTATTCATAATTTCAATATGTAACCCCCATGTGGAGAAACAAGAAATAAAAAAAAATAATAATAATATTCAACAACCGTATACGATCTGATTGAAAATTCTAGCACAAATTGGATTTAAATACATTCACTCTAACCACACGACGAGTGAATTATATTTGTTATATATATGGGTCGATTAACTAGAGTTTCTTCAGCATGATAGGAGCTCCGTACTGTGGATGAATAGTGAAATCGACGAAGGGGGCATGTGTATAGGTGGGCGAGAGCTCAAATGAGAACTTGCGGAGGAGCATCGCGAGGAATGTTTTGGCCTCCAACAGCGCGAAATTCTGAGCGATGCAAATCCGAGGACCCCAGCCGAAGGGCATGTACGCGCTCTCTCCTTTAGCTGCTTTCACCACTCCTTCCGCGAATCTGTCGGGCTTGAATTCTTGGGCGTCGGGGCCCCATATCTCCTTGCTCCGTTGCAAAATGAGTATAGGACATGTCACAAGTGTGTCCTTTGGTAAAATGTAGTCTCCCACCTTCGTGTCCGCCGCGAGAACTCGAGAGAACTCCATAGCTGATGGGTATAGGCGCAGCATCTCATTGAAAATCATTGTTATCTGTATGGGGAAACACTGAAAGTTATACATGTATGCCTTACACTTGATGAAGATTGATGTTAAAAAGATAATAATTTGGGGATGTTTTGTGTAAATATACACTTAAATTCTCCGAGACATGCTTAATTATGTAAGAACCTCTTACAGGTCAAAGTTTTAAAGGGTCAATTTGTAACATGAAAGTTGATGAAATGGGTTTATGTAATTATGCATACTTTTGGTGGGACCTAACAGTAAAACAAAAATTGACAGAAATGGTGTTTATATAATTATGCAAATCTCATGGAACTTATATGTGTTTACACAAAACTTGGTAGACGTAAGTGTGAGCTTTAAATGTTATATGTTATAAATGCGTGAGAAGTTTATATGACTTTTCCAACTAGATGTATATTTAAAATGTATTTTAGAAACTTTTTTTGAACGACATTTTGAACAAAAAACAGATAAATATATCATCATTTTCTTTTACTAGGTGCAATCTTAATTTGTTGCATACCGCTTTAGTGTTATTTATATTTAATATAGACTTCGTTCTTAAAACATCTAGTTAGGACATCCTGTAAAAAGTTAAAATGATAAAAATACCCTTAATAAAAAGACGGCATCATCGTATCATGTGGCCACTAGTCAACACACAGATGTCATCATCTATTCCAAAATGGTATTTCATCTCTTATTCCATAATTCATATTTATGTCATGTATATAGAATCAACTTCTTTAATTAGACACTTAGTCTAGAATCTTTATATTCGGCGTATATCTATTGATTGGAATAAGAAATGAAATATGATTTGAAATAGAGGATTCTGTACTCCACACACGCACACTAAATATAAACCTTGAACTTACAAATTTGAGCTTGGCCAAGTCGTCAGAAGTGACCTCCGTCTTGTTGCCCAACACTTGCATCGCCTCCTCCCTAGCACGAGCTTGCCAGTTTTGGTGAACGGAGAGCATAATCATGGTCCATGTCAAGAGATTAGAATTGGTCTCGAAACCTGCGAAGAAAAATATCTTGCATTGTCCAATCACGTCCTCGATAATCGTCCTATATTCTTTGTTGTTGCTATATTTTCCTTCGTACAATTCCTCCATGAATATGTCCAGCAAGTCCTGATTGCCGATCTCCGCCATTGCCCCGGCCTTTCTTTTGGCTAGTCTTTCATTAATCATAGAAGTAAATTTGACTCGCACGAATTTGTCTATTTCTTTAGCCCTTCGAATTTTTTTGGTTGGAAAGTACCTATGAAAGAAATATTTAATTAATTTCAATAAATGAGATAATATTGATAAATTAATAGTGCGCCAAATTAAAGATGGAGTTCAATTTTTTTTGTATAAAATATTAAAAGTATTTTATTATTTAAGGGGGTAAATTTAATTTTTTTTAAAAACATGTATAAAACTTGGAGGAAGGGGGGAGTGAGGGGGAGGCGACTGCATCCTCCAGCCCCTCTTAACCCCACCCCCTGCACCAAATGTCAATATATGTAAAGAATAAGTGTCATATATTGATTTAAATTTAAATAGTTTTACTTTTGATTGCAATGAAAGTGAGTAAATTAATCTTCTTTTCACTCCGACAACTTAGTTCTTTATTTTTTGTCACATCAGTTACAAATTCTCAAATTTAATCTTGTAACTCTCATGTTTTCTAGAATTGAATTATATTTACATCTTAATGACATTTTGACAGCATAACATGTAAACCTAAGTATGTAACTATAAAGTACTCAATATGTAGAGAGAGAAATTATCTCAGCAGTTATATACCAGTCTCATGATTTTATCATCAAAACACCAGTGTGAAGGCACAAAAAGACTATATGTTTGAGAAAAATAAAATAAAATAAAATACACGGGACTGAATTTGAAAATTCATAATCAACTCAGGCCAAAAATGAATAAGAAAAATGAGATATACTTCCTGATAAAAGTCAACATTATTTTGTAGTAAATTATCATAGATAGAGTAGTGTATTTTTGGTGGCATATATTGAAGTTAAGATACTTACTTTTCCCCAGGTATACTGAATATATTGGTAGCAATTTTTCCCAAAAATGCTAGCTCGGAGAGTTGGAGGAAAGTCTTTTTAAGCTCATCAGTATATTCAGAGCTGAACATCAATTGAGCCAATACTGAGCTAGTAAACACTTCAAGATGAGGGTACACATCAAACACACACGAACCTCCACCATTCGCCACCAAATTGTCCCATATCTTTAGGGCATTATCAGCACACACTCGAATTGCGGGCACCATTGGCTATATATTAATTAAAAACATCATTAATCCCAAACAAAAAAAAGGATAAATTGCACTTAACGTCTCTTAAAAATATCCTATGTAGTGTTTGTCTCATTGAATTATAAAATGTAATAAATCAACTCCTGAATTATACCTCTTGATCAGTTGGTACGTTTTTAACCCCTATGAGGGGCTAATTCGTTAAATTTTATAGTTTATGGGACTAAACGTGATATAATTATGCTTCAAGGGCGTAAGGTGTAACTAAGCCAAAAAAACTACAGACCATACATGCTTTTATGCATATCTACCACACACCCACCTTTAGCCTGTCCAAATGAAAAGCAGGGTTGAGCTTCATCCTTGATTTGCTCCATTCTTCGCCCTCCATGTTAACTAGACCGCAAACAAGCATCTTACTATTGGATTTGATGTTCTAAAAGACTTTTGATACTTGCGGTGATCGCCCAACACCTCTCTAATCACATGAGGGTCCAGCACGAAAACCCGTGGTCTTGGCCCGTTCCACATGAACGAATAATTGCCTGCATAACGGTAAAAAAAGAAGTAACAAATCCACCTCTAATATCCATACTTCATTGACTAGCTTGTTACATGTTATAATTCTAGAATAAACTCTATATAGTGTATAATTAATTCATTTTTTGAAAAAAAAAAATGTGTAACACTAGTGACTTGATTTTTGTACATGCTGATTTTTTTTTTAGGAATACCACACACCGTATTTTTGTACGGTGTCAAGAATGTTGGGCATGATACGAGGGAGAATGTCGTCGTTAAGACCGATGGGTTTGGAGTAGGATTTCTCGTACATGGCATCGCCCTCTTTGGAGTCACCAAAAAGAAACTTGTAAGGGTGACCTTTCATGCCTTGCTTCCTGAAGAACTTCTCGATTCTCTTTGGTTTCAGCCAAACCCAATTGAAGAATTGCCATGTCCATACAAGTAGTATGGTCAACAATGGAGTTGTCACTATTATTTTCAACATTTTGCTTAGTTTATTTTGTTGAGATATTGCAACTAGTGCACCCTTCTATTTATAAGTAAAACTTGATATACATTTGAGGCATAGAATTTTGGACCATTACACGCATGTACCGTGAGGAATGAAGAATGGCCACACAATGTTAAGACGTTATGTAATTGACAATGACTTCAATAAATATAAGGATAAGGAGTACTCTGAAATTTGTCTAAATTACAAATAAAATCCTTTATTTCGAAAAATTACCTAAATAATCCTGATGTTTGCATATTAAATTGTAATATTAACGGAGATATTAAAAAGACAAAAATGCCCTCAAATCTTTTACTATTGAAAAGGGATAAATTACATTAAACTACCTTAAGATATGACAAAATTACAAATTTAACCTCCAAATTTCAAAAATTACCTAGATAACCATTAGTATGCATATTAAATTACAATACTAACATGAATTTGATAAAGGTGAAATTCCCTCAAAGCTTTTGTGATGAATGATGTTTTTTAAAATATGTTTTTTAGTAGTTCGTGTATTTTTTCATCGAGAATGATATTTAAGGTATTATATATGCGTTGTATTACGAAAATTAATTAACATAGGTTTAGTTTTTAAAAAAATTTCAATTTTTCAATGCGGTTTCTAATATTTGTATTTTTTTTTTCTGGCTTGATTACTAGTGATTTTGTCTGTTAAGTTAATGTAAAATATTACAAAACAAACCTCATGTATTTCAAAATATTATGAAATTATCCCTGGACAGTTTATAAAATTCAATCAAAATTGACAAAAGGATAAAATAGGTAAAATGTGTTAAAATTTAACGGTTTCCATTAAAAATCGAAACGGAAATAGATAGAGGGTTAAATATATATTACGTTTGTATACTTCAGGCTTATTTAGGTAATTTCTAGAAATAAAAAATTTTATTTGTAATTTAGACAAACATCAGGTTACTCCAATATAATTATCCCTAATCTTAAACTATATTTTACTCGATCCAACTGTATCATATATCTCATTCACCTTTGAAGCTAATATTAATATGTTTCGCATGCTATGCGCAAAAAGTTATTAAGAAAATATGAATTAAGAGCATATTATATATATATATATATATATATAATGATATAGCTCAATTCATACATCAATTTTCCTTTTTTTTTTTATTGATGGTTAAAGAAAGATAATATTTTATTTTCTATCTTGAATTTTGTAACTGAGATGTCTCTGTCCGTCCAAGAAGCATAGACCCAATTTCAGCAGTTTCTTGTCCTCGTGGTGCAGGCAAATTATAAAATACTACTACTTGACTATCCCTCATATGTACCAGTTGAACGGTTTTTATCGTCACTCTTGGCTATTCATAAAACTTATACCTATTTTTTAAAAGAGAGAGCTTTTTTAACAGATGCTACAATCACTGTAAAATGTGACTATACATAATCATGACAAGACAACACAAAATCTTATCTTTTAGTTTAATTTTCCCATCGGCGTCACATGCGAAATATCCAAATTAGTTACAGAGCAGATGCAAAACGTCTAGATAAAAAAGGTTTTTACTAATGCAGTATCAAACGACATATACATAATACATCTACTTTATATTCCATTTTAGACATGGGTGATGTTGATGCATTCAACTGGTGGAATACGAAGTGAAATACACAAGTGGAACAAAAGATCTAACCCGATTTAACTTACTGACCTCTTTGCTCTCTCACTCAACGGGATTGAATTCTTGCGCGTCCTGCCCACCTATCTCCGTGCTGCAAAATAATTATCGGACATGTCACGAGTTTGTCTCTCGACTCTCGGTACGAAGTAGCCACCCGTCTTTGTGTCCTCTTCGACGACTCTCGTGAATTCCATCGATGATGGGTACAAACGCAGCATCTCGTTTAAAAACCATCGTTACCTACAGTAAGACATATTATAAATATGATTAATCTACGTACAGATACAGCGACAGAGCTGCATACAAGCATGGGATGCAAGTGCTGCACATGCACTCGCTGACTTCAAAATTGTCCCCTGTTTTCAATTTTGAACAACTCCGTTGTTGTCCTCTACGGTATCTCTAATCTCATAAATCAAGTCAATCAGAATGTAAGAGTGGGTTGGTACTACTTGACCTTAAGGCCCTAACTCTGTCACTACACACAAGAATGTTGAATTAAAACCTCGAATTCACTACACCACCTCACTTAAAACAAAATGCATGATAAATTAATTTATTGAAATTCGTTATAAAATTTGTTTTGTAATGGATTTCATTTGTTTATCAAAAATCCATTAGTATATAGATGATTCATAATTTATTATTTATATTTTAACTTTTAGTTTTATTTGTAATGAAATCAAAAATTTCGTTAGTCAAAAATTGTTTTCTTGTATATATAGGAAATAGTAGTATTTTTGCTGAAATGTACATTGAATTCAAATGCTTACTTTTCAGAAGAGTGCAAGGAGATAGTTTGAGGAATGTCTTTTTGAGCCCATCAGAAGAGCTATTGGGCCGATCTTGTTGCCGACTTCCTTCCCGGGCCAAAATGCCCAAGCCCAAACATGCGTTGTCAACCTTTCTTTTATTTATCTATACTAGGGGTTTTGACTTTTTTTTTTGTGTGTGTGTGTATATAATTGTGATATTCCTAAAATATCCTTCAACTACTCATCTCTCTTTTATCATTTCTTTTCTCTCTAACAACATATTCTTTTTTTTTTTTTTTCTATTTTCTATTGTCACCTCTCTCCCATTTTCTCTCTCACATTTCCTTTTTGTTTTCAAATTTTGTTCTATTTTATATTTTATTTATTTTTTAATCAAGAAATAATTTTATTTAAAATTATTTTTTTAAATTTTTTTTAAATTTAATAAATAGAATATAAATAATTTAAAAGATAGTATAAGTAATAATAGTTAAGAAAGTGTGTATTTGCAAATAGAATTTAATAGAAAATCAATTTTATATAATTAAAAGTTAACTATTTGATTAAATTATATCTCATTTTGCACACGCATCGAGTATACCAAATGCGCTAGTGTAAATTAATTTTGTTCCATATCTTGCATATGGATAGTATCCTCCACCTTATAAGGGCCGCCAATGGAGTTGATTTTGATCCGAATATGATTGAAATCCGATTCAAATTTTAACATATTTGACTAATTAAAATATTCGATAAATTAGATCTGATTATAAATATTCATAATCCAAACTAAATGGATAGAATATAGAATCAAGCAGTTCGACCCATTAAAGATCCGAAATCGAACTTTAATAATATTTTTTATTAGATCAACGTTATGTATATAATGTTAGCTAAGAAGTTTAAATATAATACAATATATAAACCACAACTAATGATGTGCTATTTTTTTTTTATTTTTTAAGGTAAGTTTTAACAAAATAATATATAATTTTTACATATATTCTAAAATAATTTTCTACTTTAATAAAATTTTATTTTTTACATGAGAAATATTTTTTTATTTGTTACTTAATTTAAAGGTTTAAATTTCTTTAACCGTTAATCAAATCAAATTTTGTTATCAAGTTTCGAACGTTTTTTCAACAGTATTGAATGTAAATTTTATAAAATTCGAGTTAAATTCAAATATTAAAAAACTTATCAAACTTGGATTCGGATTTTCCAAATCTGACCCATTGACACAGCCCAACTCCATCTTTGATAACACTTTAACATTATCAATGAACTCTTTGTTACAAATAATATTCAAATCTCGTAATATGCATATCTATCCAAAAAGATGATCAAACAATTATACGATAATGTTCCACTATAAAAAAAATAATAATTGTAGTATTTTTTTACCTTTTCTTTTGGTTTTTTTTGAAAGAATTTTTTTTTTCTTGTCTAGTTTTTGGCCTCTTAATAATGTACTTGTTTTACTGAGCCGAATTGGGAGAGGGTGAAGGCAATAGTCACTGAGAACAACAAAAACAACAACAACAATATATGGCCTTCAAACGGATCACAAACGGATGAGTCCTCGCCCTACTGGATGGAAAACGAGTAAGTCTAGCCGAAAGTGTCTCCGGCAGAGACCCTTCAATACTTAAGTCAGTAATCGAGAAGCAATATATCAAATATCAGAGAGAATCGAGTAGAGAAATGGTTGATCAATCCGTGTATTGTGTGTTACCTATCAGGAAACATGCATAGACTATTTATAGTATTCCCCAACCCTTGGAGTTGGTGAGATTTAGGGGATTTAAGATTGCAGGTCCTAGGTACAAGTTGGACTTTAGGAGGTTTAGGGTTGCAGGTTCTAGGTACAATTTGGACTTTAGCTCCAATTGGTGGTGACAGAGTAGGCATAGCCCTACAAAAATAGGATGGTGGGACAACGTACGGAGGATGTTGACAGGATGTTGGGCGGTCCTCAAGGGACCAACCCCGCCCAAGGAGAGCTTCATCCAGCATCTACCGCTACTACATCGGAGACGGACACCCAATCTCGAGGACGGAGATTCTTCGAGGGGAAACGCTCGATGTTGGAACGACATGTGGTGGCGGGTGTGGGTCCTACAAAACATGTGTCTGATATCCTGTACCATAGTTATTTATAAACTTATATGAACATATTTTAAATTTTCACTAGTTAAAACATGTTATTTTTATAATGGGGAAAATTGAAAATTTTGTCCTCTAATCATACCCTATTTGGGTGTTTGTCCTTTAAAATGATCCTGATAATAATCATTGAAATACCGACTTTATGGATGCATGATAAACTTATCTTATATATATTGGTTTCATCTATATATGTGATTCACGTTATATCGGGGTGAAAATCATAATAAATTGACAATTTAAAACTAGATGGTAATTAATTATTTAAAGCCCAACGCACATTGGCTGGAGCTTTGCCACCCACTGAGAAGTCTCTGTCAGTCGATTTTGGCATTTCATTTTTCGATGTGTACAGACTTTGGAATTTTCTTGTCCTCGCGGTGCATGCAAATTATAAAATATACTTTGCCCGTCGCCTTGAGTGTGCGTGATAGATACACCTAGGGTGCCAAATGCCAATTCGAATGGATTGGATTGAGGTATGTATATAATATAAAAGTTCTCAACATGAATCAAGCTCCATTGGGAATGCTCGACTTGAAATGTCCGATTTAAACTTAATTTGATTAGGTTCGAGTTGATTTAATTAGTTGTCAGGTTATCTAACAAGATAACCAAATTTGATTTTATATATATATTTTTTTATAACATATAAATTTCTGACAATTGAATAAATTGTAAAAAAGAACTACAAAAAGAATTACTTAATTAGGTTGGACTGATTTTCGGATCCAATCTGAACCCTAAACTTGATTTGATTCAAACTCGAAAATTCCAAATGCAAATTTGATTTTTTTGGGTGGATCATGTCCAAATCATCAAGTTGGATTGGATTTTAACACTCCTAGATAGAATGTTTTTTAGAATCTCACTTGTAGCCATTTATTAAAAAAACAAAGACAAACAGACTTTCTCCTTTAATAGAATGCTAATTTATTAACTACATTTTTTTTGGAACTACCTAGACTATTTATTTTATTAATTTTTTATGTATATTAAAATATTCTATAAATGATACACAACTTTTTTTATGGTTAAATTTGTAAAATATCATTACAAATACTCATAACAAAAAGAAAAGTATTATTTTCCGGAATAAGATTGCACCATACAAAGTCATTGTATATTGGCCTAACTTATGGAAGGTGCTTGAGTATACGTAATAATATTTCCGGAAAATAATAGTTTTCTTTTTGTTATGAGTATATGTAATGATATTTTACAAATTTAACCTCCTCGAATACAACCTCCTCGAGCATTGTAAGATGCTACGTCAACCGAATAAAAAGTTTAAGGATCCAAAATTACCCCTGATTTGGGTCTATGGCGCGAGATTATATTTTTGTGAATACTTTGCCCTTTTTGGGTCTATATGTAATTTTAATTGAGACCTGGTGGAAAGATATAGTAAATAAAATATAGAAATAAAAATACTTTGACCTCTTAAGTATGGCCAATTTCCATCATGTTTTGACATATAAATGATATGAAATTTATATTTTATCCTCTAAAGCTATTTTCCGACAAAAAAAAAATCGCTAGACCATTGCGTTATTACCATCGAAGAGATTCCTCAATTCCACCTCTAGACTCGCCTCATCACGTCGAGTACAAGCCCCAAAACAATTTCAAATTTTAACATTTTCTTGGGCAATTGATTTTACCTTTGAAATCTCCCCACCTTCATTTTCGGTCATTTTCAGGCAAAGTGCCAAATTCGTATAGTTTATAAGATAGAATATAACAAAAAATAGTTTAACGATCAAAGTGTAAAAACAATAATAATTTAAGGGGCAAAGTTTTTTATCCCCAAATATATAGTGTTAAGAAAGACTTATAAGTCTGATACGCAATTTTGGAAGTAATTCAGACATGACAAAGGGATCCTGTAATTTACAATTTATAACCAACCATTCCATTCCTTTACTGGAATTATTATAAAAAATGAAGCAACTCATAATGGACCTCGTAACCAAAACAAAGTAAGTGGTAATTAATTAAGCTTGTTTGTTACTGAGTTCTTGTAATGAATAAAAAGCCGTTTTCAGGAGAAGAAAAAAAAGTAGCTAAGAGGCTTTAAGTTTTATTTTTCTTCTTTAGTTGAAAAAATAAACAGAACTTATAAGCTTCATATTGTTGAAATTTGAGGTTATGAAATAAAAATAAATACAAATTTATTGATGGATACAATTTAAGATTATTGTAATAGTGGTTGGACAAGGAGACGAGGCAACTAATGTATGAGAAAGGTTTTGATAATATAGTAGTTGGAAATATCCAAAAATAGGCCACGGTTGTGTGGATTAGATTGGATAGAATTGTTTGTATTGAATGTATATTTAGAAAATGTAGATAGTTGGAGGAATAATTGAGAATGTTGGAGGAGAAATTTTAGTGAAATTATATTTTTTATACTACTGATGAACCCGCGTCCGATCACACGGTGGCCTCCTGCACAGATACTGTCCCACCTGCCGTGGATACCCGGTGGGGTGCCATTGAACCACGGGGGGGTTGTGGGGGGGGGGGGGGGGGTTCAAAAGGCCTCTATTGTGTGTGAGGAGGGGTTACCCCTTTAGACTCCGCCAACACATAGATATTGTCCCACCGGCCCCCTAGCTCAACCGGCAAGTGCCGTCCTAGCCCAGCAGGCAGAGTAACTCAGTGGGTTTTGGTTCCCTCAAGGGGAAGGCCTCTGTACAAGGGAGACGACTTGGCCCTATAAGGAGCTCAAGCACCTCGTCTCCACTCGATGTGGGACGAATCACGACCTCATCAACTACTAAGTTCACCGACCTTCCAATGTCGGTTGATTCATTTCATTAATTATTGTGCTAGGTTTTTTGCTCTTTTGATTGATTTCTATTACATGATTACAAAATAAATTTAGATTTTTATTAACTTAATTTAATGCATTAGGATATTTTAAGACAACGCATTAATTTCTATTTAATGAGATGTGCTTAAAAAGGGGGAGTTGAATTAGGCTAAAAATCCTTCTAATAAAATCAGAGTATATTAAAATATTTGTTGTGTAGTGGAAGACTTCGTGCTATGTAAAATACGTTTAAGTTCAATTAATTTGTTTTGCAAACTTTGTCGGTATTTTTATTACCAGTTGAAATACCAATTAGAGCAGCAAAGATAAACCAAGTGCAAAACAGTAAAAAAAAAAAAAAAAAAACTATTTATACTAGTTCACCCAAATAGGCTACGCCCAGTCCCTAAGTTTTCACTTAGGATTAACTTGTTAAAAGAAATGGTATCAGTACAGTTTATAAAGTTCCACGTTAAACACAAGAAAGAAAAAAGAGAAAGGGTAAGAAATGCTTTCTATCCCGAGAGTAATGATAGGCCAATAACAAACAGCCTTTGAAGCAAGTTAGTGTGATCCGTTCTGATGGTATGTATCGTGGTCGCCCCTCATCCGAATCTCAGTGTGTAGTACATTTAAACGTTCCCTATCACCTAGCTGAGTTTCCAGTGCATCGGACAACTACCACAATCTAGCAACCCTTCACCGACTCAACCTGCTCCAAGGAACTCGGTTGCGTTTGTTTGCTCTTCACTTCGCAAGGTCCCTAGCAACGACACAATAAGCAGACACGAGTCAACAAAAAAGACCAATGTATGCAACTTTGTAGAGCGTTTGCACTAAAAAATCTAACTTAAAAATGTTTGTTCTAAGCATTATGCCACAACTAAACGTGATTTCTCTGTTATATAACAATTAATACAACGGCTATAATGTCTAAAAGAAAGGAAAGAGCCGTTGGGGATTTGATTCGTTCGAAATTAGTGCATCCAGATCTAGTACTGGCTCAAACTTTCCTAAAATAATAAGTACGACCCAAGTAAGGAAAGATTTTAACACATTTCTGTAATAAATGCAACGACTAGAATAAATTCAAAAAAGAAATGAACCATTATTAAAATATTTCATCTATGGTACCAGTCAAATATTAGGTCAAACTTTTCCATAATAAAAGATTCGATTCAGTAAGGAAATAATTTGACTAATATTTTCAAGATTCTTGTTTATTTTATAAGGAAAGGATCGTGAGATAGGATCTTTCCTAAAATATGTGATTAAAGATAATTAAGGGAGTTTGTTTAATAAAGATCAATAATTGCCTAAATACATTTATCATCAAATTCTTGAAGTATCAAAACCAATCCTAGATCAAAGATGTCAACAATTTCAACACACAGTCTCTGTCCATGTATTTCAAGTTATTACTCCAATGATTGCACAGCTACAATTTGTTGATGTAATAGTAAATTCCGAAAGCATCTTATAACAACAATTTTTGCCAAATATGCAATTCGGGTTAACTGATAAATATATGAAAAGAAGTACTCGTTCCTCTATATACAAACAGTTAAATACAACATATGCATTATTAACTGCAAAACATTATTCAAAAGAAAGATTAAGCAATAATAACAGCTATAAATCGACACGCGATGAGTAGCTTGCTAGAGCTTCTTTAGCACAATAGGTGCACCATGCTGCGGTTGAATAGTTAAAGCGACAACGGGGGCGTGCGTATAGGTTGGCGAAAGTTCGAACGAGAATTCGCGAAGAAACAACGCCAAAAATATTTTGGATTCTATAAGTGCAAAGTTCATGCCGATGCAAATCCGAGGACCCCAACCGAAGGGCATGAATGCGGCGTCCCCGTTCGCCGCCTTCAACACTCCCTCGGCAAACCTGTCGGGCCTGAACTCTCCTGCGTCTTCGCCCCAGATTTTAGTGTCCCGATGGAACATAAGTACTGGAAATGTTAGCATTGTGTCCTTTGGTATCGTGTAGTCGTTTATCTTGGTTTCTTGATTGACTACTCTCGACATCTCCATCACCGGTGAGTATAAACGAAGCGTCTCGTTTATAATATTCGACACCTATCAAAAATATTTGGATATTAGACTGGTGATGAGAAATGAAAGGTATCTAGCACTCAATCCGTATTTACTCTAGGGAGCAGAAGGAAGCAGAGAGGTGAGTTCGAGTGAGGTATGCAGTAAAATATTGAAAAGAACAATTTCGCAAGTAATTATTTTAATAGATTCATAATTTTTAATAAAAGCCAATAACAATTTATCTAGATCTCAAAATCAGAATGAAAAGTAAAATGTTGGCGGTAATTTCAGAATTACAGCTTTATAGTAATCAGATATAAGGAAACAAAACATGAAAGCAAAATAACATATTTAATATTTCTTACTACGACTCCTCACATATATGCAAATGATATCTTTCTATGATCTCTGGTATGTAAATTTCTTTAATGCATAAATGGATGGTGGTAAGAGCTGAATTGAAGCCTTCTAGTATGAATGTAGGAAAATTCTTGCCCAAACCCGGCTTAACCGCACCCAACCAATCATATTACAAGTGTTAATATACTTGTCATGTGATTGGTCACTCTCCCTTAACTATACACAAATCATATGGTAAGTATAAAACACTCACCACCTGATTAGTCATGGTGTGGCCAAGCCTACTGCGGGGAAGAATTTCCCTATGGTATCAGAATTACATCATACATTCATGGGAAATTCTTATCCGCACCGGATTTGGCCATACCATGGCTAATCAGGTGGTGAGTGCACCAATAACCTAGTTTGATATTTTATAATCTACTTCAAAATTTATAGAAGTTCATTGAAACACAAAATTTATAGTAGTTTATCGAAACATTTCTTGTAGTGTCGCACTTAGTGCATAATGGAGACCTTTCTTAAGAGCGTCAATTACTAGGGAATCAAAACCTCATCTATACTTACAAGTTTGAGCTTGCTCAAGTCATCAGCAGTGATATCTCTCCTGTTGCCCAAGACTTGCAGAACCTCTTCTCGAGCACGAGTTTGCCATTCTTGGTGAGTCGAAAGCAGCACGAATGCCCACGTCAACAGATTCGAACTGGTCTCGAAACCTGCAAAGAAAAACAACCTACACTCTGCAATGGTGTCTTCTATTATTTTATTACGTTCGCTTTGTTTTCTAGTTTGTCCGTCGTATAATTCCCCGATGAGTATATCCAACACGTCACGACTCCCACTTGGTTGCTGTCCTTCATTGCTCTTTAGTCTTTCGTTAATTATAGAGCTTAATGAGACTCGTACGTATTTGCCGATCTCCTTGGCTCTCCGGTTCTCTTTTGTTGGCAAGTACCTAAGCAATAAGCATTTAGACATTAGTCAGGATCTTCTGTAACATTTTCGTGTTACTGACCATTTGTGAAGCTAACAAGTTGTTAAATAACTATTCCATCAGAGTGATCTCATTTTTGGATATTTTTCTTTTCTCATTTTGAATAGCCACATAAAAGTTTGAACAATCATTATTGACAAATTTCGGATGATTGTCTCTCTTATTTGTATATAAATGACTTGAAAGCTATATGTTACAACATTTAAAAGCAGTTTGGATCTTTTGTTATATAATCATATTATATCTTTTGTTATACTCATTAACACGGAAAATTCTTATCCGAACCTTGATTTGACCGAACCCAATAAATCATATGTTGTATTTCACTTGTTAAGTGATTAGTCACTCTCCCTAAATTATCGACTATTCACAGGACAAGTGTAAAATACTTGCTACGTGATTAACACTAGTTCGATCGAGCCGGTTCTGGACTAGAATGTCCCCATTAATACATGTCACGTGTTTTGATGAACGATCGAGATAAGGAAAAATAATCTTTATATTTTTTTCCATATAATCAATTTTCTCTTTTCTTATTTCGACCGCTCACCAATACACGTGGCGTGTATTAATCAATGTAACAGAAAATGTAATATGATTATATAACAGAAGATTTGTATTTTTTTCCATATCATCAATTTTTCTCTTTTCTTATTTCGATCGCTCACCAATACATGTAGCATGTATTAATGAGTATAACAAAAAATGTAATATGATTATGTAACAAATGATCAAAACTGATTAATTTTATGTTATAGATTTGTTGTTTCCTCTTTTTTAAATAATTGCTCTTTTTTTTTGAAATGATTTTTTAAACAGAAAATAAAATCATTTTAAAGTAATGATGTGACACCAATAATTTTCAAGAAATTTTTTTAAGGAGAGTAAATAAAACTTTACACTTTTCTACTCTAATATAAAACTCCAGATTTAATTATCAAATGGATAAAAAGTTTTTGCCATGAAAGCTACAAGAAGTTTTACGCTTTCTTGATTGAACTTTTTATCTAATAATTTGTCTAACTGTGAAAATGCATGGCTAAATAGTTTATCTCTTAATCAACATACACACTTTATTTAGGGACAAGGGCATTATACATGTTAACTATTTTTCATATCGATTAAATATAAAGATGGGATGTGATTTGTAATATATAATTTGGACAATCGTCTAACATAATGAGTTAATTTTTGCGATTGAGTTACTCCCCAAACCCATGATATCATACACAATAACAGAGTAGATTAAGTCAGCACTGTTATTAGACCTCTCCCACTATAATAAATTCATACTATACATCTTAAATTATGTACTTATGTAGTGTGATTTATAACAACTTGGTGGCGCATTGGAACACTTACTTTTCTCCAGGCATGCTGAATATCTTGGCATTTATATGTCCCAATCTTGCAAGCTCTGCGAGTTGGCTGAAAGTCTCTTTGATATCTTGAGTAAAGGGAAGGCTAAACATTAACTGAGCCAATATTGCACTTGTGAAGACTTCAAGATAGTGGAACACATCAACAACAAATGAACCACCATTCTTTGCTGCCATCTCCGTCCATTCGTTCAGGGTGTCTTTCGTGCACGCTTGGATCGTAGGCACCATAGGCTATAAAAATAAATAAACAATAATATTAATAATTTAAAATTAGAAGCATGAAGTGTCGTGAAAGAGACAACAAATCATGATGAAAAATTCTTCTAATTTAATGAGAAGGTAAAATCACCTTTAACTTGTCCATATTGAAAAAGGGGTTGAGCCTTGATCTGGATTTGGCCCATTCATCACCCTCCAAATTGGCAAGGCCGGTGACTAGCAACTTAATTATTTCGTTAGATGCACTAAAATTCTTTAAATACGAACGGTATTTGTTCAGCACATCTCTTGCCACAGCAGTATCCGTTATGAAAATACGTGGCCTTGGCCCCGACCATGAGAACGAATAGTTCCCTGTTATTAATTCAGTGCAGCCACTGTGAGTGCAAATAAACCGAAACACACACACACAGAAGATAATGTACATACGTCAAGAAAATTTAACATAATGTCCACGATACAAGAAATTTTTGAATATGCAAATATGGATATACACGGAATAGTAAGTCAATCGTATTTGTACTCTGTTACTTTTACTTCTTTCATCATAAATATTCAAAGACTATTGTTAATTTTTACTTCCAACAAATTATACTTTGAGAGATTGAATTTTTAAAATATACAACAGCCATTTTTATTATAATATATATCGAGTGGGGCAAAATTTTGAATTTTAATAAAAGTCTGTAAATGAAATATAGTTAGATATAGAGTTGATGGGAGTGACAAAAAAAAAAAAAAGAACAAATTTTCGTCATGAATTCAACCCTCATGACTCCGTCTCTAACCGTATTTTAATATTCTGGATACAATAAAAATGATAAATAAGAAAGTGCAAAAACGCCATACCGTATTTTTGAATGTAGTGTAGAATGTTAGGCATGACACGAGGGATAATATCATCATCTATGCCGATTGGCTTGGAGGATGCTTTTTCGAACATCTGTTTGGTTTCATTGGCATCCCCAAACAAGAACCTGTATGAGTTACCTCTCATGCCCTGTTTCCTCAGTAACCTCTCAATCTTCTTTGGTTTAAACCAAGCCCACTTTAAAAATTGCCATACCCATACAGCTAGTATGGTCAATAATGAAGTTATGGCAAATTTCCACATTGTGTTTTTTAAAGTTTCTTGTGCTGAGTTCTATTGCTACATATCCCTTGTATTTATAAATATAATTGCTTTTGTTCGTGATCCCTCAATGATTGCAAGCATGCAGCATGAGGAGAAAATATGGCCACAAAAATATTAATTGCACATATATCAAGGTTTTTTCAAGTTGAGGGTGATTTGGAAATACTCACTTTAATAAGGTGACAAAGATTTATATTGTTTTTTATGCTTTATGAACTTCTAAAATAATTAAGATTCTAAGTTGTAAAGCTTATGTATATGGTGGTGGAGGGTTGTTGTTGCGAGAGGGGGCAGATGCATTTTCCAATTTTAAAATTATTTCATATATATATATATATATATATCGTATTTTAAAGGAATAATTACCTTCACTTCCATCGAGTTTAGGTGAAATTATAAATAATCATTTCTCATTTTGAAAATTACCAATAATCCATGTCATATATCAACATTTACAATAAACACCTTATCGTCAGTGAATTGCCAGAAATTCTCTCGATCAATTTCTCCATTATTTTTTGAGGACCCAAAAGCCCTAAGGTTTTGAGACTTGAAGGGTGTTTATTGTAAGCTTTGAATTATATAATGGTATATTTGTAATATTTTCGGGAAAAATACACGCAATGGTGGGCGGCATTTTCCAACGGATTTTTATAACGGGATTTTAAAGGGTCTTGAGCTAATCAAAATGAGCAACTCATTGATGAAGTCCATTTTGGGATAAAACCGATAGTGGTGGAGGAATTGGGCAGAGGAGATATGATGGTGAGTTAGGATTTGATGTAGCTGTTGTTCAATTAAATTCAAATGAATGGAACGTTGACAAAATTTAATGATGGACTTTGAGGGGTTAGGGAGACAAAAAAATTGGTGTGTAGCTTGATCATTTAGGTGGTGGCAATACGATGGCGGTGCTGGGCTATACCTTGTTCATTTTCAAAATAAGAAGGGGTTATTTGTAACTTCGCCTAAACTTATGGGATGTAAGGGTAATTCTCCTTATAAATCATCTAGGGGCAAAAAGGTCATTTTATCTGATTTAACAATAAAGGGACAAAATTTAGGGGGTATTGATAATTTTTCAAAATAAGAAGAGATTATTTATAATTTTGTCTAAACTCGAAGGAGGTGGAGATAATTATTCCTATTTTAAATATTGAATGAGCCCTTTAAAACTTGCATATTTACAACTATTACTCAAAATTTGTTGGATACATGAAGTCTAATTTAGTCTGATTATGCATTTCGCTGTGTTCGCACAAGAATCTCTTAATATATATAATTAAAGCATAATTCTTGTAATTTTGTAACGAAACGAAGCAATAAGATATATCCTCTAGTACGACTGTTAACGTACGCATTTTTATCGAACTATATAAATCTTATCTTATTCGTTCCTAAGTCCTAACGATCTTCGTGTTATAATCAAATTGGATTTACAAACTTTGAGACGAGTGGAGTACGATTTTCTAGAAGAATATCTTAACTTTTTTACTGGGCTAATTATTGAGACGGACGAACACCCAGGCCCCGGCTACCCTACCTCGCACAAACATCATCTAATCTCATGATTTCACAATATGCATTATTTTGGTCGGCAAATCACTTTTACAATTGGAAAAGCAATAGAAAAAAAGCTACTCTAATTATTCTAAATTCTTTGTATCAAAATATTTATATATATATATATATTCTAATATCTGCCAGCATTGCTTGATTTGGAATTAGTAATTAATTGTTGTTTTCATTTGTTTACTAATGACATCTGACAAGAGCATAGTTATTAATTTGGCTGATTCAACTGAGTTTGAACCACAAGGGTCCCAGTTCTAAGTGGATTAGGTTAGCGAACCAGGTGCACTTTCACCAAATATGATAGTGATATATGATCAAATTATAATGATGAATATGCATATAAAATATAATACTCTAAAAATTAAATAATTACCAAACAAAACAACGAAGATCAGAAAAACTCAAGTCCATGATTTTAACATTAAAATCATGCTAGTGTATTGTAATATATAGTTTGAGAACGCCTTCTTGTTATCACAAAATGCATCATCCAGTATTTTATGTGTATCAGATATCTATTTCCACTTTTGTGCTTGTTTCAAGTGCATTTTTTTGGGCACGCAATGCAAAAAAAAAAGGGGAACATTGAAGTGTGTACATTAATGCCGGAGATGGTCCATGCTGCTAACTAAAATTATTGATGTTTCTTTTGTTGTTATTGTTATTATTTTAGTTGTTTGTTATTATTCTGATGTTGGAATTGGTCTAGCGAAATGAATTGATAAATTTCTTAAATAATATTTAGAATTTTGAATTTTGAAATAATAAATGGAATAATTAGGTTGAAAGGATCACCACCGTAGTGGACCTCTACAGTATCCGATCAAACTAAATCGGCAGCAAATCGAAACCGGATGGCTTATTATTATTGTTATAATTTCAGATGTCGACCACTGTATTCATGTCCATGTGTTTGGGCCCAAAATTGAATTTTTTGTATAAATTCGGAGTGGGCTGATTTTGGTCCTTTTCGCCACGCCGAAATGAATTAGTGAGGCTCAGACCACTTCGACACGTCCATAAGCCCGTATTCAAAGCCCATGACCCAATCGGCCAAAAATGGAAAATAAAATAAATATAATAATAGATTTAAAATCCCTCACAATTGGGGGTTGTTAAGGGATGGTTAAAAATAGGCATCTGCACATGCCTAAAATAAAGGCCATGTGATGCTGAAATTTGAAATTTGAATAAAGATGGCAGCAACTGCCACTCCTAGGAATAAGGCCGGCCACTTATCTTTTGGCCATGTTTGAATAAATCATTTTCCAGCTCCAAGAATAAAGGAAGGCAGTTGCAGCCTGAAGTATATAAAAGGAGCCGGGAGATCAAAACACAAAAAAGAACACAACGTCAATCAATCAACTACAACAACACTTCTCTCAATCAAGAAGTCCACACTTCTCTGATTTTCTAGTTTAAATGAACAAAGAATAGCTTTAGTTCAAGTAGGTAGAAAACCGCTACAGGGTGTTTGTAGCCATACCTCATTCGGCTCGAAGTGAGGATATCAATGCACTCATTCCGTAACGTCACGAAGTCGTAGCCATCACTCACTCGGATTGGGCCCGGTTCGAGGTGAGATATCAATGCGGCGGAGTGGTACCCAGCATTCATATCGAGCGCATGCATGAAGGGGAGTGCAGACGAAGTCAATCAATGCTCGTCGGAGTGAAAACCTCTGAAAACAACCACAAGTAGATATGGCCGGAGTCATCAATGTGTCCGATTTGTAGCTAGAGTTCTTAGGGACTACTCAATGCATCTCTGTCATAGATATGGCCCGAGTCATCAATGCGTGTGTATGTAGTCGAGTCCTATAAGGTCCACATGGCGAGTAGCTATAGTCTTCTAATGTATTTCCTTTTCGATTTAAGCTTTTTGACCCTTTTCGATTCTTGAGAGTGCTAAATTATTAAGTCCTACATTCAGTTGTAGGCAAGTAGAACCTCAGGGGTAGTGTTTGCCTACTCCAATTCAATCGCTTTTCAGATAGAAGTTTTAGGCGCATCACTGTTTCATTTCGATTCACATTAATTCCATTTCGAACCACCTCACATTCACTCTGAACCATAAAACTTCCACTTGTGTGTTATTGCACACTGGTACGCCGGCACCCGAACACAAAGAAGCTCACTTCGAATCGGCTGTCTTCCCATCGAACTCGGCCGGTTCGAACACTGAGTGGCCACTTCGGCGCGGCCGGAAGAAATTTATGCAAACATATCTTTCTGGCACGCCCAGTGGGACAGCGTTTCAGTTTTCGAAAAGGTTTTGTCAGCATTTAGGTCTTAGGAAGCACGTTTTATTTCGGTCAATTGCATACTTGCATTCTTTATTGAAAAATCACAAAAACTTACAAATTAAAATTCATAAACAACAAGATATGGCACCACCACGCTTAAGGAGCCAAACTCGAGCTGACCTCGGTTCAGATAATGAAAGCGAGGCAACCAGTGATCAGAACGAAGAGATGAGTGGAAATAATCCACCTCCCAACGTTCAAGCCATCATTGACAGGCTCGAGCGAAATCAAAGAGCGCCTGAAGAGGCACCGATTCAAGAAGCACCCGCCTTACTGGCCAGAGTGGCCAACTGTGGCGAAGATGCACTATATGTAATGGAAAAGTGGATCTTGGAGTCCAACCGGAGATTCCAGGAGTTGATTGAAAGACAACGTAAGGAAGAATCGGAGAGGGCCGAACAGATGGCCTCCATGTTAGAATCACTCCGAGTAACAGATCCACATTACGGAATGAACTTGCGCAGCGTGGCGTCAAGGATGGACAACGTTCCACAGGTAAGAGAAACCCCACGACGAAATGAGGCCGAACAGCACCACAGGCCTGAGCTCGCCGATGCACGGCCAGAACGACTGAACATTGGAGGAAATGATCGTCGTGGAAGGTACCCTAACGTTGATACTGGCAAAAGAGTGGCGTTCGAATCCAGAGGAATACTCTTGGAAGGGGAAGGATCGGGCTCCAGAGATCATTTCGAAGGACCTGAGATCCCCTATGCCATGCCACACATGGCAAGAAGGCCCCAACCTGCGACCACTGCCACAAATCCCACCAATCGAAATGACAACACAGCCGTGTCTCGACAAGAGATACAGGAAATGTTGAGACAGGAGTTGGCAAGGCATAAACGGTCAGCCTCGCGACCCAGGTATTCTCGTCCCTACCCCCCTCATATCGACACGATTCCTTTTCCCCCAGGGTTTAGGGTCCCTATTTTTACTTTGTTTAGTGGGAATGGGTCACAAACCACAATTGAACATATTGCTAAATTTACCACACAATGTGGTGAGATCGGAATGGACGGTGACTTAAAATTACGTTTGTTTCCGAATTCCTTAACTGGAGAAGCTTTCTTGTGGTACATTCGACTCAGACCTGGGTCTGTTCCCGACTGGCCAACAATGGAGAATCTCTTCCATAGTCATTTCTATCGACTACCCCCTGAGGTATCCATATCGGAATTAACCAATATGAGACAAATGCCCGGGGAGTCAGCCGAAGAGTACATGGAGAGATTCGTCCGGGCCAGACACTTTTGCCCAGTGATCATGGCCGAGGAAAGTTACATAAGCTTGGCCATAGGAGGCATGCACCTCGAATTAAAAAAGAAAATATTTGGCCAACAATTTTCATCAATTTTTGACTTAATAAGGCATGTCACTGAATATGAGAAATTGTTAAGAGAAGAGAATCGAAGAGGGCATCACGGTAAGGCCACTCATTATCAAGTTGGCCTAGCCGAAGTCCAAGATGACTTGATTAGCGTCGAAAAAGAATAATGGGAGAACGAAGTGGGCTTAGCCCAAGTCGTTTGCCAAAAGAACACGGTTTGCCCGGCTTTAATAAAACCAAGGGCATTACATCCTCACATCAAAATGCCTCCTGGCATGCTGAATAAACCGGAGTTTCGTTCTGAAACAGAAAGGCGTTATGGTTTCGATGTATCGAAAACCGAAGCTATTTTTGACCACTTATTGGCTGATGGCAAAATCAAAGTGCCTAATGATCATAGAATGCCAACGGCCAAAGAGCTGGAAGGCAAAATGTACTGTAAATTTCATAATGCATGGACTCATAACACTAATGATTGTTTGGTTTTCAGGTGGATGATTCAGAGCTGCCTAGACAACGGCACGTTGCGCTTTCTGCCGGAATGGATGAATAAGAAAATGGGAATTGACAAAGAACCATTCCAGGCGGAGGGAGTAAACATGGTCAATGTTCAGGATGACCTAGCCGAAAAGGAAAACCAACAAACTGAGCAGGAAATAATACAGTCAGGATGGCAATTAGGCCTTTGTGCCCGATGTCATTCCGAAATGGCAACAGTGCCATGGATCTATCCAGTTAACGCCTACTACCCTTTGGCCAATCCCATGGCCAACTTTCCCATGGTTCCACAGCCGCCTATGGTGCCATATCCTCCTCCAATGCTCGGGGGGCATTGTGCCAATGGCGGTCCATTACAGAAAAATGGAAATAAGCGGAATCGAAGTCCTCCCTGAAGGACTGACAGAAATGATAAGAGGAGAGCACCCTCTAGCCCACCTCGAAGACATGAACCAACTCGAGAACCGATCCATCCCAGGTTCATTAAACCGCCAGCAGTCCAGGAAGGACGTTGGACGGCAGTAAGACATCCTAAGTTTCCAAACGGAAGAAGTCCTCGAGAGATGACGAGAACACAGTATCGAAGACATTTGAGGCAACGGAAAGAAGCTGAAATACTCAAAAGGGAAACAACGAAACCCATCAAGGGTAAGGCAGTGATGTCAGCAGAGCTAAAAAGCCAAATAGTCACCCCGACTGACATTCAATCGAAGAGAAAGGTCGCCGATCCAATAATGTTGGAGACCGATGAATCAAAGATTGATGTCTCGGATAGACCAGACAATGTCGGAGAGGACGATCTGAGTGAATGGATCGCATAGATGGAAGAGTTAAATCAGATCGACCAAGAATTGCCAATGGAAACCACGGACATACCGTCATCCAGTGGCGATGCTATCAACATGGAATGCAACATGGTATGGGCTTTCCCTCCCGATATTAATGCTAACAATAATTTTCAGGATGAAACAGAAGGGAGCAGTGAAGTCTGGGATGACAGTGAGCCGGTAGCCTTCTTTGTCAGCAATTCCGAACAAACGGTCCAGAAGAGCAAGACGGTCGAAGAGATCAAGGCTTTGTTCCAGACACCGCCACCAAGTATGGCGAAACATGTAAAACCTCTCTTCGTGGCTGGCTATCTCGATGGAAAACCTACTGGGAGAATGCAGGTTGACAATGGAGCCGCAGTAAATATCATGCCTCTCCAAACCATGAAACGCATAGGAAAGGAGAAGGCTGATCTTCTCAAGACCGATGTGGTGATTAGCAATTTTGCTGGAGGTAAAGCAGACATAATGGGCATTCTGCCAATCGAAGTAAGTATTGGAAGTAAGACAGTCACTTCCGCTTTTTTTGTTATCGACGCAAAGACATCCTACAATGCCTTGCTTGGAAGGGATTGGATCCATTCCGCCATGTGCATCCCTTCAACCTTACACCAGTTCTTGGTATTTTTGGGAGATGGCGAGAATGAACCAGAAATGGTAAAAGCAGAAGAAAGGCCGTTCATGGCCAATGTGAATGTAGTAGAGGCTAGGTACTATTCCGATAATGTCGGACCATATAGGTTTATCGGACAGGACAAGTATGGCCGTCCGCTTTGTGCCACTTCATCCGTGGCGCCAATTAGTTTAGAGGTAGCGATGAGTAAAGAGGTTAGCAGGCCTTGCAACATCGAAGAAAGGCCGCTTTCTGCTTTTCAAAATGTTGATTATGAATAACGTCGACATAGACGGAATTGTAATAATTGCGGATAGCGCCGGATCAATAATAATAAATAACACTTTGGCCTTATTGGCCAAAGATCTTTCCGATTACTACAATTGTAATGCGGATGTAATTTATGAGCATGATCAAGATCTCACTTCGACAGATGAGATCACTATGAAAGAACTGAGTGCCGCTCCGGCAAAGCTCGATGACGTTAGGATTCAAGTTCAGGATCCTGTAATCGAAGTGGAGCTTGGCAATGAAAACGATCATAGGCCCACTTACATTAGTGCTTTATTAAGCCCTGAAAATACAGAGGCCATGATCAACATACTCAAAGAATACAAAGACTGCTTTGCATGGAACTATGATGAAATGCCTGGTCTCAGCAGAGACTTGGTAGAACATCGAATACCCATTTTGCCTGGGTTTAAGCCACGCAAACAGCCTCTCCGACGCATGTCCGACGAAGTCTGTGTGTTGATTAAAGAAGAGATTCAAAGGCTTCTTAAAGCAAACTTCATCGAAGTGGCCAGATATCCTGAATGGGTGGCCAATGTCGTGCCAGTGATCAAAAAGAATGGCAAACTGAGAATTTGCATAGACTTTAGGGATTTAAATTTGGCATCTCCGAAAGATGAGTATACAATGCCAATGGCCGACATGATGATAGATGCCGTTGCAGGGCATGAGTACCTAACTCTTGTCGACGGCAATGCCGGATACAATCAGATCTTCGTAACTGAAGAGGATATCCCGAAACTGGCATTCCAATGCCCGGGGGGCATTAGTACCTTTCAATGGAAGGTTATGCCATTTGGCCTTAAAAATGCTGGAGCTACATACCAACGAGCTATGAATTGCATTTTTCATGAATACATGAATGACTTCGTCAAGGTTTACATCAACAATCTTATCATTAAGTCTACCAGCTTTGCTCAGCATTTAGAGCACCTGGTTAAGGCCTTTGACAGGATGAGAAAATTTCAGTTGAAGTTAAACCCGCTAAAATGCGTGTTCGGAGTGGTCGCAGGCCATTTTCTTGGATTCTTAGTGCATAAGAAAGGAATCGAAGTGGAAGCGAACAAGGCAAAGGCCATTTTGGCCGCCCAGCCTCCTCGAACCAAGAAAGAACTTCAACAATTTCTTGGAAAAGTCAATTACTTGAGAAGGTTCATTTCGAACCTTGCAGGTAAAACCAAGATTTTCTCACCCTTATTAAAGTTAAAAGACCATGACTATTTCGAATGGTCAGAAGAACATGGGCAGGCATTTGATAAGATCAAGGAAGCTCTGACTTCCCCTCCTGTGATGATGCCACCACAAAAAGGAGAACCGCTTAAGCTTTATATTTCGGCAGCAGACAAGACCATTGGAGCTTTTTTGGCTCAAGACGACAAAAATGGTCTTGAACGAGCCGTGTACTACCTGAGCAGGCATTTGAGCAACACAGAACAAAGATATCATCCGATCGAAAAGGTGTGTCTGACCTTATATTTTGCATATATCAAGCTACGACATTATTTGCTACCGGTAAAGGTTCTTGTAATCAGTAGCATCGATGTGGTCAAGTACATGCTTTCGAGATCAGTAGTACGTGGTCGGATAGGCCGTTGGGCCTATCCACCTGATGGAGTATCAACTACAATTTGTTCCACAAAAAGCTGTGAAGGGCCAGGCCTTGGCCGATTTTCTCACCGACTACCCCAGTATCGAAATATATAACGAAGTAGCTCAGCAAATCGAAATACTGTCAGTATTCGTGAAACCCTAGATCCTTCAATTCGATGGATCGCGAACGGACAGAGCATCTGGGGCTGGCATTGTGGTCACTTCACCATCTGGAATCAAAACTGGCATGTCAGTCCAGTTTGATTTCCCATGCACCAATAATCAAGCCGAATATGAGGCCTTGATTCTTGGATTAGAATTACTACGTGAATTGGGGGCTTCTAGCGTCAATGTGACTGGAGACTCCCAGCTCGTCATTAAGCAAATCCAGGGCACATTCCAGTGTCGAAATCCCATATTGGATAAATATATTTCCACGGTAAATGCTTTACTAATGGGATTCGATGAAGTGACATTTCAGCATGTGGCTAGAAAATCCAATTTCGAAGCCAATGAATTAGCTCAGATAGCCACTGGAGCAGAGCTTCCCAAAAATTGCATGGCCGCCAGTTATACCATCACAAGGCAGGCCTATCCCTCTCATCTAGAAAGAACCAATGTTTGCGCCATAGAAAGCACCATGAAGCAAACTGAGGATTGGCGCGAACCCATATTGAGTTACTTGAATGATCCCTCTCAAGGAACACCTCGAAGAGTCAGAATGAGAGCGGCCAACTATGTAGTTCTAGGAGGTAGCTCGCTGTATCGACGAGGTCATGATGAAGTGCTCTTGCAATGTGTCGGACAAGATGAGGCGATGAAAATCATGATGGAAGTCCACGAGGGGGTATGTGGAGCTCATCAAAGCGGCCGCAAGATGGCATGGTTGATCAAGCGATATGGTTATTTCTGGCCAAAAATGGTGCAAGACTGCCATTGGCTGGCCAGAGGCTATGAAAAATGTCAGCTGCATGGTCCAATTCAGAGAGTACAGCCGAAGAGATGAATCTAATTGTGAAACCTTGGCTATTTCGATGTTGGGCCATCGACCTAATAGGGGCCATTTTCCCTTCCTCGTCGAAACAGCATACCCACATTATCACCGCCACGGACTATTTCACCAAGTGGGTAGAGGCCATTCCCCTCAAGCAAACCGATCAGGGAACAGTAGTCAAATTCATCAAGGAACACCTGATACATAGATTTGGGATTCCTCAAACTATCGTAACGGATAGGGGTACTATGTTCACATGGTCGGAGATTCAGGCTTTTGCCACCACATATGGCATCCAACTCATGCATTCCTCACCGTATTATGCACAAGGGAATGGACAAGCCGAATCCACCAATAAGACCTTAAAGAATATCATCTCAAAGATGGTGGAAGAAAATCCTAGGGCATGGCACCTATTGCTCTCCGAAGCGCTATGGGCTTATCGAACTAGCAAGCGCTCCAGTACGGGAACCACCCCATTTCGACTCACCTATGGCCATGATGCAGTTCTGCCCATGGAAATCAACGTGAGGTCCGCACGAATAGCCCAGCAGAATAACCTCACCGTTGAGGAGTACCATTACAAAATGATAGACGAATTAGACGCCGTAGAGAACATTAGGGTACAGGCGTTAGATTCCATCGAGGCTCAGAAAAAGCAAGTTGCTAGAGCCTACGACAAAAAGGTCAAGGCCAAGAGATTCCAAATAGGAGACCTAGTATGGAAGGTGGTTTTTCCTTTGGAGAAAAAGGATGCAGCGTTGGGAAAATGGAGCCCCAATTGGGAGGGCCCCTTTTCGATCCATTCGATAACTAGAGGGAAAGCCTATTTACTAGAAAACCTGGAAGGGAATTTGCTCAGGGATCTAATTAATGGCAAATATATAAAGAAGTATCACCCTACCTTATGGGAGACACTGCCATTAGAACGCCGAATTAGCCTAAGTCAAAATGGCCTGTAAGGCCAATCGTACTTAGGGCATTTCTTGCTCATTTGTTTATCTCAGTTCAATCATGTCATTTCATGCAACCATGAGATTTCTTTTCCACATGAAAATGTTTTTTTTGAAGAAATCTTGAAGTAAGCAGATCGAATAACATGATGAATTTAGATAGGCTAAAATAATCAAATGAATAAACAAATTGAGCCAAAAATGGCTTAAAAAGTTCAAAACTCATGAAGGGCAAAAAGTGTGTTCTGGCAACAGGCTGCCATTTATAAGTGGCACACAGGCCGTTAAACTAAAAAAGTCAAGTGGCCGGGGCGTCCTTGTCCTGAGCAGTACCACTTGGACCAGCCGCATCGCCGGCTGGTTGGTTGGAAGTCGAAGTGGCCTCCGCCATGTGACTACCCCCATATCCTCCCACCTCGCTGACTCTTGGGGTCCATTCGCCCAGGAAATCGGCCCGGAATCGAGCAAAGAATAAATGAAGAGAAGTGTTTACCTCATCAAGCTCAGCGGAGGCAGTTTCAACTTGACGCTTCCGCTCCAGGTCCCTTTCCTTGGCTTGTTGATAGGCTTTCATTCGCGTGTCGGAGTCAGCCTTCAGTTGGTCAACCTCACCGGAAAGGTGGAATAATTGCTGATCCACCTCTTCGATAAGCTTTCGCAGACGTTCCATCTCTGTAACGAGAGTTTCTCGCGTGGTAGACAGCTCCAGTTGCCGTTCAGCCCTCTGGTGCAACTGAATTCGTAGGGATTTCAGGTCATCGACCAGAGGACCTGTACTAGAGACGTGAGGAGTTTGGATGAGAGCGTGGTTGCTTTCGCATTTCGTCCCAAGACTTGGGAGGTTCCTCGCAAAGTCCTCATAGAAACGTCTTTTACTAGGCGCCATGGTGAGGCGAGCCACCTCCTGAAGGATCTGGTCAAGCAGGTCCCTTTTTGTCCTAAAAATGGCCGGCGCAGATTCAGAGTCCACTCCTGTAAGGAGCATTCTGAGTTCCTGGACGCGAGAATCAGAGAGGTGTGTGGCCACCTCAGGAACGGGAGCATCTCCCAAGATCGAATCCAGCAGGTCCACCATGTCCTTGGCACTGCTCAAAGGCGTCGAACCTGACATCGATCGGGGAGAGATTGCCTGCAGAGAAAAAGGAAGTTAGATTTTAGGAAGCCAACAAAGGAGCATAACAAGGAGGGATGAAGTTACCTGGGAACTACCAGCAGGAGTTTCTGGCAACGAGGAGGTGGCAGAAGGAGCCTGAGCCGCGGGCTGGGAAACAGCCTGCAGGATTCAAGGGTCAGGAAGGAACGACGTCGAATGAGTCGGAATGGGCCAAAAGAAATGTTACCTCAGTCACTTTGACAGGAGGAGGAGGGGGCGGCATGTCCTTTTTGGTGGGAAGAAGGCCTGGAATGTTCAGCCGGTGTGTAACCTGCTTCAGTAAGATCGGCATGGATCCGGTCAATAGTCGCGTCAACGTCTACCTCCTCGGAAGGTGATTCCTCAATACTCTCAGTTGGAGGATCAATAGAGGCAGAGGGGGTACCAGTGGGAGAGGATTCAGAAGAAGAGGCAGGCATCACTAGGCGCCTCTTCGTGGCCATCTGTTTGATGCGTGGCCGCTTCGAGCCAGTTTCGGCTGGAATGGTACGTTTGCTCCGACCGGATGCCTGCAGGGAAAAGAAATCAACAAGGTGAAAAACAGAAAGATAAGATCAAAGAGTAGATACCTGATCAAGTTCGTCAGAATCAGACACTTCAATCACTCCCTCGACCTTTGTAGAGCGGAAGTAACGAGTAGAATGACGAGTACCCACCTTGGCAGACGCGGATGCAGAGGTGGACACAGGCGCAGAACTTGGAGCCGGAATAGGAATTCCGGCAAGAATAGCAGTGGCAGCAGATACCATGGCCTCAGTCTTCTTGCGGGCACCTACAAAAAGCGAATCAAGCAAGAAAATCAGTAATCATACAAAAGCAAAGCCGAAGTGCAGGAAGCAAGGCAGAAGGGAGTACCTTCCCCTTCTATGGTCACTGCGTTACTTCGAAAAGGAACAACAAGCCCAAAGAGTTCAACCCTACGAACTCCCATGGGGTCATCAGCAAATAGACCACTGAATGTAACCTCGTCATGGAAGCTCATGGGTCTTTCAAGGGGAAGGTCGGGTATGATCACCCATGGAACGAAGTCAGGTAAAGGGGGGGCAGTCAAACACAGTGGCTTATAAAAAGTGGACCAATGTGGAGCACGGTCCTCTAATTTTCTTCTAGCAATATGAAAGTGCTCTTTGGCCCTAGCTATCAGTTTCTCCTTCTTTTTGAAAAAAGTAATCGAAGCTTGACTAATGCAGCCATCCCGATCAAGGGGATTCCAAGTAATATTGTAAAAACGTTCAAATTTCTCAATACCTTTTTTGCCTGTAGTGGATTTGACAGGAACATCTTCGGGAAAGGGCACATCAGTGGCCACCTTCGGAGGCATAGTCGAGAAGGAGAAACGGGTCACGGCCGCATGTGCAGGCTCTGATCGAGAACGCTTCAGGTAATCAGTCCACCAAGACTGAAATATCGAAGTAGCCCTGGGGTCTCGCGCGAAATAAACGAATTCAAATTCATCCATACGGCGCAAAGAGCTGTCAGTGAGACCCTTGAAAACTTCCACCCCCCGGTTCTTGTACTTGTTCAATTTGAACCGTGATGAATTGATCGTCATGATCGGGGCAGGCAGAGATTGGACCAGGCCGAATTGATGGGCCACGTAATGTGGGGCATACGGTAAGAGACGGCTAGAGACCATGTTGTCAAAACGAAAGCAATAGGGTAGGTCCCTAGCGGTCAAGAAGGAAGCCCATCTCTTCTTGTCACTGGCGTGGACAGAATGAGACCCTTGGCGGTAGAACGCCGGGTCACCACTGCACAGCACGTTCCAATCGGGAAGGCTGCCATCCTGTGGAAGGTAAAAACGAACCAAAGCTCGTTCGGGATTGGCGGTAGAGACACTGGTGCGCACCAGAAAGGTGGCAAAGAGCTCTTTGTCCATCCTCACATCAGTGGCTCTGGCACACAGGTGGGGGAAATAAGCCTGAAGCCACATTTGCACCAACCAAAGCCCGCCGTGATGTATCTCCCTCTTCTTGGGGTCCTGCCTCACCTTGACCAACTTGCGCAGCCCCTTATAGACGAAAGCTAGTACCGCTGGGCCCAAGGCCAAATTGGCACCAGCAGCCATTGCCCCGGCCATGTAGTAGAATTCCATCGTCTGCTGGCAGGATTGGCTACAGAATACATACCTGCACAGCCACAGGGCAAGAAATCGCACATGCTCCTCGTCTGTGACTGGAGTCGCTTTGTTAATAAAATGGGCAATGATGTGCACATAGCTCGTCAGGGGTTTGTGTTCACGGGAGAGGTGAGAAAGCTCCGTGATATCAAGGTCCTCGTATTTGACATCAACACTGACTGGGCGACCAGACGAACTAAAACCCGCTAACTGCTCCAAATCGAGGAGGGTGAGAGTCATGGGACCGGCGGCGAAATGGAATGTATTGTCAAGACGACACCAAAACGGCAGCGCCGCTTGAAGGAAACCCATATCAAGAGCATATGGGGATTTCGAAACCTGAATAAGTTCATAAATCCCGATGCTTCTCCACAATTGGCCGTATACGGCTTCAACGCGAGCGCACCAAATGGTGAAGTCACGGTGGACGGAAGAATTGGGCGACCATGGCCAATTTCGGACGGAAGTGCCGAAAATATGGCCCTCAGGATACGGCAATCGCTCTTCGAAGCGGGCCAAGTCGCGAGGATGGTCGCGAGGGATATCCCTGCTGATAACAGGACCCAAAGAATAGGAACCCTCACAGGAGAAGATGGTAGAATATTGAGACGCCATTGGTAAATGTGGAATTAGGGTTTTTTTTTTTTTTTTTTTTGAAATTTGGGGGTAAAATGGGGGAGACGGAGATGGCTGGCTGGGAAAAAGGAGAAGGTTCTGTAAAGAAGCAAAGGTAGCGGCTGAAGGAGGTTTCTAATTTTTCTGGAGATTACGTAAGAGTTTTAAATGGTTGGGAGATTGGGAGTCGAAAAGTAATTAGAGTTTCAGACGTGAGAAAACACTGGAAACGGCTAGTATTGGGACTCTCAAAAGGCGCCATCATGATGGCGCCAGTAACAGCCGTCAGTCGAGGTAAGCAGAAAAAGAGGAAAATATTCAAATGTCTATGGAAAGCATGAATAAAAAAGCCGCCAAATTTAATGGCGCAAAAGGAATAAAGTTTAAATCAAGTTATGGTCAAAGTCTTACCACTTGACCACAACTTGCGGGGGGCATTGTTTGGGCCCAAAATTGAATTTTTTGTATAAATTCGGAGTGGGCTGATTTTGGTCTTTTTCGCCACGCCGAAATGAATTAGTGAGGCCCAGACCACTTCGACACGTCCATAAGCCCGTATTCAAAGCCCATGGCCCAATCGGTCAAAAATGGAAAATAAAATAAATATAATAATAGATTTAAAATCCCTCACAATTGGGGGTTGTTAAGGGATGGCTAAAAATAGGCATCTGCACATGCCTAAAATAAAGGTCATGTGATGCTGAAATTTGAAATTTGAATAAAGATGGCAGCAACTGCCACTCCTAGGAATAAGGCCGGCCACTTATCTTTTGGCCATGTTTGAATAAATCATTTTCCAGCTCCAAGAATAAAGGAAGGCAGTTGCAGCCTGAAGTATATAAAAGGAGCCGGGAGATCAAAACACAAAAAAGAACACAACGTCAATCAATCAACTACAACAACACTTCTCTCAATCAAGAAGTCCACACTTCTCTGATTTTTTAGTTTAAATGAACAAAGAATAGCTTTAGTTCAAGTAGGTAGAAAACCGCTACTGGGTGTTTGTAGCCATACCTCATTTGGCTCGAAGTGAGGATATCAATGCACTCATTCCGTAACGTCACGAAGTCGTAGCCATCACTCACTCGGATTGGGCCCGGTTCGAGGTGAGATATCAATGCGGCGGAGTGGTACCCAGCATTCATATCGAGCGCATGCATGAAGGGGAGTGCAGACGAAGTCAATCAATGCTCGTCGGAGTGAACAGCCTCTGAAAACAACCACAGGTAGATATGGTCGGAGTCATCAATATGTCCGATTTGTAGCTAGAGTTATTAGGGATTGCTCAATGCATCTCTGTCATAGATATGGCCCGAGTCATCAATGCGTGTGTATGTAGTCGAGTCCTGTAAGGTCCACATGGCGAGTAGCTATAGTCTTCTAATGTATTTCCTTTTCGATTTAAGCCTTCTGACCCTTTTCGATTCTTGAGAGTGCTAAATTATTAAGTCCTACATTCAGTTGTAGGCAAGTAGAACCTCAGGGGTAGTGTTTGCCTACTCCAATTCAATCGCTTTTCAGATAGAAGTTTTAGGCGCATCACTGTTTCATTTCGATTCACATTAATTCCATTTCGAACCACCTCACATTCACTTTGAACCATAAGACTTCCTCTTGTGTGCTATTGCACACTGGCACGCCCGCACCCGAACACAAAGAAGCTCACTTCGAATCGGCTGTCTTCCCATCGAACTCGGCCGGTTCGAACACTGAGCGGCCACTTCGGCGCGGCCGGAAGAAATTTATGCAAACACCATGTTTTCCAAATTTAAAAATCTAGATTATCATTTAAGAGTCTATGTATTGTCATTATTATCAGTTTAATATTTAATTCTTGTCAAAAATAATAATATTGTCACAGATGGTAAATGAAAATTCGAAAAAGATTAAAAAAAAAGGGGGTTAATTACATCTACTATCCCTCTAAAGTTATAAAACTACAGTTGGTCCCCAAAAAAATTTCAATATTACCAACCCATATCCTAAGAAATTTCAAAATTACAAATACTCCCTTGGTCAACCGATTCTTGGTCATATTTTTTTGAACTTTCGATTTTACCCCTATATTTTCTAATTTAAAAAATTTTTGGACCGGGAACGACAAGGGTATTTTTGAAATTTCATAAAAAAAATTGATAACATCCGCAAATATGATCGGGAACCGGCTGATTAAGGTGTATTTGTAATTTTAAAATTTTTTAGGGTATGGGTTGATAATATTAAAATTTTTTTGAGAATCAACTGTAGTTTCGTATCTTTAAAAGCGCAGTAGATATAATTAACCCAAAAAAAAAAGGGAAATGCACTAAAAAGAGGAGAAGATGCGGAGAGAGAATTGGGAACAAGGGGTACATTTGACTCAAAACACTTAGTGAAATTACATTTTGCTCCAGTTGGCCGTCGGTGAACTACTGAAATATATGAAAATTCAGACAATGATTTTGCCCTTGATAAATAGAAATCGGCACTAATAGGGATTTGGGATCATTAGACAACAGGAGTTGCTGTGGTGTAGCGGTTATCACGTTAGTCTTACACACTAAAGGTCCCCAGTTCGAGCCTGGGCAGCAACAACAGCAGTAATATTAGCTCAATAGTTTTTGACTAGCTTCGGTTTTCATAAAAATATAATTGACAAAATAAGTTATTGGAATAAAAAAAATTTCAGAATTTTTTACTCAAACTTATTACTTTTTTTTTGAGTGGTTTTGGAAAATTTTTATTCTTCTTTATATTTTCATCATTTCTCTGTGTCCAAACAATATTGAACACGACATTGATAGTATCTAGGGACAGGACTAGGAATTTGTTTGAGGTAGCGCGAAATTTTTTCAAAATTATTAATTATTAAAAATTATAAAATCATGTAGTGTTGGAAACAACATCCTTCCTACACTCTCTCAATTCGTGTTTGACGCACGACATGAAGTGTTCATAAATTAAATAAATATAGCACTTCTAACGGTGTATCAGTCATACTATCAATCAGTGACGGAGCCGGGGAGTTGGTAGTGACGGTCGCCCCCCCCTCAATTTTTTAAAAATTCATTTTTAGTATATATATTTTTATAATTTTAAAATTTCGCCCCCCAACCCTAAAATAAAAATTTGACTTTTATACAAGTTATATAATGAAAAATTTTAATTTTCTCTACTCTATTTTATTTTTGGTGATTTATTCTTATTTAATCTCATTTATCATAATAATGAAACTCTCTCTCTCTCTCTCTCTCTCTCTCTCTACCCCCTCTCTCCTCTCTTTTTCCTTATTCTCTTCAAATTAAAATATTAAAAATTTTATTAGATTTTACTTCTTTTTTCTATAGCAATTAAAACACCAAAAATCTTATTAGAATTTTTTTTAGTTTCATTTTCTATATATTGTTTTTGATTTTAGCACTTCTAATTGGTCGTATATGTGTAAATATGATAATTTTTGTTACTTTATATATTAATATTATATATAACCCTTATATTTATATATTTTAATAATTAATAATTTTCAAAAAATTTCGCGCCACCTCAATCAAATTCCTAGTCCTGTCTTACACACTAAAGGTCCCCAGTTCGAGCCTGGGCAGCAACAACAGCAGTAATATTAGCTCAATAGTTTTTGACTAGCTTCGGTTTTCATAAAAATATTATTGACAAAATAAGTTATTGGAATAAAAAAAAAATTCAGAATTTTTTACTCAAACTTTATTACTTTTTTTTTGAGTGGTTTTGGAAAATTTTTATTCTTCTTTATATTTTCATCATTTCTCTGTGTCCAAACAATATTGAACACGACATTGATAGTATCTAGGGACAGGACTAGGAATTTGATTGAGGTGGCGCGAAATATTTTCAAAATTATTAATTATTAAAATATATAAATATAAGGGTTATATATAATATTAATATATAAAATAATAAAAATTATCATATTTACACATATACGACCTAATTAGAAGTGCTACAATCAAAAACAATATATAGAAAATGAAACTAAAAAAAATTCTAATAAGATTTTTGGTGTTTTAATTGCTATAGAAAAAAGAAGTAAAATCTAATAAAATTTTTAATATTTTAATTTGAAGAGAATAAGGAAAAAGAGAGGAGAGAGGGGGTAGAGAGAGAGAGAGAGAGAGAGAGAGAGAGTTTCATTATTATGATAAATGAGATTAAATAAGAATAAATCACCAAAAATAAAATAGAGTAGAGAAAATTAAAATTTTTTATTATATAACTTATATAAAAGTCTAATTTTTATTTTAGGGTTGGGGGGCGAAATTTTAAAATTATAAAAATATATATACTAAAAATGAATTTTTAAAAAATTGAGAGGGGGCAACCGTTACTACCAACTCCCCGGCTCCGTCACTGATTGATAGTATGACTGATACACCGTTAGAAGTGCTATATTTATTTAATTTATGAACACTTCATGTTGTGCGTCAAACACGAATTGGGAGAGTGTAGGAAGGATGTTGTTTCCAACACTACATGATTTTATAATTTTTAAGTAATTAACCCTTTATTCACTTTTTAATATTTTCAATTTTATTGCAAGATACAAAATTATTGTCGCAGAAGATCTCCGTTATAAAGTTGATTCATTTACAGATACTGTCAACACTTTGCCACAAATGTTTCTTGTATTTGCAATGCATTTATGTTGCAAAAAATCCTCTCTCTCTCTCTCTCTCTCTCTCTCTCTATATATATATATATATATATATATCCTATTTTGTTTTCCGTCAGATATTCCATCTTGATTTGCAAACTTAATTCTTTCATTGGAAAATTAAGCATATTGACTGTGTTTCTAGTATTACAATATTGTATTTCACTATAAAAATATATACTTTGCGTAATGTTTTTATGCAAAAGAAAAATATATTTGAAGATGATAACTCTATTTTATAGAGTTATTTTGGAGCCTTATCTTATAAATTTCAGCCCAATTTAAGTTAAATTGTTAGTTTTTGGTTAGAAAAACTTAAATTAGTTTACTTATTCTCTTTCCTTTTTGTAGAAAAGATGTTGGAGTAAATATAGCAAAAACACAAAATTACATCGAGGAAGACCCCGCCTCGGAGGAAATATATGCCGCCTAGGCGGCATGAAAGGAAATAAAAATCAGATTCCAGAGGCGTCTCCGCCTAAGCGGCATTGCAAACTACTGTTCTAGAAGCTTAGCCACCTAGGCAGCTACCAATCCCACCTGGGCGGCTACCAATCCCGCCTAGGCGGCGTTGTAGACTATTGTTCCAAAGGCTTAGCTACCTAGGCGGCACTTATTCCCGCTTAAGCGACAGTGTATATTTGGAAACATTGCAGGCTTCGTGTTTTTTGTGATTTTTGCCTTAAAAAAGAGGGATCTAGACGGGGGGGGGGGGGGGATGGGGATTAGGGATTTGGACAATAGAAAAGGGTTTGAGAGATTTGAATAGCAAAGAGGAGTCTTCGAGAAGAAGATTCACGCCACAATCAAGTTTTCTTTCGTCAATCTCTGTCTTGTTATTCATGTCTATTTTCTGTATAATTTCTACATTGGATTTCTCTTGTATGGAGAACTAAATCCTTTTCTATGTCTTTAATGGAACCTTGTATATAATTGATTTTTTAAACTTGACTGAGCTCGAGAGAGAATTTCATGGTTTAGAACTAAACAAAGCAACCTAAGTTTATCATTCTTTCGGAAATATAATTCGTAGGGAGTACGAGAGTACCAACTTACCTTAGGTAATCACTCGGAATGGAGCCATAATTCTGTTATTTTGGTTCAATTCTCATAAAGATATAGAGGATTAATTTAGTTAACAAATGTTTATGCTATATCGAGAGAGTGGTATAGATAAAATACAATTTTGGATTATGGAGTATGTTTTGTCACTTGATAGAGAGGATTAGGAAAATCGATTAAAAGACATATAAGGGGAAGTTAAAGATCTAGGTTATTCTCTCTGGATATTCTTCCGTAGCTTATTGCATTCTTATTTTATTTTACTTGTTTTTAATTTCACAACTCTTTCATTTTTACTTTTAATTGCTCGAATTAAGAAGTCACAATTTGTGTCAAAAAAATTACAAATATTGCTTAAAAATTAGTCCTTGTGGTATCGATATTTTTATACTACTTGTGCGATACGTACGCTTGCGTGTGCAACTACCAACGCAATAGAAGACGAGTATCAAAATATTAAATTGTCATATTGAAACAATATTTAAGTATCATATTAGTATTACTTTATGGTCGTTCTCGTGGTTAAACTTTAAATATTAATTTATTGGTCCATTAACTTGTTATATCATATCAACATTCAACTACTACTGGGATGAATATTATGATTAAATTTGTATCCAATCACAATGTGAGAACAAAAATAAATTATGTGTTTTTTGAAATATGATACAAAGCATGTTCTCAATTGAAAAAAAGTAGTTGAAAATATTGTTGCTAATCATTATGTCAATTTTTATTGTCATTAATTATTGCTGCACATATGTCTGCTAACTCTAATAATTAATGCACAACCTATCTTGTCATATTATCGCAATTACAATTACAATTTATCCACAATTATTGTCAAGTATTCTAAATTTGTAAAACTGTATAGCTATCTCAAAATATAAATCTTCATCATTAACTACATATATATATATATATTGACAACTGTAACTTAATTTGTCAGCGGGCATCTTATAATTAAAATGATTATTTGTTGTAGCATAAATTATATTTACTTAGAAAGCAGTGATAGATATAATGTGCCTAGGAGAAGGGGCGAATAAAGCTTGTTAAACCTTTTTCCAAAAAATACTTTGCGAGAGGCAATAGAAAATGAACTTCAATTAAGTTTTCATACAAAGATAAACTCGTCCAGACTTAAAGTGGTGATTTATTTTTTTGTAAAAGGGATGCTGGTAGTTTCTTAAATGCTGTCGAGAGACATTTCTGCAGAGTATGAAAGGCACAACAATTTATAACGGTTCGATGAATGCTTAAATCGATTAAATCATTAATAACAAAATCACTCGAATTTTAATTATAAAAGTAAACGACCCCTAGATTATAAATTCTTGTTTGCATAAATTTTCTGTGGTCGCTCAGGGTCTGAATCGGCTAAGTCTGATAGGAAAACAACAGATTTGAAGCGAGCTCTCGGTGTTCAGGTACGGGCGTGTCAGTGTGCAGGAGCACACAAGTAGAAGTCTTGTGGTTCAAAGTGAAAAGTGATGTGGTTAGAAGTGAAAAATGATGTGGTGCGCTCAAAACTTCTATCTGAAAAGCGACTGAATCGGCGTAGGCAAACACTACTCCTGAAGTTTTACTTGCCTACAACTCAATGTAGAACTTTACAATTCAGCACTCTCAAAAATCGAAAAAGCTTTAAATCGAAGAGAAAATGTATTCGAAAACGATGGCTACTTGCCACATGGACCTTATAGGACTCGACTATAGACACACGCATTGATGACTCGGGTCATATCTATGACAAAGATGCATTGAGCAATCCCGAAGAACTCTAGCTACAAATCGGTCACATTGATGACTCCGGCCATATCTACCTGTGGGTGTATTTAGAGGTTGTTCACTCCGACGAGCATTGATTGACTCCGTCCGCACTCCTTTTCATGGATGCGCTCGATATGAATGTTGGGTACCACTCCATCGTATTGATATCTCACCTCGAACTGGGCCCAATCCGAGTGAGTGATGACTATGACCTTGTGACGTTATGGAATGAGTGCACTGATATCCTCACTTCGAGCCAAATGAGGTATGGCTACAAACACTCGTAATGCTTTTTCTACCTACCGAACTAAAACTAATCTTTTGTTCATTTATTTAGACTAAAAAATCAGAGAAGTGATGACTTCTTGATTGAGAGAGTTGTTATGTTGTGTTGATTGATTGTTGATGTCCCTTCAAATGGTGAATCCAGCTCTCTTTTATAAGCTTTATGCTGCAACCGCCACCCTTTATTTTTGGAACTAACCACCTTATTTCGGATTGGCCACTTGACATAGATAGCCGTCCTTATTTTTAGGATATGACAGTTATGTCATGTCATCTGGACTCTAAATTTCTAGCAGCACATGCCCTTTATTTTAGGCATATTCAGGTATAACTTTCTGCCTTTTCTTTATCCAGTTTGTTATTCCCTATCTAACAATCCCTAAAATAAGGGATTTGATTATTCCCATATTTATCTTATTTTTTCCTATTTTATATTCCTATTGACTGGGCCATGGGCCGTTATTTTATTTCGGTCTGGACCTCCAACATAGGCTTCCTTATTAATTTTATTTCGGAGTGGCGAAAAGGACCAATATCAGCCCACTCCGAATCGATACAAAAAGTCTATTTTTCAGGGCCCAAACAATTCTATAGAAGGAAGTCAATCATAATAGTGTGTCTATATATATATATATATATATGTATATATGTATAAGAGAGTAAAATCATTCCTAGAATGTAAGCAAATGTTGCATATGCATTAACAATTCCAATCATTATTCCAAAGTGATGAGTAAACAGCAATACTAGTTAATATTCAACATTTATGTAATGTGATGATGATTAAACAAAAATACTAGTTAATATTCAACATATATGCAATGCCATGCAAGGCAAGCATGGCAAGGTAGCTAGAGTTTCCTCAGCACGAGAGGAGCACCAAACTGCGGTTGAATAGTGACCGCAACGATTGGGGCGTGTGTATATGCTGGCGAGAGCTCAAAGGAGAATTCGCGTAAAAGCATCACCAAAAATGTTTTCGATTCCAACATTGAGAAATTCATTCCAATGCAAATTCGAGGACCCCATCCGAAGGGGATGAACGCGGCCTCCCCATTAGCTGCTTTCAACGGCCCTTTTGCAAATCTATCCGGCCTGAACTGTAGGGCGTCTTCGCCCCAAAATTCAGGGATTCGATGAATCATAAGCGTTGGAAATGTGACTAGTGAATCCTTTGGTATGGTGTATCCATTTATCTTTGTATCGTCGCTAACCCATCTCGTTAGTTCCATTATTGGTGGGTATAAACGAAGTGTCTCGTTTATAATCATTGTTACCTGTCACAAAAAATATTATTCAAACATTGGTTCACATAATTAAGAACATTTAGTAATATAATAATACACTAAAAATTAGCATTTTATTTGTCATCATTGAATTAATGGTGGTCTATATGGTGGAATATTGGGGGATAAGAAAATTGTCATTATAATTTGTGACTAATTAAATTTTCATTGTTCCGAATTATCAATGGTGACAACTAAAGTACATATGTTGTCACTATTAACCTTGTAAAATTCATTTTTGTGAAAAAGAGAGAAAAAAAAAATAATTTTATCACTTTATGTATATAACGGAAGACAACTATTTATTACGGTGTCGATATTTTGATACAAGTTCTTCTTCTTTTAGTGACAACTTTAAGTACATTTCTCTAAAATTTATAAAAATTTATTATTAGACTACCAGCAAAAGTAAATATTAGCAACACTGTATAGAAGTGACATGTTAAAGCTGTAGCCTATTATATGTATTAAGTGATAATATTTTTTATCTCGTCACTAGTTATATCCATTTAGTCAATAATTTTATTTAAAATGGTTTAAAAGTGGAAAGACTTAATATTTTAAGTTGTCACTATTTACAATTAGTGACAATGTAGTGACGGAAAAATGTTGTCAATATAATTTGTGATAAGGATTTGTTTTTCACTAAATTGTCGATAGTGCTAATTATTTAAATATAATTTTTGTCACTGCTAAAATTGTGAAAATAATTTTTGTGACGAGAAATTGTTTTGTCACAATAATGAGTGCACTTTTTAAGTTATCGCTTATTATGCTACCTATATTTGTTATTTCTAGGGAAAATTTAAGTTATCACTAAATTGTCACTTACAATTTTGAGCTCGGCCAAGTCATCAGAAGTGATGTCTTTCTTGTTGCCCAACACTTGAAAAACTTCCTCTCTAGCACGAGCTTGCCATTCTTGGTGAATTGAAAGCAATATCATTGCCCATGTCAAGAGATTAGATGTGGTCTCAAAACCTGCAAAGAAAAATATTTTGCATTCTCCGACGGCATTTTCTATGATTTTCTGACGCTCGCTTTTCTTTGTAATTTTTCCATCGTACAATTCCTCTATCAAGATGTCCAATAAGTCCCGATCATCACCAATTGGTGCTCTTGCGTTTCTCTCTAGTCTTTCAGTAATCATGAAAGTAAATGAAAGTTGAACATATTTGTTGATTTTGTTGGCTCTCCGATTACTTTGGGTTGGCAAGTACCTAAACAAAGCATTTATAATAGCAATAACTTAGACAATGTAATTCGAGAGACTAACGAAGTAATACACTACAAGAAAAATAGAGTATTAGGGACGAAAAATTAGAGACAAAAATGAATTTGTCCAATTTTCATCAATCGGAGACTGATTTTGAAAAGGATATCATATTCCGTCTCTATTAGTAAAGAAAAATTACATATGAAATACTAAATTTCTATGAAAGTTAGAATTTCATCACAAACAAATTAATCAAAGACGAGACTTTCAAGCACACTATTAGAGGCACAAAAATGAAAAATCAGGTTGGAATAATAGTCCCACCAAAAATGAAAAATCAGGTTGTAGTATTAGTCCCATCAAAGACGAAACTTTCAACTGCACTATTGTGACGGTTTCTTGATAAATTATTAGGCATAAATGTTTTCATGATAGTTAGATCCATCATTGATCCGTCACAAATGTCAATTCTGTTACGAACAAGTTTACAACCCTTTGCTTTGTGACAGAAATTAGTACTCTATTTGTGACGGGAGTTTTTGTCATAAATTAAGATACGCAACAAACTTTATTTGTCAAAAATTAATTATTAATGGTGACAACTCAAACACAATACGTACTGTCACTATTCAAAAACATTTTTATTACCAAAAAATATTTCTCATTACTATTCTCACCAACAACTTTTACATTATTACACGTCACACTGTCGTCAATTTTTTTCTTTTTTTTCTTTGTAGTGTAAAGCCATGGGGATATAAAGTGCAAAAACAAACTCTAAACACAATGAAATGAAGTTCCAATTGGAGCTTGCACTTACTTTTCTCCAGGAATGGTGAATATTTTGGACTGTAATTTTGCCAGAGTTGCAAGCTCTCCTAGCTGATGGAAAGTCCTTTTTATGTCCTCAGTATAAGCGGAGCTGAACATTAACTGCGCCAATACTGCACTTGTAAACATCTCCAAATGAGGATGCACATCAACCACACTACATGAACCACCTTCCTTTGATATCAGCTTTTTCCATTCGTTTATAGTGTCCTCACCACACGATTGAATTGCTGGCACTGTCAGCTATTGTATTTCCATGCAAAAAAAAAAAAAAGCGAATAGTAAAAAGGAATTGTAAAACTTTTGTAAGTCGTAATACATGTTTGCAATTGTTAAAAATAGGTTAACTACACTTTGCACCCATGAATTGTACCGTATACAACATTTACCAGGTTCCTGAACTACAAAAGTAATAAGTCAACCCCAAAATGATAGATTCTTATGGTAATATATATATATATATATATGGACACAACTGGATATGTGTATAGAAAATTATATATATGTATATGTATTTCTAATAACCTCTAAGGAATTTAGTAAGATTTAAAATAAGGAAAAGTTATATAATTAAAAATTGAATGAAAAAAAATAAATAGTGGATGAGAGGGAGAGAGAATAAATAAAATTTGAAAATTAACTTAAGGATTAATTTAATAAATTCACTTAAATAAACCAAAAGTAGTTATTGTATGCCTTGGCGCTGTATATGCACATAGCATGACTTAGGAGTGAATTGTTATATTAAGAGCGGTGGATTTATTATATTGTAGTTCGGGGGAACAAAAGGTGTAATTGAGGGGTGTAAAGTGTAATTAATTCAAGAAAATATAATTAATCTAGCACACCTTTAGCCTATCCATATTAAAAGCCGGTTTGAGCATTAATCTTGATTTGGTCCATGCTTCACCTTCCAGACTAGCAAGACCAGTGACTAGCAACTGAACTATTGGGTTCGATACTTTGAAAGTCTTTAGATACAGACGATGTTTGCTCAACACATCTCTTGCAACAGCAGGGTCCATTATGAAAATACGTGGTCTTGGCCCTGACCATGAGAACGAATAGTTTCCTGCCATTAAGTTGTACTCCGATCAATATGTATATATACAATGATTGGTGTGCAGTTTAAGAAGAGTGACAATATAATCACGTAGTTCATATATAGTTGGTAGTTGTATCCATAACACTCTGTTCGTGACTCCGCCACTTGAGGGAGGAGGAAAGGAGGGAACACAGTTGAACTAAATTTTATATGCTTTCTTTTCTAAGAAGTTAAATTTCGGCTCCCAAACCCCTACCCCTCCCCCTCCAAAGAAAAATAATAAAAAACACCTTTAATATTTTATAAAAATTTGATTTCACCCCTTTCCCTCAAACAAAAATTTCTCGTTCCATCCCTACACCACCCACCCCACTAAGAAGAAGGGGCAGAAATGGAATATTACCGTATTTCTGTATGGTGTCAACCATATTTGGGACGAGTCGAGATACAATATCGTCGTCTAAACCGATGGGCTTTGAGAAGGCTTTGTCGTACATAACACTGATATCTTTGGAGTCCCCAAACAAAAACCTGTAAGGACTCCCTTTCATGCCCTGCTTCCTAAATAATATCTCCATCTTCCTTGGTTTCAACCAAACCCAATTCAGGAATTGCCATGTCCACACAACTACTAGGATGCTAAACAATGGGATGATCAAAATCCACATTGTCTTTAGTTTCTTTTTTTGTGTTTCTTCCCACAACTCCCTTCTATCGATAAATGGAGAAAATTGGATAATACAGTATGGGATGGCCTCAAAAAAGTACACCTATGTCAAGATATTTTTTTTTTTTTCTTTGATTTGAGTTTTAAAAAAATATCTAAAGTTTTATGCTCAGACAAACTGAGTAAAAGATCAACTTGAAAAAAAATAAAGAAAAAAAGTATTACAAACATCTCCAGAATCTTTTCGCTGACGGTGACTTAAAAGGGTTGCCAAAAGTATTTCTATGCATATATTCTACCAATATTAAATTCATATACATCAACCGCGCAGGAAGACTAAAATAAAGTTGTCCATTGAGTCGGCCCGGCCCAGTAGCCCACTTTGTAGATCTTTGCTGGTACGAAAATATTAGCCCAGTTCAACCATCCAATTGGTTCCATTATTGGCCCAGACCCACTTGCACTCTACATAAACTTCAAGGCTTGCACCCTTTGTCTATACTCGAAAACAAGATTCGGAAACCTGCGAATCTAGTTATTCTTGATAAAGAGAGCTTTACACTTAAGTGGACCAACCCAATTTGAATTCAAATTTGCTCTATAATTGTTGATGCCAAACAACTAGTGATCAATGACTAATGATGGCCCAAAAATAAAAAAAAAAATAGATTCACAATTAAGTAAAATAATTCTATTAGACACAGTTGAGCAAACACAATTGAAGACGCAACAGTCTCCCGAAGCTTATGCTACACTGCATAACATGCAGAACTATAATGAACTCAACTCACCACCTTAAGAGGAACCTCATTAAGCAAAGGCGATCACACATCTGAAAGATACCCAAAGGATAAGACAACCAAGTGTCAGGTCTAATATAAAATGCAAATATTGGCCATTTTTACAAGATCTGAGCCAAGAAAGGTAAAAACACCAGCCAGTTCCAACACCCCGAATATAAATGTTGAGTTCACATTGAAAGTCGATACAACAGAACGATATATCATGAAGCGCGAGAAGCAGATAGTTTAAGGCATTCACTCTGACATCTTCGCAGGCAGACATCATTCCAGTTAGGCACTTGATGTTGGTTGACGCACACGGTTCGTGCGCAAGCATCAGCACAAGCATCGAGCTCAGAAACACCGCATACCGTAACGCATGTATCTGGGATTGGATCCTTTGAGAATGCTCCTACTTTCTTCAACATTCTCTTTGATGTACAAACTCTCTCACACACAAAAATATCATCAGCACTCTTCTCCCTGCCACGGGCACTTTTAATTCTTTGTTCCTCAGCATGCCTTGCCTTGATTCTGAAAGCTTGACCAGCAATAAAAACTGGAACAGCAGCCCCCAGGACGGTCCACCATACCTCAACCATTGATGAACCTGCCTTTACTTTCCTCGTTTTCCAGTGCAGTTGTGGGGTCAAAGTAACAGATGGGTTTGTATTCTATATGCTCCTGTTGACATTACACCATTTAAGTGTTAGAAAATAAAAACCTATAGAATCTTCTGTATTAGAGAGAGAGAGACAGAGAGAGTACAAAAACCACAAAGAAGACAAGATATCCTCACTAGTCAGAAATAGAGATAACAAATTTTATATTCAAAGTATTATTATCATATTGTGTTTTTGTTAGATCATAAACAAATTAAGACGTATTTGTGGACACCATGCTCGGCCTCCTCAATATAATATCTGCCATCTTAATGATCAAAACACCCTAATTGCGAAAAGTGGACCATTATGACAACAGTCACCTCTCACAGAAGCTGGTAATGAAAATCTCCTCCTAACCAGGATGTAAACCCTCTAAAGTAACTGACTACTGTACCAAGATTTACTCTTAAAAGAACAAGAGAAAGAGCAGCCGCCACCAAAATCTACTTCGAACAAAATTTGCGAATGCTACTCTTAAACCAAAGACTGATAAGCATCCCTAAAAGTAGCCCGAGTTGATGTCCTTAGTCCCAAATGCAAGCTTTTATCCGGAACCTTCATATGGCAGGCCATGATAAAAAAAAAAAAAAATGGATCTCAAGCACTATCCAAAATTACTACTCTCATCACCAAGTAGCTAAAAGAAATCAGCAGCCTTATTCCTTTACTACTCTCATCACCCAGTAGCTAAAATATAACGTAATCAGGGAAAAAGTTAATTTCCTCACCTTTTTGTGAGGAAAAAAAGAGAACTTATTTTGCAACACTCTCTTTTTCCAATGCATCAATAATTTCCACATACAAATCAATGGGATTTACAATTCTGTTTATACGGATCAAGTAGCGACTATCTGCTCGACATAATTCTTTCCAGAACTCTGTGGCATTGGAGAAAGTCATGAGGGTTATGCTAATTAACCAACAAAACACACACACACACACACACACATACAAAAATTCAGAAAGAGCTTACAATGAGACGTACGCGACGTCGTTAGTTGTTCCGCCGGAACCCTAGCTCAAAGCTGTGCCAGCGGTTACAGTGAACGATAATTTCAAACCCCAAATTGGTGCATTATCAACGAAAATGGAAGCAATAAAAAACAATTCTTTTCCAGAAAAAGATGAAATTGAAGAAAATTGTAAACAATGGCAAACAAGAAAAAGAAAATAGTAATTAAAGAAAGAGATAAACCCTACCAGCGAATAATGAGTAGCAGATGAGCGCCAAATGGAGCAGAAGAAGAGAGAGAGTAGAGTGCAGAACATAACATGACTCTTCAATTGGGATGGAGAATCAGAAAGCGAATGGCTAGGCCCAAATTAGAATGGCCTTACAAGCCCATTAGAGACTGGCCAACTTTAATTTTGCTTCATGTCCTGTGTTTGTGTAATGCCTTACAAAATTGGCTAAAAAACCCAACCAATTTTTCTCCTTTTTCCAATTTTAATCAGATGTCCCCCAATTGAAAGCCTCTCTTCTTCCTATGATTTTTCCTTTTTTTTTTAATTGATCTTCCTATGGTTATTATTATTAGTTTTGGAGAGAAGTTATTAATCATGTCAAGCAATTATTTTTTGTGAAAAACAACACTTCAATTAAAAAAATAAAATAGTGTTTGGCTGGCTTTGGTAAAAAAATAGAAGCCCAAACGTGGCTTTTTAAAGTTATTTCAAATAAAAGTATATTTAAAAGTACTTTTAATTAAAGCGTGGTATAGCGAAATGAAATACTAGATCCCTTAAGCCATGTATATGGTTCAAATCATAAAGTTATGAATAAAGTATTGGGTTAGGAGGGTTGTCCTCAAAATGAGGATTTGCACTACCCAATCCGTATTAATCTGCTAGTAGGTCAGAATCGGGTGATTAAGGCAAAAAAAAAAAAAAAAAAGAAAATAGTGCAACTTAATCCAAAGGTGTTTAGTTAAAAGCCTATATTATAAAAGGTACGGATTGACAAAATGGACTAATAACCATCGAAACGGACCATAGTAACTTTGAAGCCATACACATAAGAAATCACTCGACAAGATGGAATAACAACCACCGGATAGGCGTAATTTGACAAAAAACACTTAGTGTTGAAAATTTAACCTTAGCAATGTACAAATACAATGCAAAACTCTATAAGACGTCGGAGGGCTTGAAAAGCATGACCTAGTGACGAAGGGCACCGAAAAGTTTGCAATAGCGACGGAGAAGGGTACGGGCCCGGCCTTGAACTCTGTTTCCCAGTCATTGACGAATGTGTGTGTGTGTGTGTGTGTGTGTGTGTGTGTGTGTGTGTAATATAAAAGTTACTTTGTTAAGTAAAACTTTATATCTTGACGAATGCATATGTCTAATATAGCCTCAGTTTGGTGTGGCATAGTGAGATTTATGTTGCCCATTTTGATGATGCTCTTGCTTTATGCACTACTTGATGGTTTCTCTCCATTTTCATGTACGACATCCCTAACATAATCTTGCATATTCGTGTGATGTCTGTGTAACTGATTTAGATTATCATGTTTGTTGGTGTTGGAGTTTGTGATGGCTGAAATGGGAGTAACCAAGAATCAGAAGAACAAGAGATGCATATCTACGAAACTAAATCAGTCAATTAAAAGCATAGGACTTATTCACTAAGTTACATGTCATGCTTCTTTCACAAAGAGCAGAGTTGCTATCCCTACCTTTCTAAACGAACACATTTCTAACTTCTGTATAAAAGCCCCCCCCCCCCCCACACACACACAGAGAAACCCCAACCCCCGCCGCCGCCGCCGCCATGATGTCTTACAGATTACCCATTCTTGCCCATATTCATGTCCCGTTCGATCATCGCCATATTCCAACACCATTAAACCTCAATGACCACAACTAAGAGACATCCACATGCCAGTCGTCCGGTTGTACATTTTTCAGACAATGAATCACACAACAGCCATTGAACTCGATTTTTTACCCATCAACGACATCATTATGCCATGAGAGTACAATATCAGCAAGCCCTGATTTGAGTCCATCCCACTGCAACTCCCCAAAATCCATCCCACCATCAACTAACTTCAACTCCACAAGCCACAATTCTACTGCTACTTCCCCAATATCCATCGCCAAAACTACCCTTCCCTTCACCAGCTTAATCGCACCACTTTTCCCTCTCTCTATTTTGTACCCCAATTCCTCGCCGGCCTTGACCACCTTCTCCTCAATCTCCGCCACCGTCATCCCACAAGTAAATCTCATCTCTTTTCTGTTCACTTCAGCTTCAAAAAGCCCGGATAAATTCAGCCCGGACGACATCGAAATTATGTCGAAAGCATTCACTCTAGGCAAATACGTGAACTCCTTTTGATCAAGAAACTCGTTTTGCTCGGCCTGTGACCGCAAATTTTCTTGCGAAAACGACTTCTTGAACCAGGAGAGTTTGATCAAATCGTCAAGACTTATTCTTGTGTTGGGGTTCGGATCCATGAGTCTGCATATCACGAGTTTGGCCGGTTTCGAGACCCAGTCGGGAAATTCAAAGGCCCGGCGGTGCATTGCACGGTACATGTTTGATAAATTGCTGTCGTCAAAAGGGAGGCAGCCAACTAAAAACACATACAAAAGAACTCCGCATGACCAAGCATCGGCCTTTTCGCCGTCATACCCTTTACGATACACAACTTCCGGGGCGGTGTACGCAGGCGTGCCGCACGCCGTGTAAATTAGCCCATCCCTTTTCTGTTCCGTAAGCGCAGAAAGCCCGAAATCGGTAATTTTTACTAACCCGTTTTGATCGAGGAGGAGATTTTGTGGCTTGATGTCCCGATGGAACACTCCGTTCTGGTGGCAGAATCGGAGGGCGGAGACCACTTGCTGAAAGTATCTCCGAGCCGTGGACTCGGAGAATCGGCGGCAGCGGCTGAGTTTGGCGAAGAGCTCGCCTCCGGGGGCGAGTTCCATGACTAGGTAGATCTTCGATTTGGTTGCCATGACCTCGTGGAGCTTGAGGATGTTGGGGTGGTGGTCGAGGCGGCGCATGGCCGAGACCTCGCGGAGTATGCGAGGCTCCATGGCGGCGTCGACGGTGGCTGCCTTGTCGATGATTTTGATCGCCACTTCGGTATCGGTGTTCTCCATCGAGCGGCCGAGGTACACTTTCGCGAAGCTGCCACGGCCGAGGAGGCGGCCAAGCTGGTATTTCTCGAGGATTATCGAGCCGCTGCCGCCGCCGGCGCTGGCCGTTCTTCGGATTTTGGTGGCGGAGGGTGGTGGTGGCAGTGGGGCGGTGTTCGGGCCCATCGGGGTGGGCGGGCTCGATGGAGGCTGCTGGGACAAGGGTGGGGTTTGGTATGCGTTGTGTTGCGTTGTTTTTATAGTGAATTTTACTGTTAAGACTTCTAGCTGGTTGCTAGGTCTGGAATTTTGTTTTAATTTTTCCTAAATTTGATTATTTAATCTCAAATTATTTATTTTCAATTAGCATACATATGGCGTAAAATAATTAATTTTTTTATTTGTTGGTACATATCATACTTCCCCCGTTTGAGGAAATAGATCTAGCCCGAGTCAATTTTATACTTTTTTAAACTTAATATTTTTTTTTTGATAAAATATTATTTCACCTACGATTGCACATATTTAATAGTCGGAACATTTGTTCAATGGTTCCCAATATTGAAATTAATGACAAAAAAATTATACATAAAGTATTATTATTAACAATCAAAAATAGTTAATCAAATTAGGGACAATATTTTATATCATAAGTAATCAAATGTCGGTATTTAGTTGTGAAATTCGATATTTCAGAAAAATGAAATTTATTGTGACTTATATCATGTTATTAATATTATTTTAGTTTTCTTTTTTTTCGTGTGTGGAGAAGTTTATTTAGAGTCAAATTGGATGAACTTCTTTTAGAAAAAAAATACTTTTTTTTTTTAAAAAAAAGTACTTCAATTTAAAAATATTGTGCTCAGTTAAGTTTTTTTAAAAAAAAATAGAAAAGAGAAAGTCTAAACGAGATTTTTATTTCTTTTAAAAATATCCATAGTAACTTGAAACAAAAACAAATTTTAAAATACTTATAATGATTGCATTTAAACGCAAAATTGTTTGATTTTAAAAAAGAAAAAAAACAACTCGACTCGACAAGTATCTTCTTAAACCTATCAAACGGACCCTTACTCTGCTTGAAAAGGTAATTCTAAATTCTATTGTCCATGCTTTTTAAATTATCTTCAAAAATCTCAAAATATTCATATAATTCGCAATAAATCTCGATAAGAGCATCCTTGGAATAATCACTATTTCTTATATAGTATAATCTTCTATGGACTCTAATTCTATTCTTACTAAAACGAATTCTCCATAGTTTTTTCAAACCTCCCATTAAATTTATGATTTTACTTTAGTAGTTTTTATACATACGCGCAAATTTGTGAGCTGTTTGTTGGTTTATAGGAATAGGACATTATCAGCGGCAGGGCAGTTAATAATTAGCTATAAAAAAAAAAAAATTAAATTATAGAGAGGATAATGATTAGCCAGTATATAAATTGGTTCAATGAGTTGTCAGTGCTTGTATTATTCTTGATAATAAGTATTCTTAATTAATTCATTCATAAAAGTCCACTAATCCATCTGATTCGGACTGCATTTGATTTTTAATTTTTTAATTATATAGCATATTAGCACTGTGCAGCTGTTCCAACTTCCAATATCGTTCTCTAAAATCACAGAATATCGATCCATTAATATATATTTTGTCACTGATCACTTATATTTTAAATCTTATTTTAAATTTACTGTAATTTCATCACAAATATTTTTATTTACGAAGGAATTTCACCTATTTTCGTTGGTGGAAATGGTTTTTTTTTTTTTATAGTGAATTATGTGATCTTAATGATTAATTCCCACTGATTTATTTATTTATCTAAAGAAACAGATAAATTTTTAACTTCATAAAATTACACTATAAGAAAAAATAATGTTAATAACAATATAAAAGTTATTATTAATAATTGTATTAAATGACAATACTTTTTATTTTATCATTAATTATATTTTTCTTTTCTTTTTTTTTGCAACAACTTTTGTATTATCACAATATTACTAAATGGTGTTAAGAATTAATGTTTTAGTTGTCAATATTGACAATTAGTGACGCACTTATAGCAACAACTAAGTGACAAAAAAAAATGTCATTAAAATTTTGAAATAAGATTTTATTGTCACTAAATTGTTACCATAGGTGTGTTATTAAATGTCAGTGTTGTACTATAATGTCACCTTTTTACATTATATTTGTCACCAGTAACATTGTGTAAATTATTTTTTTGCGACAATACAATTTTGTTGTCACTAAATATATACGATTAATAATAATTTTTTTATTATCACTTATTATATCGTCACAAATTTATTCAATTTTTTTATAGTGTTATGGAAATTGAATAGCAATCTACTAAACATTATTGGAGCTCCAAAATACATTGTTCATTACCTTAAGAAATTAATGAATAGTATATCATCATACCGATATTAAGTCTCACAAGTAAAATTGTACAAGGCAAACATTTCAAGCGATTAGAGAATAATTACACGCAAAACGCTCCCAATTTCTCAAGTTTAATTACTTCTTTATTAAAATAATTAAATCACGTGATTAATTTATGATGCAAAGATTATGTAAAAAAAATTAATCGTTTTCAACTTTATTTAAAGCTCCGCGTCAAGCAACATCAAATATTTTAATGATATGTACGATGGAAAATATCGCAAGAAATGATCAAAAACTCCACTTTATAATTAAATAAAATATCTTCTAGCATCCCGTTAATTAAAAAAGAAAGTTGATTACAGGTGGATATTGCGAGCACCATTTAATGATTTATATTGATTAAACTTTTTTTTTCTTTTTCACATTGGAACTTTTTCATACAAGTACTTTTCATTGGAACTGAAATAGATATTTTATGAGCGGTTAATAATTTAACATACATGCAACTTGTTTATCGGTCAAATCTAAAATGAGGCTCAGCCGTTGTTGAAAAAGGCTAAAGCAAATCCACCACTTTTACTTACTTTTTCTTTAGATCTTATGAATATCTTCGCAAGAAAGAGCAAATGTTATTCAATTGGGTATTATTTAATTAAATTTTTAATTATTAAATTAAGTATTATGATATAATATTTTTTTATAATATTTTTAAATATTATTATATTTAAATTTAATAATTAAAAATATTAATTAAATCATATCTAATTAAATAGCACGAACAAAACCCTTGACAAGATAGATGCTACAATGAGACACGCTTTATTTTGCAGGGTCAATAATGGAACTTCATTGGCAACTTCTTGGATTTGACGAAGAAAAGTGAAACGCTGATTTTTTTTTGTTTTCATCCTGGGAGAATGGTTGGTGCAAGTTTACGGCGGCCCGAAGGGTGCCAGTCGAATCGAGTCAGCATTTGAATTTTTGTGTACAGACTTCAAAATATTTCAATGCTCAGTCGATTCACGAGTTTATATATAGTTTTATAAATTTTTTATATCATTAATATATCTATATGTTGCGTAAAAAACTCAAGTACGAGTTCGAGTCCGAGGCAATTCACCTCGCTTAACAATTGATCAGATTTAATGGAGTCGAGCAACCTTTAAATTTTTACCTAACACAAACTCGAGCTTAATATATATATATATATATATATATATATATGAGTTTGAATTTTAATTTTTTATCCATTTAACTAGATTCAATCCAACGTGACTGCACCCATAATGTTACTTGGTAATATAACAATTACTCCCTGTTTCTTTTCTCTTTTTTTTTTCCTTTTAATTTAGATGATAATTAGAAATAAAATTGTGTAGTTTACGTTATCAACCCCCAAGTTTATTGTTCGAGAATGTGTTATTATGTTATTATATTGATTTAAATAATATATATTCTTCAGAAAATAATTTCCTTGTGAAATCAATATATAGAAGGTGCAGAAAAGTATAAACAGTATAAAAGTCGAAGAAAACTGAGTAGGAGCATTACGAGAAATAATTTTTTTCTTTTAACTCCAAGTCAAAATTCATGGCAAATTCTTGATTTGCGGATCTAAATTGACTAAAATCGAGATCCAAGTTATTATGGTCTAATGCTTGATTCATGAAGCAAGTGAGCCAGTCTAGAAATTGTTACATCTAAAACCGTTAGAGGAATCATTTTTATTAACATCTCTAGGTAAATTATTTACACACACATATCTATATCCATACTATTATATATTTAGGCTATGTTTGGAACAAAGATTTTGTTGAAGAAAAGTGGGAGGAAAATGAAAAGGATCAAAAATGAATGCATAGAGTACTATCATTTGAAGCAAAGAAAAAATTTTCCTTCCTATTTTCCTTACCAAAATCCAAGAACCAAACGGAGGGTTAAAGAATGTGCTTAACTCAAAAATTTTCAATTTTAATCAAATTTTAATTTTTCAGAATTTTGAAGTTTTTAGTTAAAGAAAAAAATTATTATTGATTATCTACTGGAATTTCTTGATTTTCTAAAACATTCAAAATTCGAATCTCATTAGAACTTTTAATGTGTATGAATTATTAATTCATCTACAACTCCCCCAAAGAGCCGTTTCTTTCCCCCTTTCTCTCTCTCTCTCTCTCTCTCTCTCTCTCTCTCTCTCTCTCTCTCAAACATGCCTTAATAAAACTTCTTTCATCATAATTCCTCAATAGTGTGCCGAATTTTACAACCCCTCACTTTATCATTTATTCTCTTTATTCTTTTCGATTATATAGGTATGTAAATTTATTTTTTTTATTGATCTTTGTTTATTCAACTATAGGACTTATTTTATTTTTGTTCTCCTATTACAATTTGTTTTTCATAGTTTTAGTCTTTTTTAATTTCATTATCATTCTCTATTTTACAAGTATTTCAGTAACCTTTTATGTTCACATTGTAGAATTGTTCATATTGGACATCATTTCTTATTGATAGATTTGTGCTTTTGATTTTCATTTAATTTGCTTTTTTTTTAAAAATTTATCATTAATTTTTTTAATGTTTATTGTATTTTACTTTTTACCTTTTCAAAATTTATACGAGTTTGTTGGTTTGTATTCTTCTTCTTCTTCTTCTTCTTCTTCTTTTTTCCTTTTTCCTTTTTTTTGTATAAAAGTCTATTTGCTAAAAGTTGATATATCTAATATTTTCACTTAATTTTTTTTTTGGTTTGTATTCTTTTTCTTTTTTTTTCGTATAAAAATCTAATTGATAAAAGTTGATATATCTAATCGATGTGGGTCGAATTTGGGAGTTGTCAAATTATACAGATGCTTCGGTCGAATGAGATACAAATAGGGTTGATCAAGAAGATGACTTGGGCTTGCAATAAGGAAAAGACAACGTAAGCTAATCGAGATGGGCTTCGACTAAGACCCTCCGTTGCTTAAGTAAGTGTTCCATTTTGCGTAGATATTTGAGCAAAGTACGTAGATGTAGTGCAATTAATGTCCATCTTACCAAAAATACGGGAATATTTATAGTATGATTAGGTATATCTTCCCCATGGACCCCTAGGCTTAGTATGTCATCATGTGATGATGTGGAGTGATCCATTAATGAGGTACGGAATTAGACGGCTACCCATATCTTCAATTGGCAGGGCATTTAATGCCAGCATGGGATGATAGGACGCGGCATGGGCCAAGTCAAAATTCAATCCGACTGCACAACCTGACCTCGAACAATCCGATGAACTCGAACAAAGCTGGTTGGAAAGTCTCTCACTCGACTGGTTGCTCAATTTGTCTTTGATAAACGGTTCGGAAGGTGACACATGGCCCAGAAAGGCCCAATCGAAAATATTCCACGTCACTAATATTTTCACCTATTTTTATTTACTATTGTTGTTATTTTACACATTGTGGAACTTTTTTTTCCATAAGAAGTTGGAGTTTTTTCTTTTTCTTTTAATATTTTATTTCACTAATTTTTTATTCTTTTTTGCCCAATTCTTATTTCCTCTAATTTATGTTTAGTTATCTTCATCTTAGTAACACTTGTTTAATCAAAAAATCTCTTTTTTTTGTTTTTTCTTTTGGCCCCCAAAGTGTTTGGAAATTACTTAATTTCCACACTTAATGTTTACTTTTTATTGGCACATAAACGTAATTTTATTTTTTGATATATGATATTAGTTTTTTTTTTGTTGTTTGGGTTGTGATATTATATATGTATATATGTATAGATTTCTATGAGTCATATAATTATTATTTTCCTATTTTGTGACAAAGTCTGAGATATAATATCAGCACAAATGATATTTATTATTTTGAGATACAATTAAATGGTTACAACGGTGTTTATTTAGTTTTTGTCATTTTTGTTTCATGTGAGTCATATAATTGTTATTTTTCTATTTTGTATCAAATTTTGAGATAAAGTAAATGTTCTATTGATATATGACCCCTAAATGAGGGAAACAAGAAAAAAGAAATTAATTAATGAGATTTCATAATTTTAGAAAAGTAATGAAATAAATGATTTATTTGATTCAAGTCTTAACAAAGTAAGGGAAGTAACAATGATACATTATGGGAAATTAAATAGTTAACTTATGTCGCACAATCTAGAAAATATTATGAATCTATAGAATTGACTTTCCTTATGAAAATTAGTTATATATTTTGCACAACTTTATAATCTTATTTACGATATAATACATACATCTTAGGATCCATATTCATGAAAATAAAAAACCAACAACAGGAACAACAACAATAAGAAGAAGAAGAAGAAGAAGAAGACCAACAACAACAACAACAACAACAACAATAATAATAAATTTTCTATAGAATAATAGTAATAATCAAACGGTTAAAGTTTAATAGTATACAATTAATTTTTTATTAAATTTTCTATAGAATATTTATCTTTTTAACTATACTATTATTCGTCCTACCTTTTTAAGTTATCTTCAATGTATTTATCAAAATTTTCATGAGTCAATAAATTTAAAATAAAATTAATTTTTGATAAAAAAAAAAAGAAATATAAAGTAAAAAAACTTCCAAAAGAGAAATATAAGAGATGAGAGACGGAGATATGGAAATAGAAATGGAGAAAACAAATCACTTTGTTAGAAGAGGGAGAGCGGAGGGATAAAAATAGTTAAAGTCTTAAACACTATTATATATATACACACACACATATATTCTTTTGATAGTACAAAAACGATTACCTATTACAAGTAGAATATTTTTGACTGCCACTCTACTTGAATAAAGAGAAATCACCGATTTTATTTGTTTTGACTTCACGGTCCATATGCATTGGTAAGTTGGGTATTTGAGTACTTAATTTAACAATTTCCACAGAAAACATTGTGTGCAAACCACATGACATGAATATTATATAATATTTAAAAATGATCTAATACGAAAATTGGCAATTCAAAATAATAAACAAAGAGATTAATCCATCAAAATTATATATTATTTTATTATTTAAAAAATATTTTTTCATCTACTCATGTCACAATTAAACTATTTTACCTTTATATATAATCTACTACAAATTAGATTAAGAAAAATATGCTTATTATCAATTATACTATCACTTGAATTTTTTGGGCATTAGCACATGATTTATGTTAGTGTATATATATATATATATATATATATATCGAATGCTAAAATATTAAATAAGTATTATACATAGAATCGCATAATTAGCTCCCATTACAATTGTGCAAGAAAATTAATATTGAAATGTTCTCTAATTTGTAATGATTAAAAGCGGGCGATTACACTTTGCATACTAAAAACACCTTAAATAGTCACTTTGCACTCTCAAAAAAGAAAGAAAGAAAGAAAGAAATAACAGACTGCACCCTAAAAAACCTTTAGTCTTGTCATCAATGCACCATCACCATTTTTAGGCCAAAAAATTCATTGGAATTGACTTATTGTAAGGGAAAAATTGTCAGCTTCAAAAATAAAATATATTTTTTGCTCTTAACTCCACCATCTAACACGAAGAGAGTAATAGCCACCAAATCTTTCCAATATATTAGAAATATTACTATTGCATATTGAAATTTATTCTTTTAAAGTAATATGACAATTGTTAAACTAGACCACTATTTTCAAGAACAAATATTTGGAGTTAAAATACAAATGGAAAAAGTTTTTTACTAAAAAAAAAAGATGAAATAAGTTAAGAATTAATTTAATATAAATTTAATTTTTGTAATAATTTTTGTTCATAACAAATTTATTAATAAATATTTTGTCACTAGTTTTTTTTAGTTATATTTGCATTGAATTTTATTAGTAATTTATCATTATATTTTAAATTTATAACAAAATATCTTCATTACAAAATCTTCAATAGTGGATGAGATGCTTTGTTATAAGACAAACTGAACAAAGCCTACATATATTACTATGATCTTATTTTATTGCTCCATGTCTATATAAAATTTTCACTTGGCCTACTACGACAAACCATGCTAAATTAGGGGGCCATTTTATAATCGATGCTTATTCTAATCCTCCATTCATTTGTCTTCACTCCTGTATGTTTGGACATGGGCATGTTTACCAAAAAAAAAAAAAAAAAAAAAAAAAAAGAAAAAAGAAAAAAGATTACACTTAAAAATTAATATCAAACAATTCAGTCAATTTCAAGATAAGCTATCACAATTAATAGCTACATAAATCCACGTACAATAAGTTTTCAACTTTCAAGAGCGAAAATTGCATCAATCCAAAAAACAAATCATTGAATATACAATCACATATAATTGCAACGTACTTTACTTCCAAGTGTTCCCATTAAATTTAGTTCACCCTAGATGAAGACACCGGTACTCATTTGAAATTATTGCTCCTGAACGTTGATCCACTCATTTGTAAGGTCCACAGGCTTGTCCCGTTACGCACGTTAATATGTGTGTTCTATTCATGCCGCTCAGGCCACACCCACGTGGCTGGACGGGTGAACCAAGGGTCCACCTTTGTGGTCAAATAGGTATGCCAGAGAGAATTTTAATTTAGATTTGGTTCAGTCATATCAATACAAATTATGCGATGTATGAATTCAACTAATCATATGTTTGCTGCATATTCTAGGAAGATTGAGAAATGATTAATCATATGATAAGTATACTAATATTTGCTATTATTACATTTACTATCATCTTCGTTTCATATTATCTGTCGTATAATGTTTCTTCGCACAAATTAAGGAGAATTCAACAATGTACCCTATTTGAAAATTGCCCTCATTAATGGCTTATTGAAAATATAAGTAGTAGAATAATTAGGGCAGTTACATGCGTGTTTAAACTATGAATTATTTGACGGTAAATTTGGAAAAAATGCATGAAATATTATCTTAGTTTTGTAAAATGACAGATATTTTGAAACTAGAATTTTTTGTCAAAGTGACAGATAATATAAAACGAAAGTAGTATATAATTTATTAGATGTCATCAAATCAAATTCGGGCCAAAATTTTCCACGAGAGATAAGAGAAAGTATATGGTCATAAAATAAAAATTTTAAATGTACATATGACTAAGAAGGGACGCTAATGAAATCACTTAATTGTTCTTTTTTATTGTTCGAGTTCATGTGGATGAGGACATTGTTTTAACTATATATTGGTTCATGTCAATTGTTATCTTTGATGTTTGATAATCATATATTGTAATAGTTGTTTTTCATGTGTTGCTATTGAGATAATTGATTGATTGTGTTAGATTATTTTCAATCAAACTTATATACCAATATATACACATATTTGTATATCAAATTAAAATTTTGAGTCCATCCTTTTTTAAATTGATAGGGTGCACTTGCTGAATCAAGGCCAATGCTGATTGGTAACCCCACGTGGAAAATTATACTCGCAAAACTTATCAACCATGCGTGCATGTTTTAACATATTGAGATTAGTAACTATCAAAAAGAAGAAAGATATTGAGATTAGTGGTGAGCTATACATGTACTCCACATTCAATAATTGAGGGTTGGAGACTTCTAGCGGACACAAAGAATACAAGCAATAGTATTACATGGGCAAATGAAATAATAGGCAGTTGAAACATAGTACACCATCAATGACTTCGACAGGCTAGTTTTGTTGTAACTAATATACATATATCTATATATATATATATATAATTTAGACATGAGGCAATATATTTCTCATAATTTTCTATATTAGTTATTAATGAATTTTTGATATTGGCCCTGTCTGACTATTGTATTAATTTCATATCCACAGTGAGTTTGAAGGGAAAATCATGCAAGATTAAGAGCCTGTGTGAATATTTTTTTAGAAAAAAGTACTTATTAAAAAAAATATTCAGTGAAAAAAAATTATGTGATTGTGCTTTTTTAGAAAAGCAGAAGTCACAAATAAAGTTCGAAAGTGTTTTTTTTTCATAAGCAATCATAAGTAATTTTAAATACAAATACCTTTGTAAAACAATTTTAATCAATATATCAAAATGCAAAATTAGTTGATTTATAAAAAAACATAATGCGAAAAACATTTTTTTTTTTTGTAAACTTGTGCGAACGGGCCCAATGCGTGGAAACAATTATTGTTCTAAATTCTAATGCGTTACAATGTGTACTTCTAAATTATAACGGAAATTCAATTGCAATCAGCTCAAATTCGGTTTTCCTCAACTCGATTCTTATATCTAAGCTTCCTAGATAAATACATGTATTTAAATTTTTATACATGTTTTTACAAACAACTTAAAAGTTTCCAATTCTAGCCTCACACACACGTATTTGCTTATTTGAAAATTAACTATCAATAAAATAGAGTTAGACCCTTAAGGTAAACTACTGATTATTTTTTGACTTCTTCAAATCTTGATATATAAATATATAGAGAGAGAGGGATAATTACGTCTACACCCCTTGAAATTTTGTGTAATTACCGATATACCCCCTCATATTTGACTATTTATAATTAGACCTCATTCACGTTAACGTTGTTAATAAATACCCCCTTCAGTTAGTGGCCGTTAGGGTTTTCGGCTACGGAAGTTAGTTTTTATTTGCAAACTCCTGAAAATACCCCCTCGTGAGCGGAAAATTAATTGGCACGTTTTTTTGACTTTTTGTATGACTATAATGTCCTTATGGGTTCAAATGTAATTTTCAAGAACTTTGAGGGGTGTAAATATAAGTTTCAGAAAAAATCACAAAAACATTCAAATAATTCTTATAAAATAAATTTTATCTCATATTAAAATATAAATATAAGTTATGTTATGATTTTTCTACTGTTTTTATAATAAAAAAATTTATTTTTCTAAATTTTCGCTCTTTCTAAAAAATAATAAATATAGCCACGGATAAATCTGTGATCAAAAATAAATAAATTTAAAAAATGATAAATATGGCCACGGATTTTTTCGCGGCCAAAAAATACATTTTTTTTTAAAAATAATAAATATAGTTACGGATAAATCCGTGGCCAAAAATAAGTTTTTTTTTTAAAAAAAAATGTATTTATAACGACGAATAAATCAATCGCTAATTTTACAATTTTTTGTCATGCTTAATTTGATATTAATACACCCCAAAACCTTCAATTTTTCTTTCAAAAATCAACAAGCATAAATACCAACAAGTGTATATACCCACAAACTATATATCAACTATCATACTAATAATCCATATGACATATAATATTGTTCTACTAGTTTAATACAACAATTCATACAAAATAATTCATACATAACAATTTATACAACAATACATATATAAAAGTATTCAAAAGTCAAATGTAGGAACATTATCATCTCCATCATCCTCCTCATCATCATCTTCGTCATCATCGCTTTCATTTTCATCCCGAACAATAGGAGCAGACGAAATAAAGAACTTCTTATGCAGCGGAGCTAACCAACGCGTGAGTTTTTTGAGATTGGCCGAAATTAGGTACACAGTCTTTTGAAGGTCGGAGATCTCTCAACTATGCTTTTCTTCCATCTCGGCCATCTTCTGACTGTGCTTCTCCTCTAAATTGCTCATCTTGAAAATCCGTGGTCAAAAATAAATAATTTAAAAAATTAATAAATATGGCCACGGATTTTTCTGTGGCCAAATATATTTATATTAAAAAATAAATAAATTTAGCCACGAATAAATCTGTGACCAAAAATAAATATTTTTTAAAAATGATAAATATGGCCACGAATTTTTCCGTGGCCAAAAATACATTTTTTTAAAAAAAATAATAAATATAGCCACGGATAAATCCGTGGCCAAAAATAAACAAATTTAAAAAATGATAAATATGGCCATGGATTTTTCCATGGCCAAAAATACATTTTTTTAAAAAAATAATAAATATAGCCACGGATAAATCCATGGCCAAAAATAATTTTTTTAAAAAATATTTATAGCGACGGATAAATCCATCGCTAATTTTATAATTTTTTGTCATGCTTAATTTGATTTTAATACACACCAAAACCTTCAAATTTTCTTTCAAAAATCAACAAGCATAAATACCAACAAGCCTATATACCAACAAACTATATATCAAATATCATACTAATAATCCATATGACATATAATATTGTTCTACTAGTTTGATACAACAATTCATACAAAATAATTTATACAACAATACATATATAAAAGTATTCAAAAGTCAAATGTAGGAACATTATCGTCTCCATCATCCTCCCCATCATTATCATCGTCATCGTCGTCATCGTTGCCTTCATTTTCATCCTGAGCAACAGGAGCAGACAAAGTAAAGCCCTTCTTAGGCCGCGGAACTAATCGACGAGTGAGTTTTTTGAGGTTGGCCGCCATTAGGGACACAGTCTTTTGAAGACCGGAGATATCTCGACTATGCTTTTCTTCCATCTCGGCCATCTTCTGACTGTGCTTTTCCTCTAAATCGCTCATCTTTTGTGTGAGCTCCTCTATTTTGGGATCAACCCAAGTATTCAAGTCCGTCCATGAGCTGGAAGACTTAACACTCACGATAGAGGGTTCACGGGCAACCCCATACCACCGACTCTTCTTTGGGCTGCCGACTATTTGCTGCCAAATCTAAAACGTAAAAAAACAACAATTAGAGTTTTATCTCGTACATATTTTTTAATAAAGTGTATATATATATATTTTGACAAGTATATATATATATATATATCTAACAAGTACCATTTTTAATGTTATCTCCAACTTATCGGGCAGCTAAATAGGTTCTTCCCGTGCATTCTCGACGGCTCGGATAAATCCGTGGCCAAGATAATCATTTTAAAATCTGTGGCTAAGTGAATCATTTAAAAAAAAATTGACTTAGCCACGGATAAATCCGTGGCCAAGACCAATTTTAAAAAAATATAAATTTATTTATTGGCCATGAATAAATCCGTGGCCAAGAGCAATTTTAAAAACAATAAATTTATTTATTGGCCACGGATAAACACAACTTTTTTTTTTAAAAAAAAAATTGAAGTTATTTATTGGCCATGGATAAATCCGTGGCCAATGGTAAAAATTTTAAGTTGGCTTTTTACGAATCGTGCATTTTTGTTAATTAGATTAGATAGAACCATACGATTGGAGTAATTCATCTTTAAAACTAATCAATCTGCTTAAAAGTTCATTTTTTTGATAATTCCTATATAAGTTAATTGACATTACCATACATTGACACCGGATTTCGAAGTCATTCGTATATATCACTGAAAGAGAAAAATGTATTCTCGCTAAGCAAACTGTAATTTTTAAAGCATAAGATGGGAAAATACAATAATTGCAATGAAAATAATATGATTTTGAAATGACTCAAACCTTTTTGTATCCCGTAATATCGGATCAGGCGATTTAAGTGAGCCAATTAAAGTTAAAAAAAATTAAAAAATTGGCGTAGCCACAGAAAAATCCGAGCCTAAGCCCTCCGATTTAAAAAATATTAAATTTTCTCTCTTGGCCACGGATAAATCAATGGCCAAGACCGATTTTTTTAAAAAGAAATAAAATTATTTATTGGCCACGGATCAACACAGCTTTTTTTTAAAAAAAAAAGTTATTTATTGGCGACGTATTTATGGTCAAAATTTTAAGTTGACTCTTTACGAATCGTGCGCTTTCATTAATTAGGTTAGACGGAACCGTACGATTGGAGTAATACATCTTCAAAACTAATCAATCTACTTGAAAATTCATTTTTTTTTTACACCAGACTTCGAAGTCATTCGTATATATAACTGAAAGAGAAAAAACGTATTCTCGCTAAGCAAACTGTAATTTTTAATAAATAAGATGGGAAAATATAATAATTGCGATGAAAATAATATGATTTTGAAATGACTCAAACCTTTTTGTGTCCTATAATATTGGATTGGGTGATTTAAGTCAACCATTTAAAATTAAAAAATTAAAAAATTGGTTTAGCCATGGAAAAATCTGTGGCCAAAACCTCCGATTTTAAAAATATTAAATTTCCTACCCTAGCCACGGAACACCAATTTTTTTTTAAATAAAATTATTAATTGGCCATGGATCAACACAACTTTTTTTTAAAAAAAAATTAAAGTTATTTATTGGCCACAGATTCAGAATTTTAAGTTGACTTTTTACGAATCGTGCATTTTCGTTAATTAGGATAGACGGAACTATACGATTGGAGTTATGCATCTTCAAAACTAATCAATCTGCTTGAAAATCCAATATTTTGATAATTCCTGTATAAGTTAATTGGCCTTACCATACATTGACACTAGACTTCGAAGTCATTCTTATATATCACTGAAAGAGAAAAACGTATTCACGCTAAGCAAACTGTAATTTTTAATGAATAAGATGGGAAAATACAATAATCGCAATGAAAATAATATGATTTTGAAATGGTTCGAATCTTTTTGGGCCCCATAATATCAGATCGGATGATTTAAGTTAGCCATTTAAAATAAAAAAAATAAAAAAATTGGCTTAGCCACGGAAAAATCCGTAGCCAAGACCATTTTATTTTTTAAAAAATAAAATTATTTATTGACCACGGATAAATTTGTGGCAAATATCAAAAATACTTAATTTTTTTTAATTTAGCCACGGATAAAAATATGGCCACTATATATATTTTTCAAAAAAAAAATATAAATATTTTCTAGCCACGGTTTTATCCGTGGCCAAAATAGGAAAAACATTATTTTTTCCAAATTTAGCCACGGATAAAACCGTGGCCAAAATATACATTTTTTTATAAAAAAAAATATTTTAACTATGTACTAGCTGCGGTTTTATCTGTGACCAAGTTACTTAAAAAAATTTTTTTTTAAGTGCCACGGATAAAACTGTGACCAATATATATATACATTTTTTAGAAAAAAAAAATTAAGTATTTACTAGCCACGGTTTTATTCGTGACCAACTTGATAATTTTTTTTTAAATTTGGCCACAGATAAAACAATGGCTAAAATATACATTTAAAATAAAAAAAATATATTTTATGGCCACGGATTTATCCGTGGCTAAAAACATTTATGTTTTTTTTTAAACAATTATATAGCCACGAATTTTTCCACATTTAGCTAAAGAAAAATCCGTGGCTAAGTGTTTTTTTTTTTTTAAAAAAAATCCGTGGCTAGTTCCATAGCTATTGGCAACCGATTTTGTCCGTGGCTAAAAATCAATGGCTATTTCGTTGTTTTCTTGTTGTGATTTTTTCCCTTCTTCCTTACAAATAATTAAAAAAATTAAAATAATTAATTTACTTTTTTTTTTTCACCCCCAATAGTCACCTTCATCTTCTCTTCCCCTACCAACTCCAAGCCCCATCTCCACTTTCTGCTTCCCCTTCCCCCCCCCCCCCCTTCAAATCTCACCTCAAATTTCTCAGCGACGTCAAATTCGAATTTTTTTTGAAGTTTTTTTACTCCTCGTTGGTCGATCCGAGTCAGATTTGGCCTCCTCGCACCTTCTCATTCGTCTTTCTCTCTCGATGTGTGTGTGCGAGTGTGTGTATCTGTGTGTGTTTGTGTGTCTTTTGTGTCTGTGTGTGTGTGAAATGTGTGCGTCTGTGTGTGAGTATTAATATGTCTTTTGTGTGTTGTGTATGTGTGTTATTATGTGTGTGCGTATATATATATATATATATTATATACATGTATATGTATACGTATATGCAATATATATGATGTGTGTACATATATATATTTTTGTAATATGTTATGTAATTTATAATTTTTATTTTAATATTATATTTTTATATTCAGAAATTAATTTGGACCGTTAATTTTTTTAATCAAGATCTAATGACTCATAATAATTACGTCTCCCTTAGGGGGTGTAGACATAATTATTCCTAAAATTATATTTGATGCGGGTTGAATTCAAAGCTAATCGACATCGATCGGTCTCTTCTGGTCGAGTGTATGTATGAAAGTGTACGAACGGGAAGTTAACCTGCAATAAGGGAATGGCAACGTGAGCTAGCCGAGATGGGCTTCGGCTAAGACCCTCCGATGCTTAAGTCAGTCGATCAATTTTTTGGGGAGATTTGAGCAGAATAAAGGTATTGCGTGTAATTAATGCGTGTCTCTTACCATAAATGCCAGGGTATTTATACTATGTTCAGGTAGACCGCGCTCCTGTGAGCCCACCAGGCCAAGTAGGTTGTTGAGGGTTTATGCGGGCGACCCATGAGCCTAGTGATATGGTCCGTAGATGCTAGCTGACACTCCATTAATGAGGCATGTGGTTAGGTGGTTCCCCCATACCCAACCTGACAGAGCATTTAATCTCAGCAGGGATCCGTTGGACCCTGTATAGTTCCGGTCGATCCTGTGATTGACCTGTAAAGCCGAGGAGCTGGGTTCGAGCTGAGACGTAAATCGATCTGCCAGGCTTGTCGGGGAGAGGGTTAGCGAAGCCGGTCCGGATATGACATCCGATCGAAAAGGCCTTGAGGGGAGTTGATTTGGGGCACCAGCGAACTTATCGCAAAAAATCAATCGAGAGGTCCGATCAGAATTATGCCATATCAATATTCAATTGGGGTTGTTTTTGGTACAACAAAAAAAAATGTTAAGTTTGGTTATTTTTGGAGGTTCAAAAATAAGGGTAAAAAGGTAATTTCACGAAAACCGTCAGAATTTCAAAAATTATCATGTTATAGGGGGTCTAATTATAAATATTCAAATATGAAGAAATGTATTGATAATTACACCAAAGTTTAAAGAGTGTAGATGTAATTATCTATATATATATATATATATATTAATGAACCATATCCGATCTCCACCTGATGGCCTCGCTAAGTGAGAGAGGACCTGGCGCTTATAAGGCGCTCAAGCACCTCGTCTCCATCTGATGTGGGATAAATTACAGTATCATCATATATATATATATATATATATATATATCTTAGGTGCGTCCTTGTATTTTTTGTATAACCAACATCAGTTTCTCATTTTTTTCTTGTTCTGTGTTCCATCCTTCTCATTGTTGGTCTTATGCTATTAGTCTTTATTTCTGTTTGGCCTTCCTTGGGAGGCTCTTTGTTGTATCCAACTTGAGTTTTTTGCCCCGTTTTTTTAATGCATAAGTTTTATTTATCAAAAAAAAAAAATATACAATCAGTGACTATAAAATAAGCACATGACATGTGACGTCATTGTGGTGGATGCTAGAAAAACATGACATGATATAGATCGGGTGTTCGATTAAACTTATTTAAAACATCAATGTCGAACTCCAAGTCTCAGAAGATTCGAGGTTCGTTGGTAATTACTTACGTTACTTATTTAATTATAATGAATTATAGGCCGTCCTGTTGAACAAGTTGAATTTGAAAACTCGGGTTAAACTGATGGATGAAGGCTAGCCAGTTGTCCCAATCACAATAGACCATTGGATCTTCCGATCTTTCTCAATCGAATCAATTGTGTGTCGGTAGCGATAATAGTTCAAATTGTTCCTCTCGATGTAGCATCTTCGAGTATTTTAGGCATTGTGTCCAATGGGATGCTCAATCGTAGAGTTGAACTGCATCCCACCAACCCCTACACGAAAGGGCCCTTATTTTTCGTTTTTTTTTTAATAATAATAATATGGAAGATTTTTGGTGAGGGGTCGGATCGACGGGGCTGGAAGACAGTGTGTGTTTGGAAAGGGCAGTTGGATTTTCCCCCTCAAAAACAGTGAGCAAACTTAAAGCAGGCGATGTGAGTTTCAGCTAAAACGCTTTCATATTTAAATCAAATATTGAGAGGAGAGCATGTCAACTACAAATATTATCAAAGGTAAGAGCTATTCACTAGAGTTTATCTACCTTAATAATTATAGGGGTATTTATATATATTAGAGAGTCTTAACACCTTATGTCTTTAAGGTTGGATTGTATTAAGTAACCCTTAATTCCCTTAAGCTACCATGATCCGATGTGGGCAAATGAATATGCTGATGTGGCTGCATTATATGATATGAGATGATAAAATAATTGATAGGAGGTTGATTTGTCAAAATATTAAATAGGAATATAAACATAGATTGATATGACCAACATTAAATGTACAATCTATCTGTAGAATTGTATATTTGAATATAAAAATACTTGATTCGTGGTCTCAAACACCATGCCATTCGAGTATCCAGCGAACCCTGGATCCCTAAATGTTGTAATTAAGCTTGATCGGACTAGCTCCTCGAACAAAGCCCCTCGAGGGCTGATTGATGGTCCGAGAGGTGGTTAATTCATAGGCTTGTTCTGAGGATAGGTGCTCGATAGGCTTTCGACCGCAATTATATTAAGCCCACACTTGTCTTTGGAGAGACTTTTGTGTGTAAATTAGATTGGATCGTGCCACGTGACAATTTCAATTGTGTCATGTCAAATAATAATAATATGAACTATTAGTCTAATTATCACAATAATAAAAACTATTAAATGTTTGATAATAAAAAAAAAAGTATTTTTAAGTTGTCATTATTGATGATTGATATTATGTAATTTTTCACTGCCAAATCATCAATATAAACAGCGTATTAATGCTCCCCATCAAAACAACAGTATATTTGACGTGGCATAATTTCAAACGAGTATCCGACCTCCTTTCTCAGGTAAGATGCCTTTTACTCTTCGATCGATTCCCCTTGAATCCTCCTGATCGAACTGTCTGACGCCAACCGACTCCACTAACTCCTCAACTTGTTGACTCGGACAGGCCATGATCCCTCTTGGTTTGAAACCAGCTCATCGGCTCTTCTGGTCGACACATTTATCAATCCGGATCGTGCCGGGTCCAACGGATCCCTGCTAGCATTAAATGCTCCGTCAGACAAGGTATGGGGGAGCCACCTAATCCCATACCTCATTAATGAAACGTCAACTATCACCTATGGACCCTACCCCTGGGTCTACGGGTCGCCCACGTTGGTCCTCAACAACCTACTTGGCCTGATGGGCCCACAGGAGTGCGGTCTATCTAGACATAGTATAAATACCCCTGCATTTATAGTAAGAGACAGACATTAATTACACATAACACCCTTACTCTGCTCAAATCTCTCCAAAATCGATCCGCTGACTTAATTATTAGAGGGTCTTAGTCGAAACCCACCTCGGTTAGCTCACGTTGCCATTTCCCTTGGTGCAGGACCAACTTCCCGTTCGAATATCATCACCAACTCACTTGACTTGAGGAACCGACTGGTATCGACCAGCTCTGAATTCGACCCGCATCAATATTAATGCTTCATAAAAAAAAAAAAAAAAAAGAGAGTGTATTAATGCGTGTACGTACCAGAATAATTAAGGGACAATAGCAATTATTAATATAATTTTTGCCAACAATTTTTGTTATCGCTATACATGTGGAACACCAGTTCTATAATTATGAATAACTTTTGCATTACATGTTTTTATTTTATTATTATCATTATTTCTTTTGCAAATGCATTTCAGGAGGAAGATATTAATCGATCGGTCAGGTTTTAACAGAATTTCGATGGTTACTACGAAAATTCGAATATTCGGTTAGACAATCGCTGTACAAAGTTGAATATTATGGCATTAATTTATAAACTTCAACTAGATCTGGGTCTTTCATAAGTCCGAAAATGTGACCTACCAATATTATAAAGAACTCTTTAATTTAATCTTTTGGAAAACAAACTTAAATCGCAACATTTACATAATTGAAAAAATACCTCATAATTGATAATCTACCGAAAATTATTACGCAAATAAAGTTAATGTTATCTTTTATATTTCATGCAGATGTTACAATACAAATTTAAATTTGATCTTGTCCGCTCTTTCCCTAATTCATTATATCATTTTTTTTTTCGTTAAGTTCCATATTGCTAAAATATTTCTAAACAAAATTTACCAGAGATCTATCTACCATTTGCATAATAATTACACAATTAAAAAATTGTGTATATGTACAGTCCCTAGTGTATGGGCTCCAGCAAAAGTTTTAGGAAAACAGCATAACTTGTCGACTGATTGTTACTATTATTTTTTAACTAGCAAACAATGGCCACATTTGACAGGACCAACTACTAGTTCTTGGAACTATTAGTTTACCTTCACAAAGAAAACTATGTTGAGGCAAAAAATGCCACTATTTAGATGTTATAATTAGCATCAAATTGGCAATTATATTTAATGAAAAATTTTATTGAATCTGCTACTGATTTTACCATTAGTGAATGATCGGGGGTGTTTTTTTAGAAGTGATTGCGGTACTCAACTCCATAGAACTCTCGACTAATATTTCAAAATTAAAAATATCACAATATCCACTATTGTCTCCACTTTGTGACGACGCTCTGTAAGAAAAATCTTTCTTTAGTAAAGGAAGAGAAAAATTAGGACAAAAGAATACGTTGATTCGATCCACTTGGACCAATGGGGAGATATTTTTGGATGTCACAAGAGGCATAATTCAGTATTGAATGAGCACTAGATCTGCATCACTTTCTTGTTCATAATTAATTGCAATTAATAATATAAAATTACCATGATTAACTATGTGAATTTTTTTTTTATATTGAGCGGCTCTTGTTGAATCATGCTTAATTTGTCGTTGAGATATTTGGCATGATTTAACCTACTCGCACTTATTTTTAATTGCTACCGATCATCGAATTATTAACTTTTATATAAATCATTATAGTTTGATTGGGATGTAGTAATTTGGACGTTACATCCTTCAATATATGATAATTATAAATAATCGATGGCAGTACTCAACAAAAAGTTAAAACTTAATCATAACATTGATTATCCAAATACTTCCAACCAGATGAATTTATCAAAATTTCCTTAAATTTTTTATATACTCTCAATATATATATTTTTTTCCAATATGTACTCCCAATAGTTAATAATAATTACTCTTTTTTTTTCTTAAAAAAAAAAAGATGTGCAAAGATAAAATAGTCATGAACCGAATTCTAAATTTAGGAAAAACTAATAATTTTTATTTTCTCGTTTGGACACCAAAGCTCAATATTCTTATGTGAATATCACAAATGTTTTTATTAATTATTTTCGCGGGAAATTATCAGCACACAAAACTCTAGTCACACTTACTGAATATTTTCTTTTTTGTAGGAGTTGGACGAATTATCGGAAGAGGATCGTCTAATTGCGGTGGCTTCTAATTATTAGTCCGTTTAGATGGACTTTCTTTAAAGAAAAAATACTTAATTTTTAAAAGAAATCATTTCAAAGTAAAAAATTGTGTTTGGATGGATTTTTAGAAAAAAATAAAAATCCAAAAAAAAAGTAGAAAAAGGGTTTTTTTTTTTTTTTTTTTAAGGAGCTACTTGGAGTTATTTCAAATAAAAGAACATTGCAAAATACTTTTAATTACTATATAAAAACAAAAAATTGCTTGATTTAAAAAAAATCTACTGTAAAAAGCACCGCTCAAAAAATATTTTACTTAAAACCATCCAAACATGCCCTTAATCCATTGTAACTAGCAATCCAGCATTTAATTTGTATAGAATACAAGTAAAATGTAATTAGTTACGTGTTTAAATGTTGGTTGTATAAATTATTACGTTATAAATATATAATAATTATTTAATATTTTTTAATTGAAATAGTACTTCAAAATAAAACTAAAATTTTATAATTATAAAATTTAAAGAAAAAGTTAAATCAGAAACCAACAAAAATAAAAAAAAAAAAATAAAGAGAAGGAGAAGTTGAACAGAGGAGAGAAAAGAGATAAGGTAGCGATAGTAGCCAAATCAAGATACTGAAAAAAAGTTAGTCTAGGACTCTAAGTGCATGATGCTCGATTAATAGTATATAAGTGTAGATTAATTACTATGATAGTTGCGGGAAATTTTGTAACAAACTCGGTATCATCGGTAATTACATGGTGGGTGCTTTATCCTTTTAATATATATATATATATATATATATATATATCTAGAAGACTGACTAATTATATAGGGAATATAGTAATATTTGCTATACGTTGTTCGGTTAAATTGAGTTAGCTTTGTACTAGAATTGGGCTCTCAGTTTGACAACGTTAGTATGAGCTGAGCCTACTTTAGAACTCGAAAAAGAACATAATTGGGTTCAAAATATTGTCCAACTATTTGAAGGTGTTATGTTTTGGCATAAGTTTTTATTCCACATTGCTTAGTGAACTAAGATGGGAAGTTCCTTAATGTTATAAAAGGACTCTTTCCCTTCTTAGTTTATCATCCCAAAATTTGTATTCTCTTCTCCCAAATTAAAAGAGCAGGCTGCGTGAGTAGTGCTCGGAGACGTAGGCATAATTGGCCGAACTCCGTTATCAATTTTTCGGGTGTGTTCTTTCCTTATCTCTTTTAGTTATTCCGCATTTGATTTGTTTCTTTTCGGTTATAGTATAGTATTCAATATTTGTTTGTCGGGTTTATTTATAGTGTATTGTACTATTCATTTGGGTGTATTTTTCTATTCACGTGTATGGTACTGTTCATGTATACACGGGTTTAGGTTGTGATAATATACTGTGCAAGTAAGTTCTGTCTAGGAGACTGGGTTTTAAGTGGGACCATTTGTGACCCCTCCAGCCTTTCCTGGGAATTTATTTGGAATGATAATTTTGTCTAAGGAGACTGCTTAGTAGTTTTTCCTGGAAATTATCGAATCAGTACAATTCACTAGTTGTAGCTTGAGTGAAAATTACCCGATTTTCCCAACAAGTGGTATCAGAGTCGAAGGTTCGTCCTAGGTCTGTTTGTAATATTGTTTATATTGAATACTATCATTTGAGTCTGTAATGGCGTCAGAAGTTCCACCAACAAATAGTGTTACATCAAATATGACACAAGGGACATCGACTTCCTCGTCCTCATGGACAAGGTTTCCAATGTCAAGTTTGAAGTTGGCGGTAGAGATATTTGACGGTACTGGCCATTTCGGCATGTGGCAAGGCGAGGTCATGGACTCCCTTTTCCAACAGGGTCTTGACATCGCCATTGAAGAAAAGAAACCAGAATACATAGAAGATAAGGATTGGAGTATCATAAATCGGTTAGCATGCGGAACAATTCGATCGTGCCTGTCCAGAGAGCAGAAGTATGCATTCAAGAATGAGACTTCTGCACATAAATTGTGGAAGGCGTTGGAGCAGAAATTTCTGAAAAAGAGTGGTCAGAATAAGCTCCTTATGAAGAAGAGGTTGTTCCGGTTTGATTATCAACCAGGTACTACTATGAATGAACATATCACTTTGTTTCAATAATTAGTAGCAGACCTGTTAAACTTAGATGTAAAATTTGAAGATGAAGATTTGGCTTTGATGCTGTTGTCATCTCTTCCCGATGAATTTGAACACTTAGAAACTACTTTACTTCATGGGAAGGAGAATGTATCTTTAGATGCTGTATGTTCTGCATTGTATAGTCATGAATTGAGAAAACAAGATAAAAGGAAAAACAAAGTAGCTACAGCAGATGAAGCATTAGTGGCGAGAGGTCGTCAGCAGAGCCAGTCAAAGGGAAGAAGAGGAAGATCAAAGTCGAAAAGCAGAGTTGCCAAAGATGAGTGTGCTTTCTGTCATGAGAAAGGGCACTGGAAGAAAGACTGTCCAAAGTTGAAGAATAAAGGGAAGGCTCAGCAAGATGCAAATGTTGCAGAATGCAAAAGTGATGCAGAGTCAGATGTCTCTTTGGTGGTATCACCTTCAACATCCCATCCAGACGAGTGGATCTTGGATTCCGGTTGTACCTACCATATGTCTCCCATCCGGGAGTGGTTCTTTGATTTTGAAGAACGTGATGGTGGAGTTGTTTACATGGGCAATGACAATCCATGTAAAACAGCTGGGATAGGTTCAATCAAGCTGCGGAATCATGATGGATCTACAAGAGTTTTGAAGGATGTACGGTACGTTCCGAATTTGAAGAAGAATCTCATCTCTTTGGGGGCCTTAGAGTCAAAAGGCCTAGTTGTGATGATGCGAGATGGAATTCTCAAAGCAACTTCAAGAGCACTTGTGATGTTGAAAGGCGTGAGAAAAAATAATCTGTATTACTATCAAGGTAGTACAGTAGTTGGGACAGTAGCAACTGCAACATCTAGTAGCAAGAAGGATGCAGAGGCGACAAAGCTGTGGCATATGCGTTTGGGACATGCTGGTGAAAAATCCTTGCAAATTCTTGCTAAGCAAGGATTGTTGAAAGGTACGAAGACTTGCAAATTAGAATTTTGTGAGCATTGTGTTCTGGGAAAACAAAGAAGAGTGAAATTTGGCACTGCCATCCATGATACCAAGGGTATTTTGGATTATGTGCACTCAGATGTATGGGGACCTGCCAAGACTCCATCTCTTGGAGGTAGACATTATTTTGTCACTTTTGTTGATGATTTTTCCAGAAGAGTATGGGTGTTTACTATGAAGAAGAAGGATGAAGTGCTTGGAGTTTTCCTTAAGTGGAAAGCTCAAGTTGAGAATCAAACTGGAAGAAAGATCAAAGTTCTCCGAACAGACAACGGTGGAGAATACAAGAGTGATCCTTTCCTGGAGGCATGCCAAGAGTTTGGCATAGTTCGGCACTTCACAGTCAGAAAAACACCACAACAGAATGGGGTGTCGGAGCGTATGAACAGAACACTAGTGGAGAAAGTTCGTTGTATGCTGTCTAATGCTGGGTTAAACAGAAAGTTTTGGGCTGAGGCTGTGACATATGCTCAACATCTCGTAAATCGTTTGCCATCATCCGCAATAGATTGCAAGACTCCTTTAGAGGTATGGTCCGGGAAACCTACAACAGATTATGATTCTTTGCATGTCTTTGGTTCTACTGCATATTATCATGTAAATGAATCAAAGTTGGATCCACGAGCAAAGAAGGCTTTGTTTATGGGCTTCAATGCTGGAGTTAAAGGATATCGCCTTTGGTGTCTAGAGGCAAAGAAGACCATCATCAGCAGGGATGTTACCTTTGATGAATCTGCCATGTTGCATAAGGTAACTCAAGAAGCAATTGATGATACTCCACAGCAGGTGGAGTGTACGCCGAAGCAGGTGGAGTTTGAACAGATAATGGTGAGCCCAGAAAAAAGAACCATTAGTGACTCTCCCATGGCAGAAAAAGAGTCAGACGAGGAAGAGGTTCCGACCCAAGAACCTCAACAGCAGCCAGATTCAATTGCTGTTAGAAGGACAAGACGAGAAATTCAGAAACCTGCTCGTTTTGTTGACATGGCAGCTTATGCACTTCCAGTTGTTGATGAAGTCCCATCCACCTTTCCAGAAGCCATCCGAAGTTCAGAAAATGGTAGATGGAAAGATGCAATGGAAGAAGAGATGCAATCTCTTGAGAAGAACAAGACATGGAAGTTGACACAGTTACCAAAAGGCAAGAAAGCAATTGGATGCAAATGGGTATTTGCAAAGAAAGAAGGATTTCCTGTCAAGAATGATGTTCGCTACAAGGCAAGATTGGTAGCTAAAGGCTATGCTCAGAAGGAGGGAGTTGATTATAATGAGGTATTTTCTCCAGTTGTTAAACATTCCTCCATTAGAATTTTGTTGGCCTTGGTAGCACAGTTGAATTTGGAGCTAGCTCAACTTGATGTGAAGACCGCGTTTCTACACGGTGACTTGAAGGAGGAAATCTATATGTCTCAACCAAATGGATTCAAAGTTGCTGGTAAAGAAAATTGGGTTTGTAAACTTAACAAATCGTTGTATGGATTGAAGCAATCACCGAGACAATGGTACAAACGATTTGATAAGTTTATGATGGGTCAGAAGTACACAAGAAGCAAATACGATCAATGTGTGTATTTGCGCAGACTTCAAGATGGGTCCTACATCTACCTACTCTTGTACGTTGATGATATGCTAATAGCATCAAAGAGTCAAGTTGAAATTGACAAATTGAAGGCTCAGTTGAGTAAAGAGTTTGAGATGAAGGATTTGGGAGATGCCAAAAAGATTCTCGGCATGGAGATAAGTCGGGATAGACAGAGAGGCAAGCTTTGGCTGACACAAAAGCAGTATTTGAAGAAGATATTACAACGTTTTGGTATAAATGAAGACACCAAACCTGTAAGTACTCCGCTTGCTCCTCATTTGAAGCTTAGCAGCCAGTTATCTCCAAAGACAGATGAAGAACGAGAATACATGGCGAAAGTCCCGTATGCTAATGCAGTTGGAAGCTTGATGTATGCAATGGTGTGTACGAGACCCGATATTTCACAGGCAGCTGGTGTTGTGAGTAGATATATGCATGATCCTGGCAAGGTTCATTGGCAAGCTGTGAAATGGATTCTACAGTATATTCAAGGTACTGTAGATGTTGGCTTAGTGTTTGAGCGGGATGAATCACTTGGTCAATGCGTAGTTGGATATTGTGATTCTGACTATGCAGGTGACTTGGATAAGCGGCGATCTACAACTGGCTACTTGTTCACTTTAGCCAAGGCGCCAATTTGTTGGAAGTCTACTTTGCAGTCAACAGTGGCTTTGTCTACAACAGAGGCAGAGTATATGGCAGTTACAGAAGTTGTGAAGGAGGCAATTTGGCTTCAAGGATTGCTAAAAGACTTGGGAGTTGGTCAGAAACACCTTGAGGTGTATTGTGACAGTCAGAGTGCTATTCACTTAGCAAAGAACCAAGTTTTTCATGCAAGAACGAAGCATATTGATGTTCGCTATCATTTTGTGCGGGAAATTCTCGAAGAAGAGGAGATACTTCTCCAAAAGATTCGGACTACGGAGAATCCTGCAGATATGATGACCAAGGTGGTGACAAAAGTCAAGTTTAAACATTGTTTAGACTTGGTCAATATCCTGCATATTTGAGTTGGCGCCTGAAGGCGCAAATTGGAAGCACTACGAAGACCGTTTTTTGTTTGATTGAGAAGATTTGGATTTGGTGGGACCAGAAATTATGCCAAGGTGGAGATTTGTTATGTTTTGGCATAAGTTTTTATCCCACATTGCTTAGTGAACTAAGATGGGAAGTTCCTTAATGTTATAAAAGGACTCTTTCCCTTCTTAGTTTATCATCCCAAAATTTGTATTCTCTTCTCCCAAATTAAAAGAGCAGGCTGCGTGAGTAGTGCTCGGAGACGTAGGCATAATTGGCCGAACTCCGTTATCAATTTTTCGGGTGTGTTCTTTCCTTATCTCTTTTAGTTATTCCGCATTTGATTTGTTTCTTTTCGGTTATAGTATAGTATTCAATATTTGTTTGTCGGGTTTATTTATAGTGTATTGTACTATTCATTTGGGTGTATTTTTCTATTCACGTGTATGGTACTGTTCATGTATACACGGGTTTAGGTTGTGATAATATACTGTGCAAGTAAGTTCTGTCTAGGAGACTGGGTTTTAAGTGGGACCATTTGTGACCCCTCCAGCCTTTCCTGGGAATTTATTTGGAATGATAATTTTGTCTAAGGAGACTGCTTAGTAGTTTTTCCTGGAAATTATCGAATCAGTACAATTCACTAGTTGTAGCTTGAGTGAAAATTACCCGATTTTCCCAACAGAAGGCTAACCCACTTACTAGGTCCACCGTTGATCGATACATTAAACAGTGCTAAAATGAGAAAATCTCTATTATAACTGTGAATAAGAAAAGCTCTAATTTGCTACTAGACTCATAGCCGAATAGTGGAGGTTCGAAAATGATGACAAAGAGATTTTGAATTCGAATTCCTTTCCCTTTGAATGAGTGTGTGCGTGTGTGTGGGGGTGTTTTCCGGTTGATTTCTATAAGGCGTCATAAGATGATTGTATCTGATGTGGTTGGATTTGGTTCGTGGAACACTTCACTTCGATCAAAGGCTTTGTCCGAGCAAGAATGTCCAAGTCTTGCCCAAAGTCCGAGTAAGGGAGTATGAATGCTGGTCGGGTCCTGTTCTGCAAGGATGGAACACACGTGAGCCTAGCCGGAAGTATCTCCAGCTAAGACCCTCCGACGCTCAAGTCAGTATTCGAGCAGGCAATCGAAAGGCAATTATGGGAGTAGGAGTGGATTAAGATGAGCTTACCCAATGAACAGTATCATTACACTATTTATAATAATTGGAAACGGGTGGGCCGGACTAGGGTTAGACCGGCCCAGCCCTGTTGTTCGTTACAGGAGCATTCCTTAGCACGCGCCGGGGGCGCGTCTGATGCATCTGTTGTCGGAGGCGGTTGTTCACGTGACCACTTCGAGGATGGAATGGGACCACCCCGAGAAAGCGGAACCTGGTCGGGTGCGCATCGGGACCACCCGAGGGGAGAAAGGGTGCTCGCCGAGGATGTCATAGCCTCGAGGAGGCTAACAGGTCAAGGAGACAGAAACTGGAGCCTGATCGGACTTAGCCTGACATGTGGCGACTCTAAGCTGGAGGTTTGCCCTGAGCTGGAGTCGACGCTTGAGTTGAGCTGGCGAGCAAGCGGCCAGAGGCGGATTTAGCCACGTCAGTATTAAAAAAAAAAAAAGCTCTAATTTAAATTAATATTGAATCTAAATTGATCCCTTTAGAGAAAATTACTAAAACTTTTTAATATAAACATTTTAGTTATTTATATCACGTTTGTTAAAAAAGTTGTACTTTGCCAAAGTATTCTCAACCAAAGTAATTTATATCGAGTTTGTATGAATTTATTCTTTTGCTGACTAAGGGCATTATTGAATTGAAAGATTTAAATTTGAGAGATGGGATTACAAGAAATATCTCAAATGACTCCATATTAGATGGCTTTTATCACGACTGTTTTTATATGAGATTATGGGGCGAAATTCGATGGATTAGCTATTGTAGATTGAATCCGTTGATTCAAACACGTCCTTAAAATGTCTCAATGTTTCCTCGAAAAATGTTATTCTTAAAAATCATTATAATGACACTGTGTATAAGATAAATTTAAGTAACATTTATTAACGATAGGCTATCATCACCATATATCAAAGGAGGTACAACTTATTATACATACATCATTTATTCATGGGGGCATTTCAAACACACATCTTCACCCATTACATATAGAGAGAACTTAGAAAAAGATATAGAAATTAAGTGATTTTGGAATCAAAGTCTCAGACAAGCCTGCGCATCACGAGAGGAATACCATATTGTGGCAACATATTTAGTGAAACTAATGGTCCGTGTGTGTAGGTTGGCGAGAGCTCGAACGAGAATTTGCGTAGAAACATAGCAATGAACACCTTGGATTCGAGCAAAGCCAAGCTCGAGCCGATGCACATACGGACGCCCCAACCAAAGGGTAGGAATGCAGCGTGGCCGTTGGCAGCTTTTAGGGATCCTTCAGCGAACCTTTCCGGCTTGAACTCTAGCACGTCGTCGCCCCAAATTTTAGGGTCCCGGTGAATGAAGAATGTCGGCAACATTAGCATCGTACCCTTCGGTATGAACAAATCTCCCAAGGTCGTGTCCTCCATGACTACTCTGCTCAGCTCGACTGCTGGAGGATAAAGACGCAATACCTCGTGCAGAATCATATTTATCTGGAAAGATCAAAAAAACAATTAGGCAACTTCAATAGTGCACAAGGAAAGGTTTTGTATGGGTTGAGTCATAGGGTTAGTTACAAATATCGTTTTGAGATTAGGCTCTTTTGTACAGAACCCTCTGTAATACGAAAAACTACAGATGCCCCCCTTGTCTTTGGTTTCAGATTACAAATATCCGAATTTAGATGCAGGATTTGTACTACAAAACTAAACATTAGGGGCGGAGGGGTATTTTTAATTTTTCATACCTAGTGGGATTTCGTAATTGAACCCCAAATTCATCTACCAAACCGCCAAGATTCACATTCGTTGCATGAATCTTGGTAGTTCAGTGTGTGGATGGGTCCAAACTCAGTCCATTAAAGAATTTCCATAGCATACAAAAAACAACGTTGTGAAAATATATAGCTAACTCACCCTTAACGAAGAAACTAAATTTGCTTCTTGGTTTAAGCGCAATTCATGTTCAAATCAAATGAGAGATGGAGCAAGGTGGCGAACAAGGTGCAAGTAGCCTCTAACTCTATTTTTAGTTAAACAATAAAAATATCTTTTATACATTTTAAAAATTCAATCTCACTGCTCCAAATAAAAGTTCCTGACTCTATCCTTATAATGAAAAATGTTATACTTACGATTTTCAGCTGGCTCGTGTCGTCAGCTTCGATTTTGGTCTTGTTGCCCAAGACTTGAAAAGCCTCTTCTCTCGCTCGAGCCTGCCAGTCTTGGTGAATGGCGAGCATAAGTGTGGTCCAACCGAGAAGATTAGAAGTGGTATCATGGCCAGCAAGATAAAATAGCTTGCACTGTTGAATTATCTCATGAACAGAACTGGCACGAGGTTTACTATTCTCATCTACATCATTGAGTTCCATGAGCAAATCAAGCAAGTCAGGTTCGCCATTGATTTCACCTGCCCTTCTCTTGTTTAACCTTTCGTTGATCTTATTGGTAAATGTCACTTTTAATTCCTTCTCAATTTCGTTGGCCCTCTTGTATCTCCGGGTTGGGAAGAACCTACGTAATTAAAGGAACATCATATCAATAGTAGAGAGGCAAACAAATATATACCTCATAGGTATCCACTGATGTTTCGTCTTACTATAAGAAAAAATAATATTATTGATAAATATAAAAATAGCATGTCAAATTCGCCACCAAGTATAGTAACAATGTGATGATAAAAAAAATCGTTAGTGTAAATTTGTAACATTTTTCTTTTTTCACTAAATTGTTATCATTAGAGCGTTACAATTGTCAATAGTAACAACTTAAACACAATTTCTATCACTAATAATGTTGGTGAAATACATTCTGCGACTAGACAAAATTTCTTCTCACTAAATATTGTATATACTTAGTAATAAATTTTATGTTATCACTTGTTATATTGTAATCATTTTAGTTTTTCATTAGAGTGTGTCTATGCTGGGCTCTTGATCATGTTAGCACCACTTGGAAGATTTCATATACTAGCCCTTGGATTTGAATTTGACCATGTCAGAAAGTGTTAAAAAGTGAAATTCTTACATCATCGTATTTAATCCAATGATTTAAAACTAATATACAAGTGGGCAGCGTCTGATCAGTCGTGACACACACACACACGTACACATGCGTGTATATATAGGTATATAGTAGAAGTTTTTAATTTTATCATTGTAATTAACTTACTGCTCTCCAGGAATACTGAAAGGTTGAGCCTGCTTGGAAATAAGAGTGAGCTCATTGATGAGGGCGAAAGTCCTTTTGACAAGCGGAGTGAAGGGGGAACTGAACAATACTTGTGAAATTACACCAGCGGTGTAATCCGGATAATAAGGGTAAACATCAAATGCGCCTGGAGACCCATCCTTTGGCACCATGCCGCTCCATTCATCTAGAATTTTCTCACCCTGCTTTTGCATTGTTGATGCCATCGCCTATATAGAACAAAAAAATGTTATAAAAGATTGAAATTATCTCCAAAGGATCCAATTATTGGGATTTTGGAATGACCATATGAAGTTAGGGAATAGATACATTGCATATTAAATATTGACATGTGGTTTGTACTCTGCACGAAATAAACTTAATAAAATATGTAGTAACATATATTGTATATTTTTTACTCATCTAGAAGAAAATATGAAAATATATTTCATATTTTGAGAATTATTGACAACAATCAAATAAAATATAAACACTAAATTTAGAGAAAAACTTTTAAGCTGCTACACCTGCAAATAGATTGGCCTAGTTTCGAGTCCCATATAATTGGAGAACCAGCAAAGCTCCTTTCGGAAAAAAAAAAAAAAAATCTCTAACAAAATACATTCGACGATGTTATTCTCTTACTTTATTCGCGCTCAGTTATAGTACAAATGTTTCAGTTACGATGTAAGAATAATTTAACTCAATAATTCATGGTTTTTTTTCATTAAGTATAAATTACGGGATAACTTCAATAATTATTAAAAAGTAATTACTAAGCAAAAAAATATATGGTCCACAAAAATTATCAAATCAGGTTTTTATTAAATATAACTTATAAAAAGTAATTAATAGTAAAAATTGAGAGAAGTTCTTGATTCTTTAAGCTGATAGACATTATTAAAAACTAGTTGGTGGTGCACAATCGATGTGTTTGTAAATAAAAAATTAAAATATAATCTAATTACATATTTAAATTATGGAAATAAAATTAAATTATTTATTAAATTTAATACATTATTATGTATTTTTTAATTATTCGTAATGTATGTATTTTATTAAATTTGTTATAAAAAAATATATTAAAAAATGATAGAATTATAATATTAACAAATAAATAAGAAATAAAAAGTTAAAAAAGATAAAAAATATGAATATATATATATATATATATATAGAAGAGAGAGAGTAAGAAAAGAAATAAACTAAAAGCATGTTAATAGTGGAAAGAGAGGGGGAATAGAGAATATATTTGAAAGTGGAGACCAAGGTGGTTAATCTTGAATCTGGATGAGTACCCACCTTCAACTTCTCCATATGAAAAAGGGGGTTAAGCTTCTTTCTGGTGTCGCGCCATTTATCACCCTCATATCGAATAAGGCCCCCAATCAGCCTTCTCACTATTGGATTCGATACCTTGAAAGCCTTGTGAAACGTCAAGTGTTTCATATTTACAGTTTTCACCAAATTAATGTCCATTATGAACACCATTGCTCTTGACCCAATCCACATGAACGATTTCTCGCCTAGAAAACACACACACACACGCACAACTCGTTCAAATTAAAAACACTTAATTTAACGCATAAAAAGAATTACAAAAATTGGTCTTATGAGTCAACTCTATTTGCATTTTTATATCTTTCTTTTTTGTTAAATTTCAATTAATTTTGGTATGATATATTTAGAAACATTTGCAGTTTGAGTACGGCAGAATAATGCGATTGTCTTGATTTGGCATCCTCGTGTGGCACCGGCAGAATATGACTAACACGTTCGCAGCCGACGGTGCCACACCAGCATGACAGATTCCTCCGAAATAGAACTAAAATTATAAATTTTTTAAAATATACAGAATTGAAAAAAAAATTGGGAAAAAGACGAAATTTAAATAAAATTAATTTACGAGATGAATTTTGTGGATTTTCATTTATTGGTGTCTGTCTCTATAGACTTTTCCAATTATGAATAATAATAGGGGAAAATGCAAATTTCGTTCTGTTAGTTGACACGTTTAATTTAAGGTATTAGTCTTTCCGTTTACGCTGTTCGAACTTTCATCACTTAAATTTGATCTTACTTTTGCTAGAATCTCAATTATCCAACAGCACACTTCAACAATGTCTAGAAGGAAAATTGAGCTTTCGACAAAAAAAAAAAAAAAAAAGAAAAAGAAACCAAAATTATGAATTTTGAAAAACTTCCTCGACAAAAGTTTCGAATGTAAATGAACGACCGAAATCGAAAATGAGTCAAGTACGAATTTTGCATTTTTCCTGGACAATAATACAAACGAGAGCTAGTCGAAAGGGATACCGTATGTTCTAATGGTCTTAGAAATGAAGGGCATGACACGGTGCTCAATATTGTCGGTGAGTGATATGGGTTCGGAGTAGGACTTGTCGTACATGATTTCCGTCTCTTTTGCGTCTCCATACAAAATCCTGTAAGGATTGCCTTTGAACCCTTGTTTTCTCAGGATCTTTTCTACTCTCTTGGGCCTAAACCACACCCAATCCAAGAATCTCCATATATTCACTACAAAATATGTCACCACTGAAATCATTACAATGTCTCCCCACATTTTTTTTTTCTTTTCTTTTTTTTGGTTGGCTCTTCACTCAGTGAGGATGGAGCAGAAGAACAAGCACAGTCCTATTTATAGGAGTTTTTTGTGGTATATATGCAAAGATTTTGAAGTATCGAACCATGTGGGCGATATTTTAATTGGAATTGTGCTAAATAATGCCCACTCCTTCAATAATTGTCGTGCCTTTTTGACTTGATGATGACATTTCAGATCATGATTTTAAGATATAAATAATTTTTTAGACTTTAATTTATTCTATTTGCCTTACGTGTCATGAGAGAATAATTAAGTGGCGTTTCACTATTTCCACCAAAATGTTTAATAATTAAATACTTAGAATAAATATAAATTAAATGAAAAATTAGCAATTATGTCTCTTCATTCATGCAACAACTCGAACAAATAAAGAATCCTGTATCAATTTGGGGTATAAATAACAGCCCATTACTATCAAAGTATATTGCAAGAAGGGGATAAAAATATGAATTTTGCCACATGAATAATAGTATTTTTTAAACTTAATCATCGAAACTTTTTTCCGGCCCCTTTTAGCCACTGATTACCCACCTAAAGTATACAATTTTTTGTTGTTTATCACCTATTTTATAAATGTGACGTATTTTCCGCAAGTGTACGGATCGCTCAAGTAATAAAGTGAAAAAAGTAATAAAGTGAAAGTAAGAGTATCATTCCCACAAGGAACGGATTATCAAGCACCAAACTTATAAATTTTCTATTGTTTAAGCTTCGAAAATTTATCAAGATAAGGTGGAATAAAGATAAACAACAAAATCACACTAAAGAAATCAATAAAAACAAGCTAGGGCCTAGGCATCGTCGATTAAATCCCCCCTTGTGACCAATTAAACTCCCATTGATTTTAATTAATACACCTTCCCACGATCCAACTCACGAAAATATTTATAATCTCCTTTCGAAAGTAAAGCAAACGTGCCAAGGAATACTATGTGTCTACTTTCGTGATCACATACGGATCCCTTGGCCCATTACGCACAAGAATTATGTTAGTTAAAAAGTCCTTGCTAATTAACCTAACCGATTGCACAAGAGCACGATTATTTCTAATCTATGTGTCCCCTATGTCTATAACACAAATAGTCAGATTTTATACACACCCTTTCGTAGTTGAATATAAAATCTCAAAGCTTGTAAAGATTAGCCAAAAATTCACAAGTGCCAAAAACCTTGAATTATAGATAAGAAGTATGTAAAATTAAAATCAATGAGGTTCAACAAAAATCACAAGGATTTCATCAACGACTAGTCTAGAACCCTATAATTTAATTAGCTAGACATAGCGAAAAGAAAACAAAACAAGAACATGATGAAATTAAAAGAAAACATAAATGCAAACTCGGTTTTTGACGATAATCTTGAGAGATGGAGGAGTTGGCCTTTGAATTGTCACCTTTCGTAAGCTTCGTCTTAGAATTCCCCTTGAAAGATCAGCCAAAAGTCCCCCAAAATCGTGCGCAAGACGTCCCCTTATATAGGTGTAGTACAACGGTTGTCAAAATCCTAATAGGAAACAACTTTCCTTATTGACGTATCGCATCGGGACAGCTTCGGAGCTCGAGATGGCTTTGGCCGTCCTAAATCGAACGCTTAAGGTTGTTTCTGTATGTCTCGGGATGCCTTCTTCAACGGGACGGCTTTGGCCATCCTAAATCGAACAATTTCAGCAGCTACTGGAGCGTCGGGACGGCTTCGTAGACTTCGGGACGGCTTAAGCCGTCTCGACGCGCGCGCCCAATTTTTCAGCTCAATTTCAGCCCCGGTTTCTTGCAATATCCTCACGAAACTCTTGTGGGTTGATATAGACATCAAAACCTTGGAAAATTAAAGCTTTAAGAGTGTAAAAACACTTTAAATTGATCGAATTAAGGTTTTGTTACATAAAGCACAAATTTCATCCTTACAACTTTAAAATCTTAATAAAAATCAATGAAAAGCACACAAAGTTTGCCCATAAAAGTGTATACATTTTAAGCTTATCAATAAATTCTTATCACCTTTTTTTTTTTGTCGATCGCCACCTTAAGTGTGCGGGTTTTACAGTTTGCCACCTATTCACGAATTTTCATAAAAAGAGTTTGATAGATTTTCTGGTTGTAGCCTTAATAGGTGTCAAACCATTAAATTGAAAGGTGTAGGCTTCCTTCAAACAACTTGAAGATATAGGCAACTTGGCCTATTGTTCACCGGCCAAAGTAAATGCTAGTTGCAACTAAATGAGGAAGAATAATTGAGCTGAGGCCTCTTGATACTCTATGCACGAGTATTGAGAGGGAGAAGCCAGTGAGGGCTTTGGCCACTCGATTGCTTCTGGCGGGGTACTGAGAGAAAAATAGTAAGTGAGCACAAGTTTGTGTTGGGAGAATTTTTTCTCTTGGGCAACACAAAAGGGTTGGGGAGAGTGTGCAACCTGGAAATATAGGATAGGGACAGTACGAGTAGTCGAGGAGTTTGGAGAGTGATTTTTAGGCTCTATTGAGAGTGGTAGAAACTCTCATGAATGTAGGCGATTTTGCCAAATCGTGTAAACTTACTGTGTTATTTTCATTAGGGTTAATTACATCTACCCCTACGAGTTTATGAAATTCCCAATAGTACCCACCCCTCTTAGATGAAAAATTACACATACACCCCTTTAAAATATTAAAATTACAGATGCACTCCTTTTCGGTAGGTTCCAACGAAAAAGTGATAATGTCAGCCAAAAATTCATGTGATTTGACTATTTTGCCCTTGGTAATTTGTAAACTTAGAAGGGGATTGTATGTAATTTTAAAGTAGAGAGGGGGTGTATGTGTATTTTTTTATGAAAGTAATTAACCGTTACATTTTCAAAATTTGACTGTTGAAAATTTAAAAATGATCTTTTATGACTGTTTTTTGACTATTAAACTGCTCTTCTCTCTCCCCCCCCTCCCCCCCCCCCCCCCCCACTATATATATATATGCACATTACAACTTTATTTGACATGTATTTAGTTTAGATTACACACACGTGACTTATTCTAGTCATTCTTCGAATGTATGGGTTGAAATACAAGACCAAAAAAAATCAATTTGGCTTGCAACGGAGCATTATGATAGCGACTATGAATGACAATTGTGGTAAATATGGTATTATTATTACTCAACTCATGCTACCATCATTGGTGTCTACCCTACTTGAATGAAAAAAAGAGGCTTCACATGGTGCCGCGCGAATAAATGAGGCCGTAACATATACTTATTGAGAAACTCCACCTAAATATGTTTATGGGGGCAAAATTGTGTCAAAGCTTGTGGCACTTAACATCATATTATTTGCTATTTATCTACTTTGTCATATTATTGAGTCTAATGCTAACTAATTAGTATTATTATTATACGCTAACTTAGGGATGGCAATGGGTCCGGGTTGGACCCGAACCCGGACCCGGACCCGCCCCTAATGGGGCGGGTTTGCAGACTCCTAACCGGGTTCGGGGCGGGTCCCGGGTCTTCATTTTTTGGACCCGGACCCGCCCCGAACCCGTCCCGGTTCGTTATTTTAAATATTTTTATATATTTTTATTTATTATTTTATGTAAATTTATATAATATACAACTATATTTCATATATAAAAGTATATATTATATAAATAGTTACTTAAAAAAATAAATATGATACTCTTGTATATAAAAATAATTATATAACATTAATAATTAAGTTATGATTTCAAAATATGTACAAATAAATATGTGACAATGATGTTTTAGTAGTGCCATTATTTTTTTCATATTTATAAAGTTGTAATAATATCAATTTTCTTAAAAAAATATTTTTTTTTATTATTTTCAAAACTTAAACCGGGTCTACCGGGTCCAACCCGGACCCGGCGGGTCCACCCGAGTCCGGGACGGGTCCGGGACGGGTCCGGGTCCAGGTCCAAAATTTCCCCGGCGGGGCGGGTCCCGGGTTTGGCCAAACCCGCCCCATACCCGCCCCGTTGCCATCCCTACGCTAACTAATTTATTAAACTAAATTTAAGTCAAATGAAGTTGTAATAGTGATATATATAGAGAAGAACAACTTTAATAGTCAAAAAACAATTATAAACGGTCATTTTTAAATTTTCAACAGTCAAGTTTTGAAAATGTAACGGATAATTACTTTCATAAAAAATCACACATACATCCCCTCTCTACTTTAAAAATTACATACAATCCCCTTCCAAGTTTACAAAATAACAAGGGCAAAATAATCAAATCACATGAATTTTTGGCTGATGTTATCACTTTTTCGCCAGAATTCTACAGGAAAGGGGTGCATCTGTAATTTTAATATTTTAAAAGGTTGTATGTGTAGTTTTTCTTCTAAGAGGGGTGGGCACTGTTGGGAATTTCATAAACTCGTAGGGGTAGATGTAATTAACCCTATAAAATATATGTATTCCACTTATAAAATGTAATATGTACTTCAAATACTTTATTAAGTAATATGTATATGTTGGACACTTGTTTTTTTTTTATGTGTGTAATAAATAATTAGGGCGAATGGCATTGATCACCCATGAAGTTAGGTTAATTTATAAAAAAACCCTTTATTTTTTCAAAAATTATCAAAAATCCTCTGAAGCTATATCCATATTAAAAACTTATTTCAATTTTCAAAAATTACTTTTCCCTTTTTTTGGGTGATTTACACTAACCACACTGACATTAAGCTAATTTAAGAAAAACCTCCTGTGGTTTCAAAAATTATCAAAGACCCCTTGAAGTTATACCAATATTACAACTAGCATCTACTTAGGTTAACTTATCAACAATACTAATTCTTTTTTTTTTCTCTGTAATATTGTTATCATAAAATTTTTATGTAATATATTTGAAAAAAAATGTGATTATTTATTCAAATAAATATTCTGAATTTAATACATTAAAAGAATCTACCAACACATCAAGTATGACATATTATCGTTAATACGGAGTAAATTTTAAGAGAAATGAGTTAGAGTTCTCAAGCTAATAAAGTTTTCAAGTGTATTATTTAATTTTAATTTTTTATTTCAATCAATGTTTATAGTTCTCATTTCACATTATGGATGTATACAATGAATATAATTATATTTTTCTCAAATATAAATTTAGCACTTATTATGTATATTTAGTATAAATTCATAACATTAAATTTGAAATATTTATATATTTGAATAAATAATCACATTTTTTTTTCAAATCTATTACATAAAAATTTTATGATAACAATATTATAGAGGGGAAAAAAATTAATATCATTGATAAGTCAACCTAAGTAGATGCTACTTGTAATATTGGTATAACCTCAAAGGATTTTTGGTAATTTTTGAAACCACATGGGGTTTCTCGTAAATTAGCCTAACCTCAGGGGTGGTCAGTGTAAATCATCCAAAAAAGGGGAAGGGGTATTTTCAAAAATTGAAATAAGTTTGTAATATGGGTATAACTTCATAGGGTTTTTGGTAATTTTTGAAAAAAATATAAGATTTTTCGTAAATTATCCTAACCTAAGGAATAGTTAGTATAATTTGCCCTAAATAATTATCCATAAACTAATGTATTCTATATAGTATTATATTAATAAATTTGCTAGATAAGGTTTCTTCTGTCTTTATATAACAAACCAGTTTGTTTTCGTCCCCTCTCTCTTTATTATATTCTTTAAAATTATCAATAGCCATGTGGGGGAGTTTTATCAGTTTATAAATTTTTTTTCAGAAATTAAAAAAAATAATATAATAAAAAAAGTCGCCAATTGTGTTGGCGACTTTCAATAAAATAATATTTTTCTTGTTCACAAAAAAAAAAAAGAAAAATACCAAACTCGCCAACGCCATTCCTCCAATTTTTTTTTGGAGACAACATAGTGTAATGATGGTTTTTGTTGGCTTAATTGTGCTAATTTTGACTTATTAATATCGTTTTAAATTTTGACTTCACCTTTTTTTTCTTTTTTTTCTAATTTTTGAAATTAAATGTTAATTTTTTTTAATGTATGTTTAGTCTGTTAATAGCTTTGAGGCCTTGGTTTTTATTGTTAAAGTGAGAATTAAACTTATAATTTTTTTGTTTTGATAAAGGCTTGTATGCTGCGTTCAAGTGAAAATTATAATTTTCACTAATTAGTCTGTTTTTTATTGTTAAAGTGAAAATTATAATTTTTCTCGAAGCTCTTAACAAAAAATTTGTTAACAATCAATTTCAAAAATTTTAAAAAAAAGAAAAAAAAGGTAAAGTCACCATCCGATTCAAAAAAAGGTGTTTCGAAATACCAATAGCATTTTAAAATTGCAGACAAAAAATTGAACAACTTAAAAAATACTAAGAAATAAACAAAAATAATTTAAAAATAAAAAAGTAACCGAAAAATTGTAGTGTTTTTCAACCGATTCAAAATATATAAAATTGCGATAAAAATTGTCCAAGTAGGTATGAAAGTAAAAAAAAAACGTCCTTATATAGGATAATTCTTTCTTCTAATGGCAAAGAAAAACATGTGACAAGACCCATCAGCAGAGCACCTCGGTTAACGAAGCATGTAGCCAAGAAAAATTATCAAAGAAGTTGCCATCCATGATGGCGAATTTACCTTCTTTTTTTTTGTAAATTCGAAATTAAATTTTAGAAAATAATAATAAAAAAATGGAAGTCGCCAACACGAAAATGAAAGTCGCCAACCGTGTTGGCAACTTTCCTTATTATATTAATTTTTTTTAATTTTTGAAAAATATATTATAAATTGTTAAAATTTATTATATTTTATTAAAGTCGCCAACAGGGATGGCGACTTTAGCTGAAGTCGCCATTCCTGTTGGCGAGTTAGGTTACTTTTACGATTATTTTATTTTTTGTGTCAGAAAATTAAACAAAAACACTTTTTTAAGTCAAAATTATAAAAAGTCCTCATGTGCATTTGTTTTTTGTTTCTTGTTTTTTGTTTTTTTTTTTTTGCCTTACAATTCCAAAAATAAATATGTGTGTGCATACATCAGAATGCCCTTCTCTCTCTCTCTCTCTCTCTCTCTCTCAAATAGTAATCTATTATTACTGTGAAAAAAAATAATATTAATGACAAGATATAAAAGTAACAATATAAAATTTGTTATAAATAATTATATTAAATGACAATACCTTTTAGTTTGTCATTAATTAAGTTTCTTTAATGATAATAATTTTTATCTTGTTATGATATTCACTTAATGGTAACAAATGAATGTTTTAGTGACAATTATTAACAATTAGTGACGTACCTATAATGACAACTTGGTGATAAAAAAAAAAATTGTCATTAAGATTTTGTGACAAATTATTGTCTCTAAGTTGCCATCATGTGTCACTAATTATCCAATTTACACTCTATTGTCAGTGCAAACTATGTTTTGTGATAATATAATTTTATTGACACTAAATATATATAATTAATGACAATTTTTTTATTATTACTCGTTATATCACTACAAGAAAAAGCAATATTATTGACAAGATTTAAAAGTGACAATATAAAAGTTGTCACCAATGATTATATAAAGTGACAATGCATTCTATTCTATCACTAATTACGTTTTTTTTTTTGTGACAACAATTTTTATATTGTCACAATATCACTCAATGGTGACAAAAAGTAATATTTTAGTTGTCACCATTAATAATTAGTGACACACCTATAATGACAACTATGTGACAATAAAAATTATTGTTAGGATTTTGGGACAAAATTCCATTGCCAATAAGTTGTCACAATAGATGTGTTACTAATTATCACTTTTGCACTATGTTGCCACATTTTTACAATAGGTTGTCACCATTGACATTGTGCACACTATGTTTTGTGACAACATCAATTTGTTGTCACCAAACATATATAATTAATGACAATTTTTTAATTATCACCTATGATATTGTCACAAATTTACTCATTTTTTTATAGTGTATTGTCACTAATTTACTCATTCTCTTGTAGTGTACATATCACATTTAATTAGATAAGTGTATTTGAATGAAAATCAAATTATTATATCAATCATAATAGCAATCAAATACAAAGAAACTACCATATAATAAATTAAATACTACTAGGGGCATATTAATTGGAGGCAGTCATAAATTGACCTCAAAAAATGATTTGAGAAGACCTTGTATTTTGTCAATAGCCCTCACAAACTTTTAGAGGCAAACTTAATTAAGTTTCAAAATCTTATAATTTGCCTTTAAAAATTATATATGGGGGCACTTTGATGAAAAAAAGTGTAACTAGGATGAAGATAACTAAACATAAATAAGAGGAAATAAGAATTGGGCAAAAAAAAAGTCAAAAATTAGTGAAATAAAATATTAAAAGAAACAGAAAAAACTCCAACTTCTTATTGAAAAAAAGTTCCATAATGTGTAAAATAACAACAGTAATAAAATTTAAAAAATAATGTAAAAATATTAGATATATTAACTTTTACCAAATAGATTTTTATACGGAAAAAAAAAGAAAAAAAAAGAAGAAGAATACAAACTAGAAAAAAGAAATTAGGCGAAAATATTAGATATATCAACTTTTAGTAAGCAGACCTTTATACAAAAAGAAAAGAAAAAAGGAAAAAAAAAAAGAAGAAGAAGAATACTGATGCGGGTCGATTTTGGGAGCTGGTCGACCTCGATCGAAAACTTTGGTTGAGTGTATGAATGAAGGTATTTGATCAGGAAGTTAACTTGCAACAAGGGAAAGGCAACGTGAGCTAGTCGAAATGGGTCTCAGCTAAGACCCTTCGATGCTTAAGTCAGCGGATCAGTTTTGTCTAAATTTGAGCAGAGTGAGGGCGTTGAGAATAATTAATGAGTGAATTTTACCATAAATGCAAGGGAATTTATAATATGTCCATGTAGACTATGCTCTGGTGGGCCCGCTTGGCTAAGTAGGTCGTCAAGGGCTGATTTGGATAACCCATAAGCCTAATAGTAGGGTCAATAGGTATTAGCTGGCACTCAATTAATGAGGTATGGGGTTTGGTGGCACCCTCATACCTTGGTCTGACGGAGCATTTAATGCCAGCAAGGATCCATTGGATCCAGTATAGTCCTGGTCAATCACAAAATTGATCAGAGGGGTCGAGGAGATGGGTTCGAGGGGTACAAGACATGAATCCGACCGAGAGAGGAATTGTCCGGCCGGGCTCGTTGAGGATGATTGCGAGAGGTTTGACAAACCGGTCGATATGCAGCACTCGGTAGGAAATGTCTCCAAGGACTTCAAGCGGCAGGAACCGACGAGCTTGTCGCGCGAAATACGGTCGAGAAATCTGGTCGAAAATATGCCATGTCAAATACAAACCAATAAACTCTTATAAATTTTTAAAAGGTATAAAGTCAAATACAAAAACCTAAAAAAAATTAATTATAAAGTAAAAAAGAAAGCAAATTAAGTGAAAATCAAAAGCACAAATCTACCAATAAGAAATGATATTCAATATGACCAATTCCACAATGTGAACACAAAAAGGTACTGAAATACTTGTAAAATGGAGAATGATAATGAAATTAAAAAAAAACCCTAAAACTATGAGAACAAAAACAAAATAAGTCTTATAGTTGAATACAAATAAAATAAGTCCTATAGTTGAATAAACAATAAGAAAGAAAATAGTAAAATGGTAGAATAAAATGACAATTCAAGATCAATGAAAAATAAAATTACATATCTATACAATAGAAAAGAAGAAAAAGAATGGATGATAAGTGAGGAATAAACAATAAAAAAGAAAATAGTAAAAAGGTAGGAAAATATAACAATTTAATATCAATAAAAAATAAATTTACATACGTATATGATTGACAAGAATAAAGAGAACGGATGATAAAGTGAGGGGCTGTAGAATTAGGTACACTGTTGAGGAATTATGATGAAAGAAGTCTTATTAAGGTATTTTTGAGAGAGAGAGAGAGAGAGATGGGGAAAAAAAGGCACTTTGGGGGGAGGGGGGAGAATTATAAATGAAGTAATAATAGATACACATTAAAAATCTTAATGAGATAACTAACAACAATTTTTTTAAATTAAAAAAAATTCAAAATTATAAAAAATTAAAATTTGATCAAAATTAAATTTTTTTAGGTCAAACATCTTATTCAAATATGTAATAGTATAAATTTGTTATATTTTTAGAGTTTCTCACCAATCTGTCATACCCAACAAGAAAGGGATCATCTACAATGTCTCTTTTTGTTTTAAAATCGATCGTTATTTATTTTGTTAGAGGTTCTCAAATCTTAACAATCTGTCATAATCCGATTTGTAGCAATTGGTGGGCCGAAACGTGCAACAACAAAAGGAATCACCCACATTGATGGTCCGTGGAGTGGTTCAAGTTTACTTTTATTTGATTTTTTTTTGTCACGTTTCAAATTTGTCTAGTTACAACAAAATGAATAACAAGTGATAATAAAAAAATTCTAACTAATTATATATACATATATATATCTATATATATATATTGACAAAAGAATTCATTTTGTCACGAAAATTATTTCCTCGATGTCAATAATAACAATACAATGTCTAAGGTGAAAATATTGATAATTAGTGATATACATATGTTAACTACTTAATAACAATAGAATCTTGTTATAAAATTATACTGACAATGTCTTTTGTCACCAAATTATTACCATAGATCTAGTGTCACTAATTTGTCATTTGTCAATAATGGTAGCTAAAACATTAATGTTTGTCACATTGAGTGATATTGTGACAAAATAAAACTTGTTGTCACTAAAAAAATTTAATTAGTGGCCAAAAGGGTATGAACAATTGATACAAACATTACATTGCCATTTTTATATTTTGTCGATAATATTATTTTTTAATAATGTATATATTTATTAGTTGTATATCCTTTAATCTGAGTGAAGAATTATGGTTCGTTTTTAGTGGGGTTTGTGTTCTTCTTCTTTTTTTTTTTTGGTAAATAATTAGTGATGCTAGCCTGACAAATTCAATCTATTTTGTGTGTCAATATTTTATTTGATATATTTGAATTAGTTGATAAGGCTTGATTTAATTGACGAAGTTGAGACCTCAAAATTATAAGATTTCGAGTTTGATTATTCACCGAAATGTGTGGGTCTTTATTGTACTCGCATATAGTTTTGTGCTTTAATAGTAGTTTTTTTTTAATTTATTTACTAAGTAATAGTTTGATTTGTATTTCAAATTATGATGTAATAATTTGATATGTAATACATAAATTATTGATGAAATTGAATGAAATATACAATTTTGAATAATAAAAAAAATATATATGTTTAATTGAATATCAGGATCCAGGCAGCAAGGATAACCGAGGAATATTCATGAAAAACACATAAAAGCTTTACCAAGGAATATTGCTCAATAGCAAGGATACAACTCCTATAGTATGAACTTATATATATAAAAAAAACACTCCTACAGTACAGGTTGCATTTGACGTGTTGATCATGAATATGGTAGTCTTATATCATTCATCAATTTAGAATATCAATCTAATTAATTAAAATTAACAATCAAGCACATATGATATACGTGCAGAAATAAAAATAAAAATAAAAATAAAATATAATTATATACTTGAAGTTTGAGATTATAAACTAATAAGTATTTGTAAAATTTTATATATGGACATATATGTGTGTGTGTGTGTGTGTGTGTGTGTTTAACTATTTTTGAAGTGTTTATTTAATTTATAATAACTAAAATAGATGACCGAAAAAAGTAAATAAGGAGAAGAAGGTCAAAAAAAAAAATGTTGAAAGGAGAGGGATGAGATAAACTAAAAAATAATTGATAGAAGTGAGAGAAATATAAATAAAAGCGAAGAGAGGAGACGGAAGAGATAGAGAGAGGGAGAGAATTAAGAAAAAAAAAAAAAACCAAAGAAAGAAAGAAAGAGCCTTGCTAGAGGAGTGTTTCAAGTTTCAACTAAAATGGACTCCCAAGATTTTTTTTAAGAAAATGACCTTCAAGTTTTAATTTTTAGGTAAATGGCATTTCTACTAATTGTACATAATTAACTGCTAATTAAGCCTAAAATTACTAAACATATTTTTTTTTATTATCTATTTTTCAGATTTTAATCCCAAAAAGAATATGTTACAAAAATATTATACCCAAAACATTTAAAAAAAAGAAGGAAAAAAAAAGAAAACAACACTCAAACACCAACATACAATTAAAATTAACCATTCAAATTTTGTGGGATTTTAAAATTGATTAAAAAATTGGATTGCCCATGACTAAAGGAGTTGATTTATGGCGAAGGGATCGAGAAATTCTCGGTGGAGGCGGCAGAATGAGCGCTGACGGCGTGCGTGCTCCATCAACGCTCGTTCCACCATCTCCAACCAAAATTTCTTAAATTTCTTTTCATATATCACCTCCTCTCATCATGGGCTAACAAATTATATTTTCAATTTTAAATTTTAACCAATTTTTATAGTTTACTTTTGATGTGTATGCGTTGTTGTTGTTTTTTTTTGTTTTTTTGTCTCCTTTTTTGGATTCTGTTTCTTGTTTTGGGGTGGGCCGAGGTGGGGGTGGAGTAACTTTTTTGTTATTTTTTTCTTTTTTTAAAAAAACTTGTATTATTTTTTTAATTATAGTATTTTATTTTAATTTATATTAGTTTGGTTTTAATCGAGAGCAATTTAAATAACTATTTTAATTATGCTAAATATATATTTTGGTTTGAACTTTATCATATGAACTTTTTCTTTTTTTGTTACTTTGTCCTTTAAAAAAAACTTGTATTACTTTTATTTATAGTAATTTTTGAAAATTTGGACTCGCTTATCTTTTACTCAAAAATTTGTTTATTATTTTTTCAATCATTTGATCTAAAGGATAGTTTGATAGTCTTTTAAATAGACATGAATTAATATCTATATTTTCATTCACATAACTTTATACACTCACACACACACACACACACACACATATATATATATATATATTGATATATTATGATAGTATTTGTAATAGTCAAAGTAATAAATAAATTTAAAGTTCATAATTGTCATTCAAATATAAAAATAAAGATGAACTAATGTCTATATTTTCATATTATATATATATATATATATATTCACTAAAGGTTAAAGATCTCTAAAATTATAATAATCTTTTAGAGATCAATTTACAATAGATCATATATATTATAATAATCATTATAATATAGATATCAATTCTATATAATCATTATAATGATCTTTTATGATATGAACATCATAGATATATTATAATGATCTTTTAGAGACCAATCCACAATACATCAATTTTATTATAATGATCATTATAATATAGACATTAATTTTATATAATGAACATAATGATCGTTTATAGTATAGACAATATTAATATATTATAAGAATATATATATTACATAACTCTATCTTTTGTAATATAAATGTCATAGATCTATTATAACGATCATTATAATATATTCATGATAAGATCATAATATATAATGATCTTATCATGAATATATTATAATGATCCTTATAATAGAATCGATCTATTATTTTTTTTAAAGTATTACAACAGATATATAGTTCAAGATGAATTTATGTCAATATTTTTCAATAGAAAATTGATAAATGTCATAGCTCAGGTAAGTTGTTCATTAAGGTTTAAGAGATTGGTCTGTCTCTTCAAGAGATCGATCTGTCTCTTCAAGAGATCATTCATAATAATGGATACAAAGTACCTACGGCTCGGTCGTGATACCTCACATGGCCTTAGTGCTATGTGATCTCTTTAGGGATCATTGGGACTCTTTATGAATCACTCATAAATTTTTCATTGAGGTTTAAGAAATCGACTTGTCTCTTCAAAAGATTCTTCGTAACAATAGATAGAAAGTACCCACAGCTCGACCGTAATACCTCGCATGACCATAGCGCCATGCGATCTCTTTAGGGACTGTCAGGACTTTCAGCGGTCACTCATAAGCTGTTCATTGAGGTTTAAGAAATCGAATTGTCTCTTCAAGAGATCCTTCACAAAAATGGATACAAAGTACCCACGGCCCGGCCGTGGTGCCTTGCACGGCCGTAGTGTCATGCCATCTCTTTAGGCATCGTCAGGACTTTTCATGGGTCACTTATAAGTTGTTTATTGAGGTTTAAAAGATCGACTTGTCTCTTCAAGAGATCCTTCTTAAGTGTCATGCACTTAGGCATAATTTTAGTGCCATGCGATCTCTTTAGGGACCATTGGGACTCTTACTCATAAGTTGTTCATTGAAGTTTAAGAGATCGACTTGTTTCTTCATGGATAGCTCGTAAGTTGTTCATTGAGATTTAAGAGACCGGCTTGTGTCTTCATGTATAGCTCGTAAGTTGTTTATTGAGATTTAAGAGATCGGGTTGTCTCTTTATGGATTGCTTATAAGTTCATTAAGATTTAAGAGATCGATTTGTCTCTTCACGGATCACTCGTAAGTTGTTTATTTAGATTTAAGAGATCACCTTGTCTTTTCATGAATTGCTTGTAAGTTGTTATTGATATTTAATAGATCGGCTTGTCTGTTAATAGAGCGCTCGTAAGTTGTTTATTGAGATTTAAGAAGTCTGATTGTCTCTTCATGGATCGCTCATAATTTGTTCATTAAAATTTAAGAAACCAGCTTGTCTCTTTATAGATCACTTGTAAGTTGTTCATTAAAATTTAAGGGATCGGTTTATTGCTTAAGAGATTGGCCCACATGGAAATTTATTTTAATTTGTCATGACCTGGCCGTTTTGTAGTATCTCTTAAGAGGTCAATTTATTGCTAAAGAGATTGGTCCGAATGATCATTTGTTTTGTCACTGCCTGACCGTTTTGTTATTCTTGTAAGTTAAGTTGTTTTCAATTTGACCTCCACTCATAAGTTAAGTTATTTATAATTTGACTCGTGTTCAAATCTTAGGGCAAATAAATGTACTTATTTACCCTAATTTGTGTCACGTTAGAAATTCAAGCCAAAAAAAATAAAAATATAACTTGAGGGTTAGTTTCTTAAATAAAAAGTCAAAATGTCATATGTGCCGATTCTTCTCCCTTGTTAGAGAAGAGAAAAATAAATAAAAAAGGAAAGAAAAGAAAAAAAGTACATGAAAATCAAGTGAAATACCAAAAATATCAAAATAATTATTTATCTTCTAGTACTTTATATTAATTGCACTAAAACCCATGTAGTACGTTTAATTAACACAAAAAACTCTATGATATACAAAATAGTAACAAAACATGTTTTGAAATTAGCACACTGCCACTTAGTGGTGGCAATGGTTCTGGCCTCTGGGGTTCATACCCAAACCCGTTGGGGTGGATTTTTAGAATCCTAACTAGGTCCAGGAATGGGTTTTAATTTCAAAACCTGGATCTGCTGTCTTTACATATTCCAATATATTATTTATTTATTAATATGTATAAGTTTATCATGTGATTGATATATACTTCACAATATTGTATAAATTTCCTTCATATAATATTGTAGTACTGATACCGTAAGTAGCAAAGATGCACACAATTATTTGTCATTAGGAAAACAAGAAAGAAACAAGAACTTAAATGCCTCTTGTGACAATGAGTTTTTTTTTGGTTCTATGGAAGATAAAAAATAAAAATAAAAAAGCATTGTATTATGATATATGCTTAAATGCCATTTCTTTTATAATTAAAATGAAATTATTGTCTTTTTTTTGTGCGCACGAGGTTCACGCTAAGCGATAATCAAATAAGATATTAGTAGAAACAGACAGAAGCTATAACTGTCTCAAATCATGCATATACTGGAGGATAAAGAATGCAAAGGGACCACAGAGAAAGGACACAATAACTAGACAAGGAAATTTCATGTTTCTGATACATAATCTATTACTCCTTCTATCTCATAATATTAATCATTTTAAGTTTTTTCATACAAATCAATTATGCTCATAAATAGCCTTTTTTTTTAGTTAAATTTAAAGTAATTTGATAAAATTATCCTCCCCATGCCTCATCAAATTCCATTAAAAATAATAAATAAGGGTAAATTTGGGGGGAAAAAACTTAATGCTTTCTTTAAATCTTCAAAATGACAAATATTATGGGACAAAAAAAACTCTAACACGACTAATATTATGGGACTGAGGGAGTATTATATTTACTAATAAATACTACGTGTATTGATGGCCGATAAAGATACAAAACAAAAGATTGACAAATAAGTAAAGGGCAAAATGCACACAACCCCCCTATGAAGTGGGAAAATAGCACTCCACCCCCCTGAACTGAAAAAATAGACATTTAAATCCCTTCAACTTTTTAAAAAAAGATAAGTTAGACCCCCGTACCTTGGTCGTGCGTTTCAAGCGCCTGTTTTGCAAGTGTTTTATGTTTTTTGACCTATATAATGTCATTTATGCCCTTAGAATGCAAACTTATTTTCCTTTGCATTTTTTTTTCTTTCCACTCCCATTGGATTGAGCGGTAAAGAAAAGTCTATACATAATATCTTCAATCTCAACTAGTTGAAGAATAATCAACAAAAAATAAACTACCAAATACAAAAATGACGTTCAGAAAAAAAAAAACTGCCATAATTTTAGATATTGACGCATTGACATGTTTAAAGTAAAAGATAAATTCTACTTTATAAAAGAACAATATTGAACCCCCAAATCACGTAAAGTATTTCGAAACTAAGACATGTGATGAAATTTCAAAAAGTTTCCCTAAAACAGAAGAAAAAAAAAAAAAAAAAAAAAAAAAAGACAAAAGAAAAACGTCAAGAAATATGAGAGAAAAAAAGAAAAATAAAAATTGTTCCTTGAGACTAAACCAACAGGGTTCTAACCAAAAAGCTACACAAAATGAATAGAAATTCACCCTCTTAAACTAAATTATTGATTCACCCTCTTAAATTGAATTATTGATCACTTGAGACATTAAAAGCACTTTTATAGATTAATCATTTTTTTTTGTATTTTTGGTAATTAGGGCTCCAGTGAACAATAGCCTTCAAATTCTTTTTTCAGATAAATGTTGTCAAATTTCATATTATATATAGGGATATTTTTGTTATCACAAACAAATATTATTGCTGAATTAAAAAAAGAGGCTATGAGCATGTTTTTTAAAAAATTGAAGGGGGTTACGTGCTCATTTTTTCAATTCACGGGGGTGAAGTGCTATTTTCCCATTTTATAGGGGGGTTGTATGCATTTTGCCCAATAAGTAAAGAATTTAGAATAATCTGAGTGATTTTTTGCGGATTATGTTAAAAGGGTATCTATAATTAAGTTATACCCAATATCATATCCAAGCATTTTAACAATAACACCAAAATAAAGTTGTCAATTGGTCAACCAAAACAAATAGTCATGATTTCCGAACAAATTGTTTTGTTTGTAATAAGAACGTTAAACAAATAAGAAAAGAAAAACAAAACAAAACATCATGTGTTGGATCCTTTTATACAGGGTTGATGATATATGGGGCCCTGCTCGATACAAACCACATATCATACCCCAAAAGAAAAACTACCAAATGTTGGCATTTATATCAACATCATCTTTTAATTCGAAAATTCGTAACTAATTGAATACTTAACAGTTAACACTCAACCCATGCCGCTTTTGGAAGTGTATACGCCTCACGACAACCCTCGCCTTATGCTGTTTTTTGTGCTGTCAAATACATAAAAAAAAATAAATACATTTGTACCTTTCCCATCAACTATAACTTTTGGTCTAGCGGTAAGTGATTGATTCCGACACCAACAATATGAATCTTAGTGCTAGTTGTTGTCGAAGAATGCTGAAAACGAGTCTTATCACAAATAAATTACATTATGTAAGAAACATCACAAATTTTTAGCTGCATCTGGTACTATATTTATAAATTGAAGATTTTATATCAATAAATTTAAAGTGTTTATATAGAATAAAATTTTAAAATATGATAAGACGTTAGGAGTAATAATTTATAATTAATATAGTCAAATTAGAAGTTAATTTCGTGATTTACAGAATTATATTTGTAACGAGGTTTAAGTTATAGGATGAAAAATGTAATTTTTCCTATAAAATATGAACATAATTAGATTGAAAACATTTCTCAATTATTCTTCCACTGAAAAGAAAAAGAAAGAAAAAAAAAACAGCTCTAAATAGACCATTGACTAGAAAACCTTTTTGTTCAAATGGTTTGTGGTCCTAAACCAAAAAACCAGGTGATATTATTAAGGTAGTAACTCGGCAATCATGCAATGGAAGCGGACATAAATTAGTCATTATTATATCAGGATATGTAACATTAAGTCCAAAAAATATATAAAACAAAACTAAATGCTTCGTGGCGCCTGTTGGAGATTAGCCCATATATATAAAGCAAAATTTTTGTATGGTTCACATTATTATTCTCAAACATATTGTTCGAGAATTTATGCTAAATGTCTTTAAGTTGAATTAAAGAATATCCCTTTAAAAAATATATCACTTGGCAATTAAATATAATTTTAGAACATTCAGGAGAATAAAAGCAGTATATAGATAAAGCCAGAGAATATTGAGTAATAAGTCCTCTAACCCCAAGTCAAATTCAACACAAAATTTGCATTTCCAAAATGGGTCTGAACAATGACTTATAAGATGTTATTCAATTGCTATATTTAATCGTTGAATTAAATATGATGACATTATAATTTTATTTTTTTATTATTATTATTATATTCAAATTTAAAAATTAAAATAGTAATTGATTGAATCGCATAAATTAATGCCTAAATAATCATAGGATTAATTCCAATTTTAGTTCCTGATCTTTGACCCTTCGCCAATTTTGGTCCTTCATATTAGACATTTTCAATTTTGGTCCCTAACGTTACAATCCGTTACCCAATGTAGTCCTTCCGTTAGTTTTTCGGTTAAAAACTCTAATTTTATTTACAATTTGCCCTCTTAAAAATAGAAAAATACCAAACTGCACCCAAATTAAAGAAAAGAGTGCTAAAGACCCCCCTTTAAAATATTTAAGCACAACAAAATAAATTTTGTAACCAATAGGATTCAAACCCGGGTTGATGAGAAGGAAAATACTTAAGCTTGCTTCCTCAATCATTCAACCACACTCAATTTATATTTCAAAGTGTGCTATACATAATAGTATACTCTTTGACACTGTTTAAGTTCAATTTTTAATATATCAATAAAATAATAAAATAAATTATTTTTAATATAAAGGGACAAAATTAATTTTTGTAAGTATATATTGAAAAAAAATTAATTTATTTATAAGTATGTGAACGGTAATTAATTTTTTTTCAATATACGGATAAATTTATGAAATAAATTAATTTGTAATCTTTTAAACATTTTAATTTAGATTTTCATAGCTTTTATCTAATTTTGATATTTTACTTTCAATTTTACTTTTTCCCTTTATATTAAAAAATAATTTATTTTATTACTTTATCGATATATTCAAAAATTGAACTTAAACAATCTCAAAGAGTATAGTATTATGTATAGCACACCTTGAAAATTGAGTGTGGTTGAATGGTTGAGAAAGCAAGCTTAAATGTTTTCCTTCTCATCAACCCGGGTTTGAATCGTATTGTTTACAAAATTTATTTTGATATGCCTAAATATTTAAAAGGGGGTTTTTAGCTCTCTTTTTTTTATTTTTTTTTATTTTGGGGGGCAGTTTGGTGTTTTTCTATTTTTAAGGGGGCAAATTGTAAATAAAATTAGAGTTTTTAACGGAAAAAAAAATGAAAGGATTACATTAGGTAACGGATTGTAACGTTAGGGATCTAAATTGAAAATGTCTAAATATGAAGGATCAAAATTGACGAAGAGTCAAAGATCAGGGACTAAAATAAGAATTAACCCATAATCAGACTTGCTTGGCATGGAGCCATCACGTCATTGTTCTAAGAGTGCACCACAGAATTTGTAATCAAAATCAAAAGGACTATAGGACTATACGAGGTATAACAGTGAATACTAAAAATTTCAATACTAGTAACAAGATATGCTACCCTGCTACGTGGTATCACACAAGAATGTGTCACTAATCTGCAGCATTTGTTGACTTGACTGTCATATGATACAAGGCTTACAAGCCATGCACATGTAGATTTTCTAATAACAAACTCTCTATCATTACATATACGAATAGATTATCTATTGTCAAAATAAAAACCCTTGAAGTGCATATTGATTTTATATGTGTACTCAAATAAAATAAAATGAAATTTGTCGCAAAAAAAAAAATACATATTTTTTACATTATGAACAACTTTTGCGACGGAACAAAACAATCACAAAAATGTTATACATCTTTTACAATCGATTTAGTTGGTCGTAAAAGTGGTGAACAATTTGCAACCAACAAAAGGTGGTCGCAAAATCTTTTAGCCCAATCTGCAACAGATTTTCACCATCGCAAAACCGCACCAAATCGGCATTTTTCTAATAGTGTAACACCAGTTTGGCTCTTGTCGACTACGCAAATGCATTCCCTTAGCATATCACTCTGGAAGGTAGAAAAAATAAAAATACATAAATTTGAGTGGCTCGATGGGGTAAGCATATCAATAATTAACTCAACTATATGGCTAGAAATTATGCAATGTATATAAATATATACGTCATTTTGGGCAAGAGAGGCAGATATGTAATATACAAATATAAATTAGAATAACAAGATATATGGAAACTATTTCCAGTTAACATTGACACCCTTCTAGTAAGGGGTAATGGGTAAATTCTTGTTTGTAGGGGTGCTTTTTGTAATTCCAACATATATCAAGGGTAGTAACTGTAATTAATTTGTTCTTAAATTTACTTAGTGGCAATAATTTTTATTTTCTCCCATTATCACTTAATGAGGATAAGAATTAATATTTTAGTTATCACAATTGATAATCAGAGTGAGAAATTGGTGACAAAAAACTATATATATATATATATATATGTGTGTGTGTGTGTGTGTGTGTGTGTGTGTGTCACTACGATTTTGTGATAAAATTCTATGATTACTAATTTGTCATCATAAAAGTGTCACTAATTATTGATGGCGACTCCCCATAAAAAAAATTTGACGGTAGGTATGAGTTGTAAATTGTAATTGATTTGAAATTAATTAGATTATTTAAGAAAAATCATGAATTCTAATGACATCTTGTAATTCAAATACATTATTTTCTGATAGAGGGCAGTTGCGTACAATTGGTCAAATAATTGCATTAGCAATTCAGTACATATAGAATTTTCACATCATAGTTTCAAAAAAAAAAAATCAAATCGTTTATTATCATATTCACAATAACAAAGACCACCAAATAATATAATCCAAAAACATTATCACATTTATCAAATAGTAATAATCATCCATCGAAGGTTATAATTTTTTATGCTCGAGTTAATATTCATTAATCAATATTTGCAATTTATTACAACTGAACACACTTCTTCTATGCCAAAAAAAAAAAACAATTTTGAGTAGATCGAAACATTAATTTATTTTACTTTTTGCATTTCACTATAAGGGTACATGATATATGTGTATAAAATGAAATGTAACACACCAACTACCAATTGGTTTAAAGGGATAAGGCGTTAGATCCTTTAAGCAACATTTAAAGTTCGAATTCTGGTGTTGTGAATGAATCAACTGGGTTTGGAAAGTCAACTCCATAATGGGCTTCTGCAGTACCTGATCCGGATTAGTCGATCAATGAGTTGAAATCAGGTGGTTAAGATCAACAAAAAAAAAAAAAGAAATATAAAACGAACGTGTGTCATGTATCCGACAGAGAAGAATTAAAATAAATAAATTATAAACTAATAAAGCATAAAATATAATAACATTTTCGAAACCTCTAAGTCCTATAGCCCAAATAATTTGTGGGCTCTCAGTGAATGGCCTAATTTTTATTTTTGATCCACTGAGAAAGCCTATCTATGAATTATTTTAATGATTTTCAGGGACTAATGGGCCAGAACCTAATCTTTGTTTGTGGTTTTAAAGACCAAATTGGGCTAAGTACGAATTTGTTGAAACTGAGCCATTGAGGGCAAGAGAGTCCTCGGCGTATTTATAATGTAAAGAAAAAATTATATATTTTCCCTAAAAGAAAAATTATATATATTTTTTAATATGTAAAGAAAAAAAATCTGAAAGTGCAGGGTGGGAATTCGTCACTCGATTATCCTGAAAATAAAGAGGTAATTATCTCTCACATCGATAAATACAAAAAAATGTGGTGTGATTTATAATAATATGCAGTTACTTTAGACCTTACTTGATACTAATGAACATTGTTCCATCATGTATTGGTTTCATAATCAGCATCAAGTGATGTATTAGTGCCACTATAAAAATAATAGTATTAGTGATAAAAATAAAAATAGTAATTTGAATGTCATCATTTAATGATGTGTTGTGTTAAGTGATAATATCGTTTATTTTATCATTAATTAAATTAATTAGTGACAATGCAATTTATGTCACATTAATGGTGATAAGAATTAATAATATGTTAATTGTCACTCTTGACAATTAGTATTGACAACAACCCAAAAACTTGATAACCACCAAATTTGTTAGTATTATTTTGTAATGGGATTGTCCTATGTCAATTAATTATGAGATTAACTTTGACGGGGCATTGTTTCTGAGCAGTGGAGAGATTGGTATTGGGACAATTGCTAGGAATCATATTGGTCAATGTCTTGGATGGCTTCAAATGCGCAAGACTGGCTCTTTCGATCCGAAACTGACTGAGATGTTGGCGTGTTGGGAAGCTATTCAGATGGCTCATAGGCAAGGATGGTCCAATATATGTGTCGAGGGCGACTGCTTGACTGTTATCAAACGATTTTATACCATTGAAGCCGATTTGTCAGCACTTGGGAATATCACATCAAAGGTTACTGGCCTGAAACGATTATTTAGCTCTATTTCCTTTGCTTTTACTAGGCGATCCGCTAATGGCGTTGCCCATGCTTTGGCTCGCCGTTCTAGTACCCTCTGCGAAGGGATTGACATTTTGCCTAGTTATGATAGAGTTGTTACACTGCATGATATTACACCTTGATTCTAATAATATCACTGCTGTTATTTTTCCAAACAATCTCTGCATTGTTAATAGTGCGGGAATCATTTTTTTAATAAAATAAACAAAATTATTTGTCATTAATTGTTGTCACTATTCTTTTTTCTTTTGTATGTTGGGTAGTGTGCGTTTAGAAATTAAATCTTGGTACGTGATACACATAAAAGCCAGTGCAGAGAAAGAGACAGATGTCTAATTATTTTCTCTTTCTAAAATATATTTTGCTTCTTTTTCAACACTTTTCCTTTTTTTAACAAATGTAAAAAATAAAAAAAATGCATGTTAGCTTATTCCAGGGTTAGTTGACTTGTTTTTGCCACTATGTACCTTTATGTTTTAGAAACCCAGCAATATCATATGTTTTATATGCGTGTAAAATATAAAAAATATATATTTTAATTTAATATTTTAATTTTTTTAGGATGAATGCATATTATTAAATTTCTTTTATAAGAATATTTTTTTAAGAATTATTTGAAACAATTTATTAAATTATAATAATTTAAAAATAAAATTACATGATAAAGAATAAACACAAAAAGAAAAAGAACCAAGTAATTGTAATTAGAGAAAGTGGTTTGTGGACTGAGAAAATGGGGTTTTTTAATTTGATGTAATATTACAATATTAACCTTTTTATTTGCTTATTTATTGCATGTGTTTACTAATTAAAAGGGTAAAATTGGCACATCAAAATTTGGTATCCGAATTGAATCGATTTCATATGAATTTTCAATTTTAGCCACAATTTTACATATTTCTATTTATTCCACATAAAATTGAAGGACAAATTTTGTAAAATCACATAAATAATCGCCATTTGTGAGACAAAAATAACTTTTTTTGTTTAATTGTATAGATAATAATATTGCATTGAACACATATGTAACTTTTGACTCTTTCAATATTCATTAAAACTCAATGCATAAACAAAACAGAGATTACAAATTTATTTAAATGAAACTTACACCGTTCAACAAATTAATCAAAATCAGGCATGCAAATTTTGTCCAATACTCTAACGCCGTTCACATCAATTTGCTCTTTATTAATCACACAGAAAAGAAGAGTCAAATTAAAGAGTGTGATAATTAAAATTTTACTTCCATAATATTCGCCGCTTATTGATTGTGAGTTATTTAAACTTGCAAGAAACTTTAGTGTCCCTACGGTGTTTGAACACTATGTTAGGGGGTATTCTTGGTCACTCCTCGTTCTATTGTATGTTTTGTTAGTCAATAAAAGTTATTGAAAAGAAGAAGAAAAAAAACTACGATATATAGAAGCGGTATTTGAAAATATATATAAGGGCAACTCTCTCAACCCAATTGCTCCATTCATAACATCAAGATTCGAACTATGAACATTATTTAAGAGATCTAGCTTATCATTCCGCTAGACCAACTTGTAGTTGGTTGCTAAGTCATCTTATATGACTAAGCTACAGTGGCTTAATTAATATGTCCGCCTATCCTGTAAGAGTACCTGGCGTTGTTGCTGTATTTTTAATTACTATACAAGTTGCAAAAACAGTTCATTTTAAATGCCAAGTATAATTCTTCAAGAAGTAAAATTAAATGACCCACAAGTAACTCATATATGCCCCTTCAAATACTTGGTTGACCAAAGTAATAAGCCCCAGGGTAGGTGGGCTTTAATGCATACACTTCAAGTGATTTACAAGATTGCTACTCCAAAAACTTTGTCCTAAACCAAATGTCTATGTTTTTCGATTTAGCTAACATTGATTCAAAGCGATACGATAGGGACTTCAAAATTGAGAATTGTTTTTAGTTCTGAGTTCCTATCACGTCCATAGTGCACTTTATATTTATATTACGCATACAATATGATATATATACACAAATAATAATAATAATTACAAATAATCCAATTGAAGTTTGGCCAACTTTCACAAAACCGACTGGATTATAAAAATTTATAAATACTTCCCCATATTTGGTTTTGTGTCACAAATTTGATCCGCATTTAGGGGTATGTGTGAAATGCAGTGGCCAAACTAGAGGGAGGGATGGGGTTGGAGAGTGCTGTTGTTAGCCCTCAAGTTTAAATCAGGCTAAATTTTTATATGTATTAGTTTAAAATTTTTTGATTTTACACCCCAAAATACACACATACACAAAAGAATCAGAACAAATGGGGATAATCACAAAAATCCAATTGAATTTTGACCCCTTTTTGACAAAACTTTCTATGATATGAAAAACTATACATATCCCCCCTTACTCGATTAGTTGAGTTACAAATTCGATTTGCAATTAGTAGGTATGTGTAAAATGCAGTGGCCCCCTCAAGTTTAAATTGGGTTAAATATTACATGTACTTTTTAAAAAATTATAAATTTCGTCCCCCACTAAATAATAAAAAATACATTTAATATTTTATTAAAAAAATAATCTCATCTTTTCTAATAATAATTTTTGACTCCAGCCCTGATAAAGTAAATTAAATATTTATAATTTTTTATATTATATGAATTATTTTTAATCAAACCATCACCATTTTAAGATAATAAGGCAAGAAAATACTTGACCCCGAGTAAAGCTCTACTAGGCCACTTGGCTTAAGCACATGCACCCAAGAAAGAGTGGCTTGTGTATCATTCTTCACAACATTATTTAACTAATGGAAGAGTCAAATATGTATAATAGCGAATATAATGATTTCTTGTGGACTATATTTCTTGTCTACCTCTCCAACATTGTACCCACATTTTCTATCTTTTGTGACGGATATATTGGACAACATTAGCGATAGATAAGGTAGGTTACTAGCTTGTCATTACAGTTTGTAGATTTATAAAATTGTATTTATTCATAGTAAATGAATGCTACAAGCATTTTTGTATTCATAAGACAGGTAGTGTTTGGTAAACGTTAATTAGTGTGAGTTCTTGATGAGTGAGAAATTAAATCGATGTAGTCCAGCTTGTTCAATTTGATTAGTTTAATTGAGCTATTTGCAATACAAATTAGTTAGCTAGCTTGTTAAAGATACATAAATTATAACATCAAAGTAGAGAACCAAATTAATGTAAGTTCTTTTATTAGAAAAAATAAAATTCTATATTTCTTTTTTGAAAATGAAAAAAAAATTGTATACTGCATATGCAAACTCATTATAAAAAAGAAAAAGAAAAAGTAGAAATATATATATGTATATATAATGTGTATATATATATATATTGGGTATATGCATAACTCTGGTATGATTAAAACTTGGGATGGGTGTCTGGATATTGCTCGAAACAATTAGATTCAATTAATAAGAGATTGAATTTTCAATAATTTGAACTCGAGTAATTTTAATTTCATCAATCACTACAAAAAATCAATATCTTTAATGAAAGATTGTGTCAAATAGATTCTATTGTAGATATAAGACATTTTGAAATGAATTTGTGACGGAATTATATGAAGATATATAGAATTAAAGAAATAATCATGGCAAAATATTCATTAATGAATGTGAAACAAATAAAATTTGCCACAAAACATAAATTTGTGACTGATTTTACTGAGTTTGTGATAAATTGATCCCTAATAAATGTGACAATGTCTAGGATGCCCAATTCACCTTAAAAAAATAAGGCAATCATGCATCAATGTTTTGAAAATTGGACCGAATGTAGAATCGATAGCCTTATTGGTTATTGGTTCAATTGATTCAATCAGATGTGACGTCGTAATATATAATAAATATATTTAATAAATTAATGCTATTGATATTAACAAAAAGAATATATATATATATATAATTAGTTTAAAAAATAACAAAATATATAAGCTTATCAATTCTTAGTCATTCTCTTTTTCTTAACTCTTGAAAAAATATCATTTAAGGATTAATCGCGTATTAATATATTATTTGATCAATTACTAATTATTAATAAATATATATAAATATATTTTAAATATACTACACATATACACACACGCACAAGTACATTACACACACATATAATGTGTGTGTGTGTGTGTATACAAGGGAGGAGCCAAGAATTTCATTGAAGGAGGGGTGCGAATTTTTTTTTAAGATCATTAGTTGTTAAACGTATAAATAAAATGATTATGTATAATATTGACATATAAAATATATAATAATAGTTATCATATTTATGGATATGCAATCAATATAAAAGTGCTACAATCAAAATAATATATAAAAAATAATACTAACAAATGACAAGTTATTCTTTGTTTAAAAATAAATAAATATAGTGTGTAATGAGTTGTTTTTAAACAATACTAATACTCAATAAAATTTATATAAACCCCCGGAAAGATATATAATTAAACCTCTAAAATATTAAATAACTTCTCTCTCTCAAGAGAGAGACCCGTGTAATTCATTTTGAAAAATGATTTTGGACGAAGTGTACGTGCAGTCGTTGAAATAATTATTCGATTCATTTCATCCTTGGGATGTTCTAGTGTGAAAACAGTCGGTTGGATAAAATCATACAATTCCAGTTGGGTGGTGACTGTTGGGGGTTGCAATATCGAGCATTTAATACTGATAGCTAAAAATCTATATATATATATATATATATATATATATTGTTTTTCAAATTTTGCAATTCAGGTTTTCGAAAAGAAATAAAGAACCCCAATCAGCATATTTTTCGCATGATATGGCAATTAATTATTTTAATTAGGGGAGACAATAGTGGTTGGCAGCTTTGTTTTACTTCAATTTTTGGAAGGTCAAACACGCTTCTTTCTTTAAAGATTCGGAATATGGCTAACCCTCTCTTTAATTGCGCTTATAAGTTATGATTATGAGCTATCGTTTTTGTCCAACAATATTTTCATTTTGGTAATTTGTAGAAATTTCATGTTCAAGGTTAGATTTAGGTGGGGCTGAAAAGAGCAGTCATCTTTCTTAAATTTATATCGAGTTAATATATGTATATATATTGAAATTTTTAATTTTTATTCCCCAACTGTAAATTATAAAGATTGTCTTTAATATTTACATTTTTTTGCGTCTAACCTGATATATGGCTTCTTGAATTTATATAATTAATTGAGAAAATATTAGAATTTTTTTTTTCTTGTTGTTTCGCTTTAAATAGTAATACTTCTTATTTTATGTTGCGAACTTGCAATATATATATATATATATATATCTTTTTAACTCCTCAAGATTTAAAGTTCAAATTAAATGCATTATCCACGTGGTAAGTTTTAATCTATTTATAACATAATCCAAAGGAGATTAGATTAATTAATGAATCCGGCCTACTTGCTTAGGTGTGGACACTGGGCAATCGGCGCCGTAATACTGATAGAAAGAACTAAGAAGAGAAGTCAATTTCTCCATGAATAATAATGATGATGATGCTAATAATAATAATAATAATAATAATAAATCTAACTCACAACTTGTTAGGTTAACTAAAGTTATATTATTAGGATCTTTATAATAAGTAGCTCCTATAATATTGGATGGGGGATTGTTAGAAATAGTGTGCTTTTAAGGATAATAAATAAAATTAATTTAGAATTAAAAAGGTCAAATAGTTGAGAAAATGAAAATGAAGAGTAATTTTTTGTCTTTTTGTTTTTTCTGATAGCGAGAAATATATATAAAAAAAATGACGAATATATAAAAAAAAAATGCTGCTGAAATTGGGGTAAAGGTTTTTAGATTTTAAGTTTCTTTTTATTAGATAAAATTGAGATTAAAACTATAAATGATCTCTGAGAATGCTCTCATTTTGTTTAAATTTAGCCAATAGTTAAAATATTATTTCTATAATATTGAGAATTTATACTTGCCCGTGACACATGACACATGCAATTCTTAAGTACCTGACCAAGTGATAAAATTGTTAGGCTAAGGTGATTCGATTCGATTCGATTCGATAAATATTTTTTTACCTAAGTTTTTATTGCGTTCCCCCTTATATGCATGCTTTTGATTAGTTAATCCCGATCATTTTGATGCTGATTGAGTTAGGGACCTTATGCTTACCTTTCTAAAGGTTTAAATTTGTACAAACTAATACAATGAATTGGGCAAAGATTAATAGTATATACTTTTCTTAATGAGGGCATAGAGAGAGCACTAATAAATAATAGTGAATTGAGTCCACTCGACAATTGATTAACTAATTATATGTTCAAATTTTACTAGTTAAAATAATATTTATTAAATTTTAGATGAATATACATCTATTTAATTATTTTTAATATATTTATTGAATTTATAATATAAGCGAAAAATATATTTTAAAATAAAATTAAATTATACCATTAAAAAAAGAGACCTAGATATTGAAGAGCGGCATAGGAAAGATAACAAAAAAGAGAGAACAACTAGACAAAAATATCAAAAATATATTAATAGTATAGATAATCAACCCCAAATTAAATCTGGATCATCTATTACAAAATGATGCTAAATCTTCTTATTCATTTATTAACATGTGCCATGTATATTGATAAATAATTGGATAAAGAAAGAGAATTTTCAAAAAATATATAAAATATTATCACATATACAGAAAACACGGTAAACTTAAATATTTCAAGTTGCAAGCTCCACTTTTATTTTTCTTTCTTTTTGGGAAGAAACCAAAAGTAATTCACAATTAAATTCCAAAATATTTTCTCACCGCCTCACCAGCCCCTATTGCTACTTGGATACAATACATTATCCAATTGCATAGCTACATTTAATTAAGGAGTCTACATACAGTCCCTAACTTCAAAATTATTATATATACACACACATTTTTTTTATTTTTAATATTTAGCAACTCCCTTAATGTTTTCTTATTACAATCTGACTTAAACAATCGTCTTAATTTTGGGATCTTGACTCTATCACTAGCAGAGGCAGAGCTCGGGGGAGCTGTAGGGTATGGTCACTCTCCTGAAGTCTTAATCAAGTTAAATTTTACATGTATTTAAAAAAAAATACTAATTCCACCCCCCCCCCCCCCCCCCCCACACTCCCCCAAAAAAAAAACAAAAACAAAAAATAAAATAAAATAAAATAAAAATACCTTTAATATTTTACAAAAATTTGATCCTAGCCCCTAAAACAATTTTTTTTTTTTTAGCTCTACTCATTAGCATCTGCTTACTATAGCAGTGGCCAAATTAAAATTTTAACTCAAGAGCTGGCCACATTCAAATCTGCCACGTGTAACATTCATTAAAAAGGAAGGGAAACAACCATTTTTAATGAGATGAAAAATAAAACTATGCTTTGCTCCCACCCCCTAAACAATTTTTTTCTAGCTCTACTCATGAGCACCTGCTTACTATAGGAGTGGCCAAATTAAAATTTTAACTCGAGTAGGCCACGTTCAAATCTACCCCGTGTAACATTCATTAAAAAAGAAAAGAGAAACAACCAATTTTCAATGAGATGAAAAATAAAACTACCACGTGTTTGCAAATAAAATTAGCACTTCCCGCCTCAGCATGGGTTATGCAAGGAATCGATGCTCCAATTGGTCTACTAAAATTTTAGGAGTCCCACTAAGCATGCCAAAAAGATATGTTTGCATAAATTTTCTACAGAAGTGCCGATGTGATTACTCAAAATTTGAAATCACTGAATTTGATAAGAAAACATTGGAGTTAAAGTGAATTTTGTAAGTTTAATGCGGGCGTACTAGTTTGCAAGAACACACAAGTTGAAGTTTTGATGATTCGAAGTGAAAATGTTCTGCGCCTAAGGCTTCTATCTATAAAACAACTGAATTGGAGTAGGCAAACACTACTCTTAAGGTTCTACTTGCCTACAACTTAATACAGGACTTAACAATTTAGTACTTTCAGATTTGAAAAGGGTCTAAAAACTTGAAACGAAAAAGTGCATTGAGAGACGATGGCTACTCGCCACTAAACTTCACAAAATTTAACTACAAACATGTATATTAATGACATGAGACATATCTATGACTAAAGTGCATTAAGAGACTATTAGGGACTCTGACTACAAGATAGCCACATTGATGACTCCGTACGATGGCTACGCGTGAATGAATTGAAAGATTGCACAATCCGACGAGCATTGATGACTCTGGCTACACTTTTTAATGCATGCGCTCGACATGAATACAGGATACCATTCCGCTGCATTGATATCTCACCTCGAACCGGGCTCAATCCAAGTGAGTGATAGCTACGACCTCGTGACGTTACAGTATGAATACATTGATAACCTCATCGTGAGCCAAATAAGTGTGGCTACAAACACTAATATAACGATTTTCTAACTATTGAACTAAAGCTAATCTTTATTTAAGCTAAACAATTAGAGAAGTGTTGACTTCTTGATTGAAAGAGTTGTGTTGTTGATTAATCGTTGGATTGTCTTATTGGATTGTTGTTCTAGCTCTTTTTTATAGGTTTTAAGTTGCAACCCAAATTCCTTTATTCTTGGAGTAAGATGACTTTGAAAAACTTGATCATTTGAAATAAATGGACCTCCTTACTTCTTGCTACGATAGTTATGCCATTTTATCTAAAATTTGAACTCTTCAAATCCATATGACCAATATTTTAGGCACTTTAGTTATAACAATGTATATTTTTAGCTATTTGTTATTTTATATCCTAGCAACCCCTAAAAGTAAGAGTACAATTTTAACTTTAATATCTTTATTTATTTTATTTTTCTATCCTCTATTTTTGGCTGATTGGACCATAGGCCTTTATTTTATTCCGGCCCGACCCTTTAACATGGACTGCCTCGTATGCATCAAAATGGCCGAAGCCCTATTAATTTATTTAGGAATGAGGAAAATAACCAAAATCAACCCACTCCGAATTTATAAAAAAATTTATTTTTGGGCCTAAACACCACGTATAACAAAAAAATAAAAAATAAATAAAACTACCACGTATAGCATAAACATACAAATCTTTTTACGCCAAATCCTGCTATTTCACCGTCTGGCAACTTCAATGCGACGGCCGCGCTTACAATTAAAAGTTCGTTGGGGTAGTTGGATCCCCATCCCCATCCCCATCCCCAACCCACTACCCCCTACACACATTATACTCAACTTCTTTTCTTTAAATACACTTACCTCCCCCAATTTTCTTGCAAACACCAAAAATTTTTTCACACAAACTCTTCCTTTTCAAGCCCCATCATTTAAACCTCGTCCAAAATTTCATCTCCTTTTGCACAGTCTTACATTTCCAGGCCTAAAAAGTACAACATCCAATCATTCTTGTAAGAATTTTCTATTTTTTCGATGACGAAAATGGGCAATGACGACGGGAATCAACCGCGGCCCGAAACGGGCAAGATTTCGGTCGAGGAGAGGCGAGGTACCGGCACTAACAATCTCCCCAACTTCCTCCAATCCGTCAGGCTGAAATACGTGAAACTCGGCTACCACTACTTAATCTCGCACGCCATGTACTTGTTACTAGTCCCTTTCCTCGGCATCTCTTCAGTCCATCTCTCGACCCTCACAACAGAGGATATGATCCTCTTATGGGACCAGCTCAAATTCAATCTCGTCTCCGTCGTCGTCTGCTCGTCCCTCATGGTCTTCCTCGGCACGCTCTATTTCATGACGAGGCCTAGGAAGGTCTACCTTGTCGACTTTGCATGCTACAAGCCCGAACCCAAAGTCATGTGTAGCAAGGAGCTGTTCGTGGAGAGGTCGGGGCAGGCGGGGACTTTCACGCAGGAGAATTTGGATTTTCAGAAGAGGATTCTGGAGAGGTCCGGCTTGGGACAGAAGACGTACTTCCCAGAAGCGCTTTTGCGCGTGCCGGCTAATCCATGCATGGCCGAGGCCCGAAAAGAGGCCGAGATGGTCATGTTTGGGGCCATTGATGATCTGTTGGCTAAAACAGGGGTCAAGGCTAAGGATATTGGGATTCTTGTGGTCAATTGTAGCTTATTTAATCCGACGCCGTCGCTCTCTGCCATGGTTGTTAATCACTACAAGCTTAGGGGGAACATTTTGAGCTATAATCTTGGTGGGATGGGGTGCAGTGCTGGATTGATCTCAATTGATCTTGCCAAACAGCTCTTGCAGGTGTGTGTGCGCGTGTGTGTGTGTTTCGAAATTATTTTTTTTAATTTTTTTTCTTGAAGTTGTTTATTTATTTAGATATGTTTCTGTGTTTGGAAAGTGAGTGGGAATTTAAGGCAGCTTGAGTTAGTTGGGGGTTAGATAATTTGGCAGCACAATTTTAATTGGGGAACATGCATGTTAGGATTTTCAATGCAACTAAGTTTAATGGGACAAACTCTTAAGTTCCTTATTGACATGGATTATTTTTAGGGGAAATTTTAGTTCAACCCACTTTTGTAATTCGTGTATAGCTTAGAAAGAATAACCAATCACATAACAAATATATTAACATTTGTTAAATGATTAGTTGGACCCGATTAAGTCGGGTTTGATCTAGAATTTTTCTATTCTTCGAAGGTTTTGAGAGTTCCCCATATCTGAAATTTGATTATTCATTTTTCTATAAGTAAATCCCTATGTGCTTATATATATTGCAGTTTGCACCGCATGAAGGATGGAGACAGAAAACTATATTATCGGTGACAGATTACCAATCATAATAGTGACAATATTGACTTAAGGGTCCATGCTAGAAATGCAACCATAGATCTATTTTGCTAGCCCAAATGTCCCACCGGTTCGGATTTTCTGTTACATAATCGTGTTACATCTCCTGTTACACTCATCAATACACGCCACGTGTATTGGTGAGCGGTCGAGATAAGGAAAGAGAAAAACTGATGATATGGAAAAAAATATAAAGATTCTCTTTCCTTATCTCGACCGCTCACCAATACACGTGGCGTGTATTGATGAGTGTAACAGGAGATGTAACACGATTATGTAACAGAAAATCCGAACCGATGTCCCACAACATTAAATACCCTCATTTTGCAATTGTGCACAACTAAAAGGCCAATCTTGGCTTCAGATAAATTCAAATTCGAATCACATTTGGTCAAATTATATCTGATTGGATTATATAGCGAGTGAATTTCATTTGTTATATACTTATACTGATCGTTGTCAATCAAATAGGTGCACCCCAACTCGTATGCCCTAGTGGTAAGCATGGAGAACATCACCCTCAACTGGTACTTCGGCAACAACCGAGCAATGCTCGTCTCGAACTGCATTTTCCGAATGGGCGGCGCTGCCATCCTCCTCTCCAACAAGCCATCTGATCGGCGACGCGCGAAGTACCAGCTAATCCACACCGTCCGCACCCACAAGGGCGCGGACGACAAAAGCTACGGCTGTGTTTTCCAAGAGGAGGACGAGACAAAGCAAATCGGTGTGGCCCTCTCCAAGGAACTAATGGCTGTGGCCGGTGAAGCCCTAAAGACCAACATCACAACATTAGGACCATTAGTCCTGCCTATGTCTGAACAGCTTCTGTTTTTTGTCACGCTCGTTGCGCGTAAGGTGTTCAAGATGAGGATCAAGCCGTATATTCCTGATTTCAAGCTCGCCTTCGAGCATTTTTGCATACACTCCGGGGGCAGGGCGGTGTTGGATGAGGTGGAGAAGAATCTTGAGTTGAGCCAGTGGCATATGGAGCCTTCTAGAATGACACTATATAGGTTTGGCAACACTTCTAGCAGCTCATTGTGGTATGAATTGGCTTATACTGAGGCTAAGGGGAGGATTAGGAGGGGGGATCGGACATGGCAGATCGCGTTCGGGTCGGGTTTTAAGTGTAACAGCGTGGTTTGGAGGGCGTTGAGGACGATCGATCCGGCCAAGGAGAAGAATCCTTGGATGGATGAGATCAATGATTTTCCAGTTGAGGTTCCTAGAGTGGCGACTATAAATTAGTTCATTCTTGATGAGGAATTAGATGATTTGTTCTTTACATTTGTTATTTTAACTTGTAAGAAGAAGGTGGTTTGTTAGGAATATTCATAATGTTACTGCATTATTGTTGTATGTCGAGATATGAACGAGAAATTGTTTCATTTCAATGAAAGATATGTTTATTTTGATGTCTTGGAGATCAGGTTTTTGTTATAAATCTTGTAGAGGACATGTTTTCTTGACCTGTCAAGGTGAACATTAGCTCTTGGCAGATTATTGTTTGAACCTTGTAAGTGTTTCACATTAGAACTTGCAAAAAAAACACAGATATTAATAACCAAAGTATTAGATTTCTACACAATGACCAAAGTGCAAAATAATATTTGATGAATCTAAATCACACACACTATAAAAACTATGTCTCAGTTCATGCTTCCAAAAGTATTACTGAATTAATATAATTATATGCCAACATTTGAACCAAAGTGAATGAATTTTTATTTTCGGGGAAATAATTTTTTCTTTTTTTTTTTCATTCAAGTTTCGCGGAGTTTTGAGTTTGAAAGAAGAGCTCTCTTGCGATAGACGAAAGATGATATTGTTTGAACAAGCAACAAATATATATTTGCAATGTTACTTACGCAGACCTAACCTGTAGCCTAACCATGACACTATTTTCCAACAAAATAAACCATAGTGAAATGTTAAAAAAGGAAATTCATATGTGAATGAATGAAATGCCAACTGTTGATGATCTATTTATAATAAGTTGCGAAATGTTAAAAAGTGAATTCAAATGTGAATGAATGAAATATTAACTATTAAGAGTATGTTTATAATAAGGTGGTCAAAATGTTGTCTCATCTCTTATTTTATAATTCATATTCATACCATATGTGTAAAATTATTTTCTTAATTATATACTTGGCTTGGGATGTAGGAGATCAAACACAGTTTGCAATCGAAAATCTGAATTTGTGAACTTGTTGGACCCAAGCCAGGCCTGGCCCGCCAGGCCATGCTGAGTTAGCTGGATAACGATAACACATTATTGTGGGCTTGGTTTAAGACTTCTTGTCTGTAGGTCCTCTCCCCATTTGAGACTTCTGAGCCTTCAAGGGACCCAACCCTTGTTAGCCACCTAATACATAAATACAAGAAATTGTTATCTCTCTTTTTCAATAAATGTGGGATATCAGAACCTATATATATATATATATATATATATATATATATATATGTGTGTGTGTGTGGGGGTGGGGGGTGGGGGGTGGGGGGGGGGGGAGATATTTATATTCTACAACTCCTACTTGGCCTTTTTAACAAATTCTCTTATATATTTAATTTTTTATTCGCCCGAAATTGATTTTAAATAATTGAATACGTTTTCCTGTATTTACTAGCAATATAAAATATGAATTTTAATTTCTTTTTCTAAATAACAAATTGAGCTTAATTGAATGTTTAGATTATTGACCAAAATTGATCGCTCACCAATTTTATAAAACCAATTTCCTAACATATTCAAAGCCATTACCTAATAAACTGGCAAGAGTTCACAGAATGGGCAAGCCATAAAGAAGCAGACACTCTGCCCACATGTTGGCAATCCATACTCCAGAATTCAACTAATGCCTGTGCAAGAACTGGGGGGAGTTGAGCATTAAAATGTGCCATCATGACACAACCCCCTTTTATATATATACATATGCATACAACTATACACAAAAGTTCTTGTTCGGAGCAAACTTATCGAATCAGTACTAATCATATAGTGAATGTATTACACATTTTATATAATTGGTGTGTACTCTAAGTAGAGTAACTACTCATATGATAAATATAATTGATATTTACTCAATTCTATCATCAAATGTGAATGTCTGACTCTATGATATATTGCACCACATTTGAAAGTTGTGGAATTTTATCATTTATATGAAAAATCACCTCACAACTAAAAAAGAAAGTTTAGTTATAAGGTGAACAAGTCCCTTTATTACAATGTAAAATAAGAGATGATATTATCAATATGTGTAATCAGAGGTCATAGAGTTGATGATTCTAACTTTTAGAGACATACTTAATTTTTATAAAATCAAAAATGCTTTATTAGAAATCTTGAAGAAGTCAAAGTTTATTGAAGATAGTCATTTAATATGTATCGAAACTTGTTTGAACAAGAAATTCTGTGTTTGAATCTTATCGCTATCTATTTATATATTAAAAAAAAAAAATCATGTGCAAGGCTGGCTTAAATAGGGAAATAAATCCATCCATACTTGCGAGTATGGTACGCTTTTATATAACTCAAAAGGTACGATTGTCTCTACCAGTTCCTTGGCTGCCTTCGCACCTAAACTTTTGCAGGGCATTCAACTCACACCATTCTTGCCAAGATATAACCAGCTGTTTTCTCTTTTGTTTTTCTTTTGCTGAACAGGAATAAATTGATTTTACGAAATAAAAAGAATACTAAAAATGGCTGGAAATGCGCAGAAATTGTACATGGACAGACACAAGTAATGGGCCCTGCTTGAAGATTGGACAAGTTGTTATAATTATGAATCCGAAATTTAATATATTCAACAGATTAAAATATTCAATAAGTCAAACCTGATTATTAATATCTGTAATCCAAAATACATAGATAGTATATAGAATCAAGCAACCCGATCCATTAAAAATCTAAATCCGAACTTTAATAATACTTTTTATTATATTAGCAAACTTACATATATAATATTAATGAAAAAACTTAAATAGAATGAAAAAACTCAAACCATTATAACTTATAATACACTTTTTTATATTTTTCAAAGTAATTTATTTTCAAAAAAATAATGTATAGTTTTTATACATATTATAAAATAACTTTGTACTTATTTAAATTTATTTTTTACATAAGAAATATTTTTTTATTGCTCATTTGATTTTAAAGTTTCAAATTTTGTAACAGTTAATTGGGTTTCAAATTTTTTCTCGAATTTGAATTCAGTTGAAATGAATATAAATCTTATAGGGTTCGGATCGGATTCAAATTCAAAATTTTCAGATTTGATTAGTTGGTAGTAATAATGGTGACTGCTTTGAAACGATACGGCTAGGGTGGGCCGGGCCTGACGGCCAGCTTGAGCTTTAAATTCAAGTGGGCCTTGCATCTGGTGTCTAGTCTGCATTAAATTTAAAAAGTTCCCCCATTTAATCATTTATCGTGCCTATAAATCACATCTACGGATTGGATAATTTTTTTTTTTGGTTATTAAAAAAAAAAAAATGAAGCCTGGCCAAGATATAAATAGTACACATTTAATTGAATGACAACATTTAATAAATTTTATAAATAAGGATAAAACAATAAAACAATATATATATATATATATATATAAGAAATATAGGCATATTTGAGTTCTAAACATCAAAAGTGGTTTAAGGGGAAAAAAAATACGGATGAAGAAACGAAGAGATTTTTTTGTTTCTTTTTTCGTAACAATAAATTCGGCCATTGAGATATAGGCCATCCCAGCAGTTAACTTAAGCCCAATGTGTAAGGGACTGGGCTGGTTTATTCAGAGTATTTTTTTGCGAGCTGACAAATATTGGGTCACAGAGTTTGTTTTTTTTTTCAGATTTTATCTTCCTTCAATGGATGAGATTCGATTAAATCTGGAAAATTCAAATCCAACTAGTCTTTTCAAAGTCCGAATTTTATAGAATTTATATTTATTTCTACTAAGTTCGAATCCGATTAAAAATTCAAAAACCCAGTTAAAAAATCCGACCCGACAACGACTAAGAGAAATTGAAGTTTTAAAATCAATAAAAAAATTTATCTCTTATTGAAAAAATAAAATTAAATAAAGTACAAGAATATTTTAGAGTCCGTCGAATGAAGTCGCTTTAGTTTATAACAATTTAAATACAATAGAATAGTTGACAAATTAGTTAATCATGTAACTAGATAATATCAATGTGAATTAACTTAAAGACAAGTTAATTGAGTCAAACAAATACTGAAAATTTGATTTGTTAATTTCAGCGAAATCATACAAAATACAAGTAATTTAATTAGAAAGAGAAAGTAAAAGAGATAACAATAACAATAATTCGCAATCAACAAGATCAAAAATTATAAAAAGGATAATTACACTTAACTGCCATAAGGTATAACCAAATTACAAATAAAACCTTCGATTTCTAAAAGTTACTAAGATAACCTTTACATATGCCAACGTTAAACACATATTTAATCCTCCGTCTATCGCCATTAGAATTTTTAGCGAAAATCATTAAATTTTAACATATTTGATCTATTTTACCCTTTTGTCAAAGTTCACCAATTTTATAAATGTTCATGATTGATTTCGTAATATTTTGAAGGGATAATTGCATAAAACTCCCATGTGGTTTCGCAAAATTTGACTCTGACACCTTATGATTTAAAAATAATAAAGAAAAAATCAATTGTGTTTAAATTATACGAGAAATCCTTTTTTCCGTCCAATCTATTGGCGAGTGAGGTACACACATCATGTGTAAGTATGCGTGTAATTAAACATTATTTTAAATCTAAAAAATGTGAAATTAGCTCAAATATCCCTTTAATTTCAATTAAAAAATATATTTTTTTTATTCTTCCTTTCATAACTTTTTTTTAATTGTTTCTTTTTCTTCCTTCCTCCTCATTCTTCTTCATCCCTCCAGCACCATTCGCCGCTACCGCTGCCAGAGCCACTACCACCGGAACCCTCTTCTTCTTCCTCCTCCTCCCATCATCACCGCCGCCCGCCATCTCCTTCCTCCTGCCACCGCCACCGCCACCATCTTCTTCCTCCTACCACCATTACCGCCACCAACCCTTTATTTCCAGATCTAGATCTCCGAATCCTTTTTTCCCCTTTTTGTTTTCCCCAGATCTAGGTTTCTATGTTCTTTCCATTTTTTTTCCAAATCTAGGGTTCTTTCTTGGCCGTCCACCCTTAACGAGATCTTGATCGGAAAATCAACAATTATGAATTCTTGTTCTTTTTTATTGTGTGTGTGTGTGTATGTGCATTTTTTTGTGTGTCAAGGGGTGTGTGTGTTGTGTGCCTACACTTTTTTGTGTGAGAAGGGGTGTGTGTGCGTTTGTAATTGTGTGTGTGTGTGCAATTGTGTTCTGTATGTGTGTGTGCACGCGCGCAATTGTGCATGTGCGTGTGCGCGTGTTCTTGTGTGTGAAATTGTGTGTGCAGGTATGTGTATAATTTTGTGTGTGTGTGTGTGTGTGTGTGATAGTGTGTATGATTTTTTTTTTTATCTTTGTTGGTGTGTGTAATTGTGTGTTTGTATTTTTATTTATAACTTTTATTTAAATATTATTTTTTTATTGAACAATCAATTTGAACCATTCATTGTTTAAATTAAGATCCATTGGCTCATAATACATGGGCATAAATAGTAATTCAACAGAAAATTAACATTGTCAACTTTGAACCAACGGCAAGGACATGTGAGCATAGATTAAAAAAAGAAAGGATATTTTTTGCATATTTTTAAACTATAAAAAACAAGAATCAACTTTCATGAAACCCCATAAGTGGATTTTATGCAATTATCCTATATTTTGAAATACATGATATTTGTTTTGTAATATTTTGTATTAACTTAACAAATAAAATAGTTAATAATCAAGCAAAAAAAAAACCAAAAAAAAGATACAAATCTTAGAATTCGCAATCAAAAATTGAGATTTTTTTTCCAAAAAACACTAAATGCATGTTAATTAATCTTCATAATATACCACATACATGATAATTTAAGTATCATTCTCGCTAAAAACAAAAACTAAATCATTAAAAAAGCATCATTTTTGATTTAAAAAAAAGACCATGTATTACAAGAGATTTGAGAGAATTTTGTCTTTATCATAGTATTGTTAGCATTACAAGTTAGTATGCATACCTTAGAGACTTAGAGTTATATAGGTACTTTCCAAAATTTGGGGGTTAAATTTATAATTTTATCATGCCTTTTAATAGTTTAGTGTAATTTAGCATTTTTTTTCAATAGTAAAAGATTTGATGTCACTTTTGTCTTTTTCACATCTCCGTTAATATTACAATTTAGTATGCATATCTCAAAATTATCTAAGTAATCTTTAAAAATCAAGGATCTAATTTATAATTTGATCATACCTCAAAGTAGTTTAATGTAATTGTCCCAATTATATAACTAAAGTTAATTTTTTTGTGGTCGCCTAAGGATCCTAAGACTTGTCCCCTCAAACCACTTTTTAAACATTCATTGTAAAAAAAATTGCCCAAAATACTCTTTTATTACTTAAGCTAAACTTGATTTCTTTTTTTCTCCCCATCTTCTTCCTCCTCCTAGCTCACCACTTTTACCTAGGGTCCATAGCCCAGTGATGGGTTCGAACCGGCACTATTGAAACTGTCTCGAGTTGTTTGTATAAAAAAAATCATTTAGAAAAAAAAAATTAAGATTATGATTTGTAGGTTCAACTTTATATATATACTATTATATATTTGACAGTGGTGTTTAATTGCAATTGTACACTTTTAACTCAAATGGAATTTTCTTAGAAATTTAAATTTTTTTATTAAATTAAAAAAACATTGGCTAGAAGACTCATATATAGTTTTAAAAAAAGTAAAGAGAACAATTAATTTAACACATAATAGTTGGAAAGTAGCAATCGTCATTATTTTAGGATGCATAATTTTAGTAAATTAAGATAAGGTAATTGATAATATTAAATTAATTGATCTACAATGCATAATCTAAAATTTGTGAATATTATAACAAATTGATCCAATATGATGCATAATATTAGGAAATTGAACATTAACTATGGATTGTCCACAATCTTGAAAATATATATATCTATATCTATACTATATAATATAGCAAGTGAAAATTTCCAGCAAGAGAACAATTAGTTTAACACATAATATTTGGAAAGTAGCAAACATCATTACTTTAGGATGCATGATTTCAGGAAATTAAGATAAATAATTGATAATATTAAACTAAGTAATCCACAATGCTCAATTCGAGGAAATTTGAATATTATAACTAATTGATTTTATTCATACCCTCTCAATTTTCATTCTTAGTTTCTAGCCTCACAAGAAGTTCTCATTCCATTCCCTCTTTATATAAGTACGATTTTATTTTTCTTCCATTCAATTGTGTAGCTTTTTTTTTTGGTTTCTATATTTTATTTTATTTTTAATGAACACCATAATGTTTGAAATTCTTAATAAAATGTTATGAAGGATCTTTGATTCTCTTTCTTTTAATTTTGATGTACCATTCTAATATTTTTTTTAAAAAAATAGTTCCGATTTTTTAGTTATTTTTTTCGTCATATGGTGGCATATTTAAGTATTTTCTTTTATTTATATATTATATCATATTCTACATTTTTGAAATAATTGCTTAATTTGCAAGTTTATATTACGCACTTTGTCAATTTGGATTTGGCAGGCTGTACATTGGATCAACTTGATTTATGAAATTAAATGATTTAGAGTCATAGTAACCCAGTTCGGATCCTCTACTAAAAAATAGTGTTACATCTCCTCCTATATTCATTAATACATGCCACGTGTATTGGTGATCGGTTGAGATAAGGAAAGAGAATTTTCAAAAATTTTTCTATTTATATCAACCGCTCACCAATATACATGGCGTATTTTGATAAGTGTAGGAGGAGATGTAGCACCGTTTTGTAGTAGAGGCTCCAAACTGTATAGTAACCTTAGTAAGATACAGAAATTTACTTTTCTATTGATTTTGATAATTTTTTAGCAATCTATTTTTTTCTTAATTTGGAAAAATATGAAGTTTCGAATATGTATGTTTTAAATAGGATATATAGTATGTCCCTTATGATACACAACTGTGTGTCTGAAACAATAGTACCATCCATAGTTCCAACTTTGAATGCACAAACATAACAATTTTTTTTTAAATAATAATTAATCTTATAATTATTTCAATAAGTCAAAACATGCATATGCAATACCTATTCATCGAGGCTAACCTTTTTGTTTGAACAATTAAAACCATTTTTTTTGTTTTAATATTAGTAAGCTTGTATATATTGAAAAACGTCCAGAATACCTATTCCTCTAGGCTAGCTTTTTTAACAAATAAAACCATTTCTCTTTACATTTTTAAGTCATTCAAGCTTTTGTATATTAAAATTTATTAAGCTATTCAACCCTAACGGAATCGTATAATAAAAAATATTTAAAATTTGTGGATGCAGAAACTTTTGTTCAACCTAATAAAACAGTCGACTCCAACTGTTAGACTTGGTTTTGTTCATGTTATCCAGGTAGGTATATTTCAAATAATATTTTTAGCTATTAAATTTAAATATGATATCAAAAAGTGTTAAAAAAATAAAATATTATATCATAATATTCAATTCGACGGTTGAAAATTCAGTTGAGCTCTACCCACATGGATAGCATCTACCCTCCCATTAGACTTTTTTTTTTTTTTTTTTTTTTTTTGGAGAACCAACAAGGTCGAGAATATCATTAAAAGGAGTAGGACTCAACTCGATTACATGCCGAATAAAATCAGGGATTGAGGAAAGCGCAACTTCCTCTAAAGAGGACCGTCGGGCCAACCGGTGAGCGACCACATTCCCAGTTCAACGAACAAAGGAAAAGCGACAGAAACAAAAAACCTTACAAGCATTCCTAATAAAGTGAACAATATTACCAATAGGAGATGAATTAGGTGCCGTGTTATTTAAAGACTGGATAAGGAGGTGTGAATCTCCCTCAAAAGTGATTGACTGCCAATATGCGTATTTCGCCAAAAGGACTGTTGTTCACACTGCGTAGGCCTCCGCCAACAGAGCTGATCCTAGGACGTGGAGCCTCACCAATCTCCAGGCGATGTAGGATCCGCGCCAGTCTTGTGCAACCACCCCTATCCCTATAGACCCGTCTTCTTTAAAAACTGCTCCATCGAAGCTGATCTTGACGTCGCCCTAAGCTGGTTTCTGCCACTTTTCTGCCCCCAGCTGCTCACCATGTCTGATATGTGAACCAAGCCTAGTGTTTGCCTCTTGAAAATGAAAAAATTGGGTCCGCGCTGCTGCGATGAGTTCATGTGCCGCTCAACCTGTGTTATCCATAGTCATAGTATTGCGTTGAAACCACAAATTCCACACAATCATTAGGGAAAGAGCAAAATCCATAGTATCCAGTTTCTTGTGCAAGGATCGGATCCACTCCTCAGCTACATTATTCCAATGGTCAATTTTCGCCCAAGGCAGGAAAGATAGGGCCCATGCAAGGCGTGCAAAATGACATGAGAGGAAGACGTGTTTGGCTTCTTCTCTCTCAACCACAGCCGCCAACTGAAGATTTTAACCTTGTTCGGAACTTTAGCGGACCAGAGGAAGTTCCACAAAGGTCGTTCACTGATTGAGTTAGGGAGATGAAGCCGTTCGATGACACGCACAACATGGTACGTGCTTTTCACCAAAAAAAGTCCATTGCAATTATAATGCCAAACGAGAACATCAGGATCTTCGATCGCCCCTAGAGGAATCACGAGGATGTGTTCCACATCTTGCGAGTCCAAAATATCTCGCACGAGTTGCTTGTTCCAGCCCCCAAGAACTGGATCGATTAATGTCGCCACTATATCATTCACGAAGGTAGGATGGGCGGGGGGAAAAACTTGGAAAGGCAGGGGTCTAGGAAGCCACTTGTCACCCCAAATCTTAATATTACGGCCTGACCCCACTCGCCATCGAACCCCCCATTCAAGGATCCTCACCTAGCAAAAAATACCCTTCCACGTGTTAGAGGGAGTCCGCCCAAGTCGCATCCCCAAGCTGGGATTATGGTTAAAATATTTAGCCCGCAAAACACGACTAAGAAGTGAATCTGGTAGCGAGATAACTCGCCACAATTGCTTGGCAAGAAGAGCTTCATTAAAGGTGTGAAGACAACGGAACCCCATGCCTCCCTCGGCCTTACGTCTGCATAAACTGGACCACGCCACCCAATGGATCTTATGGTTCTCCCTTTCCACCAAAAGTCCACCATTAATGCCTCCAGTTCCCGAATGAGACCATTCGGCAATCGAAAACATGACATAACATAAGCCGGAATCGACTGGAGTACGGCCTTGATAAGTACTTCCTTCCCAACTTGAGAGAGATTATGCATGTTCCATCCCTGAACCTATTTGGACACTCGATCCTTGAGATGCGAAAAGACATCTTTTTTTCTTTTTCCAATAATTGCTGGAAGTCCCAAGTACTTAACAAATGTGAGCTCAACCCGTAACTCTCCCACTCGAGCCACTTCATCACGGATAGCCTAGTTGACATTTTTATTGAATACAACCGAAGACTTTACCAGGTTGATAACTTGTCCCAATGCATTGTCGTAAGATTCCAATATGCCAAGAATAATGAGCATTGCCTCCAAGGATGCCCTACAAAATATGAGTGTATCGTCCATGAAGAAGAGATGGGAGATGCGAAGGGCATTCCTACAAATTGCCACTCCAAGGTCTGTGCATTGGGTCTCTTTCTCTTAAAGGAGACAGCTGAACACCTCTGCACAAACAAGAAATAACTAAGGCGACAAAGGGTCTCCTTGTCGGAGACCCTGTTGGGGGTGGAGAAATCCAAATTCATTCCCGCTTAGCACAAAAGAGAACGTGACAATGGACACATACAACATAATCAAATCGACAAATTGTTTTTGGATACCAAGCCTAAGTAACACTCTTTCAAGGAAAAGTCATTCAACCCAATCATAAGCTTTGCTCATGTCAAGTTTGATCGCCATGAAGCCCATCTTCCCTACTCGCTTAAGTTTCAAAAAAAATGATTAGTTTCAAAATCAAGGAGTACATTATCTGTTATCAATCTACCAGGGACAAACGCAAACTGGGTAGGGGAAATGACGGCATTAAGAAAAGGCTTAAGTCGATTAGCTATTGCTTTGGAGGCAATTTTATAAATCACATTGCAGAGGGCAATAGGCCTAAATTGGGACATATGTGTTGGACAGTGACATTTGGGGATAAGGACAATGTGTGTGTGGTTGAGCTCGGGGCTCGTGACTCGATTATTCAGGAAATTTAAGACACAAGACGTAATACTCTCCTCTACAATACACCAATAAGTTTGAAAAAAGACGGGGGCAATCCATCGGGGTCGGGAGACCTATAAGGAAACATTTGGGAGAGAGAGATTTACCTCCTTGACGGTGAAAGGAAACAGCAAAGCCTGGTTCATGTCGGCTGTAACCCGAGGGTGAACTGAATTAAGAGCGGCCTCAATAGCTTGATCCGACGACTTCCCCAACTCAAATAGAGCCCCAAAGTACTCCAATATAGTGTCCTAGATTTCACTTTCCGTTTCAGCCCACGTCGCGTCTTCCCTCTGCAACTTCGCAATATAATTGTTTTTAAAACTGGTAGAAATGATTCTGTGAAAGTATGCGGTATTTCGATCCCCTTCTCGCAACCAATGCACTGTGCTCTGTTGTTTCCAGATAATTTTATCCTGGAGTTGCATCTCCTCTAACTGGTTCTGCAACTGAGTTTCTTCTGTCTTGGTAGTCTAGGTAATAACCCCCATACCTAACCTCTAAATCCTCTTTTCAATAGTTGCCATTCGCTTTCTAGGGTTCCCAAACTTGGTTCGACTCCACTGTGTAAACCCATCTCTATACTTCTGAAAATTTTGTTTAACTGACTCAAGAGAATGCCCACTATCCAAATCGAACTGATAAGTCGATGGCTATCCTCATCTCTAATCCAACTAGCCTCAAAATGAAATAGCTTCAACTGGGGTTTCCGGAATGAAGTGCTACTTCTTAGGTTCACACATATAGGAATATGGTCCGATCGATGCGATTCTAAGTATGTAACACATGCTGTGGGGAATGCATCATACCAACTCGACGAGGCACAGGCCCGATCGAGTTGCTCTCGTATAGTGTGGGGAAACTCCCTCTTGTTACACCACGTAAAGTCCTGGCGGCTATACCCCAAATCTTTCACGTCACAGTCCTGGAGTGCCTATCGAAAATCAAAAATCAAAGAATCGGAACATCTTTGTCCCCCTTCTTTCTCAGAATGCTCAATGATCTCATTAAAGTCCCCCGCTACATGCCAAGGTCTCTTTGACAGAGTGCTCAGTTTCTTGAGATGGTCCCAAAATTCATGTCGTTTATTCGCATTCGGTTGTCCATAGACACCAGTGAACCACCAACTTGACTGTCTAGGGGCCAACTCAATGGTAGCGTCAATATGGGATAGAGAGTACCTTTGAAGGGTAACCGTGATATCCTTACACTAGAGAAGAGCAAGACGACCCCTTCGGCCAACTGCTTCAACACAAATCCCAAACACATTCAAGCGGTCTTTAATACGTTCAATCTCCTTTTTCTTACTCTTGGTTTCGGAGAGGAAAAAACAAGGAGGGACAAATAATGTGGACGAGACGTCCAAGTGCACGAACTGCCCGGGGAGTCCCCATGCCCCGACAGTTCCAAACTAGGATACTCATGGGGCTCAGCGGTCCTGCGGTGCAGGACCCGCCGTTAGCATGTTACAGTCCGTATCATCTGTTGTGTCCAGAGCAAGTTTTTTATACTTCCGAGAGTGCTGTTTTCCTCAATCTCCTTCGGGGCTAGTGGAAAATTTTCGCTTTCCATGGAGAGGAAAAGGGCTCATGACAGGGGTTGTCGGGCTGTGGTGTAGCTTCTTTTTTCGGTAACGGCTGCTTTTGGATGGAGAGATAGCTCCCAAGGAAAAGGATAGAGGATGGACGTGGTCTGATATGGGAGTGGGTTGAATCGGGTTGTGAATTTGAGGTGGTAGGAGAACTTGTCCACCTCCATGAGCGTGTGTATGCCTGGGCGGATTGGGGCTGGCAGCTAGCTGGAGCTGGGGTGAGGATTGTGTGTCTTGGGCGGATTTAGCGTGATTCACCATGGGGTGATCGGGCTGAGCTGAGTGCAACGGGCTTATATGGGTGGGGAAAGGATAGGATTACTGGGCTGAATTTCACTGGGCTTTGTTTGAGGGATAGGTTGAACCAGTCCAAAGTCTTGCATGTTGGGTTTGGATGATGCTAGTGGAACGGAAATAAAAGAGCTTACCATGGTGCGATGAGACGGACTTTGGATTGGGCTTAGCAGCAGGTCCAACACTGCTTTGTAGGGCTTTGGTTCAAAAGACCGGCGAGAGAGTCAAATTTTGATTGGTGGCTGATTGAAGGAGCAGATTTGGAAGGATCTCGCGCAATCTCCGATATGCCATTTTCAGTGTTACTTGGAGAATCCACCAGATATACTCCTGGACTACGGACCAATCCTATACCAGATTTTTCGGGGGCTGCCAACGGTGTGACCCTGCTTCCAAAAATAATCTCGCCCGCCTCTGCCGTCGGAAAGGAGCTGCTCATCCCTCCCATTTAGACTTAAATAATAATCATTTGCACATGATTAAGGACTTCAGTACTTTTTGACAAAAATATATGTTTCGCATAATAATAATAATAATAATAATAATAATAATTATTATTATTATTATTATTATTATTATTATTATTATTATTATTATCACCACCACCTTACAATTATTCATATTGCCAGTCCTCATAAAATTACCTCTTTTTCTTTTTGAGCTATATGTCAGTATCTCCGTTCTACAAAGCTATTTATGTTTATTAGATTATATTTAATGTTTCTTAATGTTCATTTGGTTAGTTCTAAATTAGGTGAAACAAAAGTTGTTGAAACATTTAAAAATTAAAAAAAATGATAAAAGGAACATATATCACATAAAAGAAGTTATAAAATACTTAAAAAAAATAATTTAAAAGAGTAGAATAAATCGAAAGTAAAAAATAAGCAATTTTTTTTTTTGAAAAAAAGAATAAATTAATATATATTCCTCGAAACACCAGATTCAAGGTAAAATAAAGAGTTGGAATTCAACACGTGCACACTCATGAATAAAAGATTTATGCATTTCCTCCTAAAAATAATATACAAGATAGTTAAATGAATCGATCCAATTATGCGTGATAAAAATTAAAACGAAAGAGAATAGATCAAATATGAAAAAAAAACTTTGCCTATTCCCCCTAAAAACTAGAATAAACTATTTGTGCCTTTCCTCCTAAGAACAAGAAGAGATTGGCTTCTTTTACACAAAATGTAAGTTATACACACTACTCTTGAATTGATAGAAATTAGGTTCTTAAAACAATTACTATTTTTAATAATATAACTTAAATTGTGCCATTTATATGTAAACTTCAGTACTATAAATTAGCTCATTGTACTAACATTTGACTCTATTTATTTAGTTATTTATTTATTTTTGCAACCTGACTTTAGGAAGTTAGTTTAGTAGCTATCCAAATATGAACAAACTTTTGGTTCTTTTCTATTTTAATATATTCATTAAAAGAATATTGTGTGAACTGTAAACTTATTAAAAACCTTCAAATTATTAAATTTCTTCTCAAGAATTATTGTTAAAGTATAATTGTTGCTTTTGTTGTTTAATTTAGTAATATTATTTATTCATTTTGAATTTACATGTGTTCTTTCATGTTTGGATTATACTTTCTAGAGAAAATTTACTAAATCGTGCATAGCACGTGGTAATACTAGTACAAGTTCTTATATATATTTGGCAACACTTTTTAATTGCGATTTTTTTAATTTTGACTAAATGAAATTTACTCAAATTTTTGATTTTTTAATTTAAAAGAAAAACTCTAAGTGGTTGTTTTTTTTTTTTTATCTACATAAAAGTAAAAAGATAACTTCTTCGCTCATCTCACCCACTTTTTCACTTATCCACTAATACTAACACATAACTTCCCATCTTTCCACTTTTCTACAAAATCCTATTGTTATTATTATCAAATCTTTTGCATCAATCCCTATCAACAAGATTGATGAAATCACGATAAAATTCTTTAGAAAATACCTTTTGACAAGTTTGATTTCTTCTCAAATTCAATATGAGCTAATTATTTTTTTAGAGACACTCAAGGTATGGAATTTTCCTATTTACTTTCTTCTTTACATTATTATCATTTTGTTTTACTTATTTATGGGTATTTGTTTACTTTTTATGCTTTTGTGGCCAGTGGAATAACGGTCAGTCTTTTTATTTTATTTTATTTTATTTTTGTGTTATTTTTGTTTATTTTGCTATTTTGAAAGGATATGTTATATTTAATAGGTATATTTTCTATTTAAGTATTGATAAAAATATATCACATTTTACTTATCTTTGTTTTAAGTGTTCTAAATTTTAAGTTGTTTTTATTCACGATTTCATTAAAATTATCAATTTTGTGTTTTTCATTATAAATTATCTATTTTTGTTCATCTGCTTATGGGATGGGCAATGTTGATTATTTGATATTTGATTTTCTACAAGTTATTTTGTGTTGTGTTTATTCACAATTTGTAAAAGACCAATAATTTAAATTTTATTTTTTCATTTCGGCATCTAAAATTTATTTCAATTTTGAATCATTTATAATTTCAGAAGGCCAACCATTATGAATTTTTTTTATATATTTATTTGTTTAATATCGTATTTCAAAGTTTAAATTCCGTTCCTATTTTTGTTTTAGTTTGTTGTCATGAAGGGATATTGTATTTATTGTTCAATTTTTCTCGATCTGTTTCTTTTTTCTGTTTGATTTTATTTTTATGTTGTTTTTGTTTACTTTTGCTAATTTGAAGGAATATGTTGTATTTAATAGGTATATTTTCTATTTCAGCTATTGACAAAATATATCATGTTCTATTTACTTATGTTTTAAGTTTTCTAGATTTTAAGTTTTTTTATTCATGATTTCGTTTAAATTATCAATTTTTTGTTTTCATTAAAAATTATCTGTTTTTGTTCATCTGCTTATGGGATGGGCAACATTGATTGATTTTGATACTGCTTTTCTATGATTATTTCATTTTGTATTTATTCACACTCTTTAAAAGATTAATTGTTTAATTTTTATTTTTTCCATCTTGGCAACTAGAATTTATTTTAATTTTAAATTATTTATGATTTTAAAAGGCCCCAGTATTTTTTTATATTTATTTTTTTCATATTGTATTTCAAAGTTTAAATTATGTTCCTATTTTTGTTTTATTTTGTTGCCTTGAAAAGATATTGTATTTATAGTTTAATTTTTCTATTTTAATTATTAATAAAATTTGACTTACTCTCTTCGTTGCTATTTTAAATTTTAAAGCTTATATGTGTGTGTGTATATATATTCTTATTTCTTTATTCAAATTATGAGTTTTTTTTTTCTCATTTTAAAGTCTCTCTTTTTTTATTTAATTTCTTATAGTTTTATATGATGGGAGATATTCATCAATTTTAATATTTTTTATAATTCATGTTAGGTTATATAATTATGATGTGACAACTCCAGTCATTTAGCTTTTATTTTTTATTTACATTTTCAAGACTTACTTCAGTTTTGGTTATTTATTGAAAGTTAATTTAAGATGTTAAAATTTTTTACAGAAAAATTATAAATAAACTTTAATACAGTTTGCTTCCGTCCATAACACGAGACAAATGCTAGTATATATATAGCAAGGGCGATCCCCGAAGTCTGGAATGTGGGATCAGTCAATATTATTTAATTTTTTTTACCATTATATATAAATATTCTATATTAAGTACTAATAATAATTATATGACCATGTGTTCCTATTTTAAAATTTTAAGAATTTATAGTTGATCTATTATCTATTTAAAGTCTGATATAATAGGTGCACCAAAAAAAATACTTACAATCAAAAAATAAAAAGATAAAAAGCTCAAAAAGTAAAAAGATAAAAAGCCTAATTGAGATTAATAATTGAAAGAAAAAAAAAAGCTTAAAAAATCCCACAATATGGTTGTTATTTTAGTGCAAGAGTTTTTATTCATTTATTGTTTAAATTTTGAACGCAACGATTAACTTCTGAAGTCGCCATGGCAAGTCGTGCTTTTTGAAAACTAATATATAACAATTTTTCACATCATCTGTTCTGTATTAATACTTTTCTCATAAAAAATTAAATATAGCGACAAGGTACGATTATCATTTGCCATCTTTTTGTTTTAAATTTTAGTGAGGAATTAATTTAAGAAAGATTAATGAATTGTAAACGTGTTTAGTAAAACGACATAGCTAGGAGTCTAAATATTATATTATACACATATGCATATATATATATATATATATAGATCGATTTTGGGTTCTATAAGACGTATGCAAAAAAATAATCAACCAAAATTTTTATTTCGATCAATTTCGATCGGGTTGTCAAATTTTGCACAACCCTAGAAATATCCATTTTCCTTCCCACTCTAAGCCACGTCTTACTCGCAAAGATCATGTTTCCATCGCCAACATCCTCAAAAATCAACAATAAATAATTATTCAAAAATAATTGTCATTTTCCTTAATAATCAAACAATTTGAAAATTTTGAATTTCTTTTAATTTTAATTCTTTTCTTAAGCTTCTTTCTTCCTCTAGCAAAACCCTCGAACCAAACATAATGTTAGTGATCGAGTGTTGGGTGAGGAGTGAAGATTGCCAAACCAGAGGTTTAATTTCAATTGGGTGATGGTGTATCATCATTGATTGCAAAGATGGTTATTAAATGTAGTATGTTGTAAGAGGGTTTTTCTTTCATAGACCAGGTGTTTACACCCTACGGTTCAGATTCAATCGCGTGTTATGTATTAAATATTTTACAAAATACATATAACACGTAGTTAAATTTGGATGGTAGGGTGCATGGATGGGTCCCATACATCCGATCCATATAAGATTTTTTCGTCTTAAGATGTTAGATTTATGAGGCTACATACTTCATAAAAGACTACTCGTATTTGATTATAAATATTGAAAATATGAATACTGGATGTGGATATAAATTTGTTCACTCTTTTATTCAATATAAATTTCAAAAATAACAAATCAAAAAAACAAAGGCAAGTCACCCGACTTACCAATTTAATTGATTGAATTATCAGTAAACGCCAATTTATCTGGAATCGTACCCTCACCAATAGGGTGTTGCAAACATCCTTTTCAAGATAATATGCTCCATAAAATCTCGTTTAAAAAAAAGGAAGTAAAGAGTTCTAATTTCAACTAAATTCTATGTGGTGTTTTCATCATATAGGCTTCGTTTTTTTTTCTTTTTTGAAAACCTCAATACGGTATTATTCATTCAAAGAGTCCGAGTTCACAATAGATAAAACAATATCAAGGATATCATTGTCCTCTTCATTGAACGTAGAAGAATTCCTAGCCAAATAGTGAGCTGCCATATTGCCAGAGCGTCGAACTTTTGAAATGGACCAAGTAGGGATGTGCGATAAAATCTCACGGATGTCTTGCAAAATGTTCCCAATGCTTGAGGTGTCCTCATATAGTGAAAGTAATTTATCGAGAATGTGGGTGCAATCGCCCTCAAGTACCACCTCAACCTATCCCCGGTTCCGTGCCAATGACACTGCCTCAAACGCAGCACAAGCTTCCACATACTCTGGATCAAACATGCCACTCACACGCATGCACCGCCAACCTACACATCTCCCTTCCTTATCTCGAGCAATAAAGCCCATGCCGATCTCCCGTTGAGCTTTAAACACCGCACCATCAAAGTTTACTTTGATACACCGATTTCTTGGGCACTCCCACCTAGCCGAACTCGTCTAATTCGAGGAGGATGGGGGAACATAAATGGAATCAGAAAAAGCATGTAAGTAGTTGAGGGCGAAACTCGATACCTCTTGCGGAGTCGTCGAGATCCCCTCCATGAGCTTTCGATTTCTATTTCCCCATAATGCCCATGCCAATGTAAGTGTCTTGTTAAAATCCGAGTGATCCAGCTATTGACGTATGCCCCACAACCAATCTTCCCCGAAGCCTTGCCATCGTGAAATAACTCGCCACGGCATGTTACTAAGGGCCCACACTTGCCTTGCAAATGGACATTCCAATATGACGTGTTTTTCATCCTCAGTCCCCTCCCCACAATGCGGACATCTCCCACCATTATCACAATGCCGCGCTGGCAAACGTTGAGCTGTCGAAATCACCTCATGACATAAACGCCATGCAAAGATCATAATTTTGGGAGGCACCCGGGCTAAACATAGAAATTTCCAGCTGGGACCTGTCGATGTGCTTGCATGTAGATCAAAGTAAACAAGGGAATGTTAAGCACTTCTAACCATGTAACGGCCACTCTTGGCAACATGCCATACAAGTACATCATTACGTGGCACTCTCCCAAGAGGAATAGAGCAAATAAGGTCCACATCATCCTTGAGAAACATTTCCTTTATCTTGTTTACATCCCACTCCATCCGGCCTGCAACTAGCAGATCGCTTACCCGAAGATGAGCTAAATGCTGGTTGATAGGAGTGATAGGGCGATAGGTATGAGTGCGCGGCACCCAAGGATCGTGCCAAACACGAACATGCCGCCCATCACCCACACGTTACCTTGTGCCCCACCTGATCAAGTCTTGAGTCACCCAAATACTACGCCATGTTATTGACGATCGATGTCCAATCGTGGCGGTAAGAAAGTCGGTGTTGGGATAATATCAGGCCTTTAATACCCCACTAAGCAAATTATTTGGTTCTGTAATGAGTCTCCATGCTTGTTTTCCTAACATTGCTAGGTTAAAAGCCTTTAGTTGCCGAAACCCGAGACCGCCTTCCACTTTCCACGTGCATAAAGCCTTCCAGCTAAGCCAATGAATTTTTTGAGTACCCCGATTGTTCCACCAAAAACTAGCCATCAGCAACTCAAGATCCCAAAGCAAACTATCCGGTAGTTTAAAACATCCTATCGCATAAGTTGGGATAGCTTGCAAGACCATCTTAATAAGGATTTCCTTTCCGGCTTGTGAGAGAAACTTTTCGGTCTATCCTTTAATACGGTCCCAAACCTTAGCACGAATCCCCGCAAACGCCGCCCTCTTCGGCCGACCCACAATACCCGGGAGCCCAAGATATTTCTCATGGTTCTGCTCCAGTCGAACACCTAATCTGTCAGCCAAAAAACCTCTTGCCTCCCCCTCCATGTTTCGGCTAAACACCACAGTCGATTTATGGAGGTTTATTTCCTGTCCCGAAATCGGACATTACCGCTGCAACACCCTCTTAATTTCCTCCACCTTACCCTCAATTACTCGGGCGAAAATTAACGTGTCATTAGCAAATAATAGGTGTGATATTCTTGGCGCTCCTCTGCAAATCGCCACCCCTCTAATAACACCACGTCATTCAGCATCTTGTAATAAACAGCTCAAAATCTCTACGCATACTAGAAAAAGATAAGGTGATAGAGGGTCACCCTAGCGGATGCCCCTCTAGATGAGAACATGACCAAAAGAAGAGTCACTCAAAACAAAAGAATACGATACGAAACACACACATAACATGATTAATTCAACAAAAGACTCCACAAAATCTAACCTCCGGAGAGCCCGCTCAATGAAAGGCCACTCCACCTTGTCATATACTTTGCTCATATCTAGTTTGAGAGCTAAAAATCCCTCCCTGTCACTAGTATTACAATCAAGAAAATGGTTCAACTCATATGCTACAAGGATGTTATCAGTAATTAAACGGCCTGGCACAAACGCATTTTGGAAAGGTGAGATGACATGGTCCAAAAAAGGTTTTATCCTATTCGTAATAGCTTTAGAAGCTATCCGATACACAACATTACATAAACTAATGGGGCAAAGTTGAGACATGGTTTCAGGGCGATTACATTTAGGGAAAAGGACCACATGCGTATAATGTACCTTAGGATTAAACTGTCAATGGATAAGCAAGGCAAAATTTTTGAAAAAAAAAAGGGAAGCATACCATCTGGCCCAGGAGATTTCAAGGGATACATTTGTGAGATAGCTTTCGTAATCTCCTTGGCATTGAAAGGTTCTAGCAGACTAGCATTCCACTTGGGCAAAACCTTTGGAACCACACACTCCAAGGCTACATCAATTTCTGACAAATTCGGGTTACTCGTCGAGAAAATACTTTTGAAATAGTCCACAATTACCCCCTGGATATCATCCTCATTCTCGCACCATTCTCCATCCTCATTCGAATTTGGTCGATACTATTTTGGTAAAAGCGTTTGGTAGCTTGTGCATGAAAAAAATGGGTGTTACGATTCTCCTCTTTTAACCATTGAGCTTTTGCCCATTGTTTCCATTTTATCTCATCTTGTGCGAGGAGTTCTTCCAATTTTGCCTTTAACTCGTGCTCTTCATACTTAGTTTGTGTCGTTATTGTGCCTCTTCTCAATTCCCGAATTCTTTCCTCCAACTTCGAAACCTATTTTTTCAAGTCACCCACCTCAGTTTGGCTCCAAGTTGCAAGCTCAATCCGACACTGCTCGACCTTTGCCCAAAACCCATCCTTAGTTGTTCCGTTCCAATCATTTGGCCAATATTTTTGTATCGTTTGAGCGCACGATTCCCTTCGTTCCCATAAGGCCTCAAATTGCCAAAGCTTATGTTGTCGCGGTTTCCATGTTCTGATTGGACACAAGTCAATTTGGATCGGATGGTGATCCGACGTCGTAGTTTCCAAGTGTTGCACCTCACATGTTGGGTAGCAGCTCATCCACTCGGCACTTGCAACCACCAAGTCGATCCTCTCTCGGACTGTATACGAATGCTTACGATTATTTGACCACGTAAAACGATCATCTCGGAAGCCCAAATCGAAAAGACCACATTCACATAAACATGTCTGAAAAGCCTGGATATGTGCAGCTGATCTCAGTCCACCTCCCTCCTTGTCCTAAACTGCCAAACCTCATTAAAATCTCCGACGCACAACCACGAAAGTTGAGACTGATTTCGCAAATTTGCCAGTAAAACCCATGACTGCGGTCTATCTGATATAGCTGGAAAATCGAAGAAACCCGTAAATCGCCAAGGTACCATCGTTGGGGCGGCTCCCACAATAACATTGATATGATTCCTCGAATAACTCTGGAGAGTAATCACTGTTTCCCAAGTCCAAAACAGAGTTAAACCCCCACTTCGTCCCCTCGAAGCAACACCCAAGCCATGCATCCCATACCTCTATTTCAAAATCCCGATTTTTACAGACGAACACTTGGTCTCCGAGACAAAAACCAAGTGCGGATGGTGCCACTGGATAAGAGTACCCAGTTCGCGAACCGTTAAATCCCCACCCAAGCCTTGACCGTTCCAACACAGGATCCTCATGGTGCCCCGCGGGACTGCACCGCAGTCTCCGTCGATAATTCAAAATCTAGCAAACATTGCATGGATGGACGAGATAGTTTTTTCTGGTGAGGAGCAGAAGTACTAGGTTGATAGATGGAAGAAGGTAATTTACATTTGCTCAGCCTGTGGGACGAAATGGAAAGTTTCTGGCTTCTAGTTTTACGATTTGGTGATCTTTTGGTGTGGGAGACTGAAGGTGATGATGGTTGGGCTAGAATGGCTTTATGTGAGAGAATTGGTGTAGTGATGATCTGATATAGTTTACGGGTAGCGTTGCTTTGTTTTGGTGGAAACGGGTTTGGAAAAATAGTAGGTTGGGCTACTAGAAGATTAGTGGTGATGGAAATGGGAAAATCAATTTGCATGTTTGGATTATGAAGTATAGGGTCAAGAAAATTCATTGGGCTAGGAGGGGGCCCAATAGGGATAATATGCATTTGTTAGGCCATTTGTTCTATGGAATGGTGAAATGGATCAATGCTAGGGGATATAGTGGGGGTGTTGGGCCGGGTGGGTTGTAGATAATGGGTGGCAAGTGTGATATGGGCTAGGTTTGGATATTTGTGTGGGCAGGAAGAGAGTAAATTGGGATTTGATCAGATATCTCTTCAAGAATGGAAATAGGATCCTTACTAAGTGGCCTCCTGATTTGATTGGGACATTCCTTATTTTGACCCGATTCGGTCCCTTCCGAGATTGAGGTTTCCTATGAGGCTTCCTGTGATTGCGGACAAGGTCCCATGAAGTACGGCCGATGTGCTGGAATTACGTCGGCGGCACCCCGGCCACCCCCCCAACTGGCGGTTCTCATATTCAATGGTGCTCGAAGCCACGGGCCGAACAGATAGTTTGGGCTAGGGTCTTCAAAGCCATCTTCAAAGAGTTTAGGACATGACCGTGCTTGTTGATCAAATAACCCACAAACATAGCAATAATTCGGGAGACGTTCATACGTAAACATTACTAGTATCTCCTCGTCGCCGGACACTGGTTGAAGTCTCATTGCCCTCCTGATTGGTTTTGTAATATCCAAACTAACTTGAATATGCATACATGATGAAAGAGCAACCCCCTTCTCAAATTCCAAATCAATCTCCCGAAATTTTCCAATCGAGTTGCCAATGACCATAGCCAACTCCTTCGTCATTTTACTAAGAGGTGGTTCGTGTATCCGTAGAAGTTGCACCAATTCAGATCCACCCCCATTGGATTCTCACTTTAGTTTACCAAGCGCATGACCACTAGGTGTTTCTCAAACGACCACGGTGTGCTCGACAAAGTTCTCCTCTTATCCAAGGCGTGGTTGAAGGACATCAGAAATCTACCTTCTTCCAATTTGGACATCGTCATTCCCCAGAAGGGGTTCACCGCCTTCATATAGACTTCGTTTGGTAGGGTGGAAAATGGGAGGAAGGTGAGGGGAAGGAAGAAATTGGAAGGAAAATATATATTTTCTCTTGTTTGGTTGTGGGTGGAAAAGGAAAGGAAAGAAATTGAGAATGAAAAACTAAGCATAGGGTCCATTGATTTTTTTTCCGCCCAAAATCAGACAGAAAATGAGAGAAAAATAACACAAGGATCTCTATAAAATAATATTTTCAACATTGTCCATATGTATAACTAGGTGTTTAAATAATATTGCATCTTCTACTAGCATGAATCCTTGCATTTTTTAAATAGCAACTACAATGTGTGCATTTGTATAATACATTAAAAATGTATTTCACATGTATTTATTTATTTTCATTAAATTTTCTACGACATAATTATATTTATAATTATATAAGACTGTAGTTATCATTTGACGTAATGTAAACAAATATTTCATTATATTAATTTATATATTTTATTTACATTATACTTATTTAGTTTAATTTTATTAATCTATTTTAATACATAAATTCATAAACATAATTATGATTTATAATGATATAAAGGTATAATTGTCATTTAGTAAATAAATCATTTTCTTTCTTTCCACTTTTCCATTCAAACAAACAAGAGAAAATAAATAGATTTTGATTTTCCTTCCATCTATTTTTCTTTCAACCAAACATACTTGTGGAAAATTAAAATCGACCCATTTTCTTTCCTCATTTTTCTTCCTCTGCTAAACACACTGATAATCCAAAAATTTTCATCCTATCCAATAGCGTATTACCCAATTCATATTTTTAACTGTTGAATTTAAATATAAAAATATCAATAATTTTCATACTACTACAAAGTTCACAAATATTGATAAAATGATAAAAAAAAAAATAAAATTATTATATCATCATACTCAATCCAACAATTGAAATATTACTTGAATATCACTCAAGTGGATAGCATCTCATGAGCCGTATGATCCTTAATTAATACTTTATCAATCTTTAAACCCATAATTAACCACGTGTAAACCCCAAAGTCTTAGTTCTTAGTATTTTAACTTTTACGTTTCCAAGTACATAGCATACTCTATAGGACTAATCAGTTTCTTTCTATATTAATATAGAGTACTGTTGTAAATATATTAGCGTGCAAAACTACCAAAACATCATTTTTATAGAAGACTCCTTTTGTAAGCCAAGTTGTTTTGCACTATGAATGCAATAATTAAAAGTATTTGAAAATATGTTTTTATTTGAAGCTTATGGCTTTTTTTTAACTTCTGTTTTTTTTTTTAAAATCCCAACGAAACACAATTTTTTAAACTGCTTTTTTTTCAAAAAAATAAATACTTCTATTTTTAAAAAAAAATCATCCAAACGAACTCATTATACCACTCACATTTTAGAGATACAAATATGGGCTTGTTTAGAAGAATTAGTGTATGGTTAATTATTTGGTTCGGAAAATGGATCTTATGATTCTTATCCTTGATAAGAATGCGCTAATTCGATGTTTGAAATAAAGAGTTTTATGAAAAACGGAAAAGATACAAAAACAAAGTATAAATTATATCATTTAAAGAGTCCGTTTGGATTGGTATTTTTCAAAGAAAAAAATATTTATTTTTTGAAAATAAAAACTTCAGACAAAAAAAAAATTGTATTTGGATGAATTTTTTTTAAAAAAAAAAAATCGAAAAGAGTTTTTTTAGAAGTTACCCCAAAGTAGCTTCAAATAAAAACACTTTTAACTATTGTATCTAAATATAAAATTACTTAACTTTAAAAAAAAACTTTACCATAAAAAATACTATTTGAGAAGTATTTTTTTTTAAACACATCCAATAGGGGTTCAAAATGAGAATCTTTCTTTAATTAATATTCATCTCACTACAATTTATTTTAAAAAGGAAACATAATGCGAGAGAGAGAGAGATAGAGAGAGAGAGCGAGAGCAAAGAATACCAATTGGATCGGTAACAAACTTGGTACGGCTGACTGACTTTTTTCATATATGGGTTAAACTACTTTACCGCATTATCTTATTGTAGGTTTAATGGCCTATGAATTAATTCAAATAAATTTACCATTGAGAAGCACAGGAATATGGTCAAAATATTTAATGTCAACATACTAATGCTAATTTATGCTCCATTTGCCAAACGGAAAATTCTCGCTGAGACGCAGTTTAATTGAACTCAATAAATTATATAATAAATATTATTATATATTTAAAATGATTGATTACTCTTTGTAATTGTACATACAATAGTTATTTTATTCACGATGTGAATATATTTCTCCAGTTATTCATTCTAAGAGAAAATATATCAAACATGCAACCTAAGCGGTTGTATCAAAATGAAATTTCAAAATTTCCGACATTACAGAGATATGTTTATAAAATATTTTAACAGAACTCCAGTGAGAGGAATTGATCAAACTCCCAGCTCTGTTGTGCATTTAATAAATCTGATCAAATTCCCAGCTCTGTTGTAGATGCAATAAATCTCAAGTACAGTGCCAACGCAAGAGGAATTTGAAAATCAACATCGAATCTCAAGAAAGTAGTTATAGTAGAACATATCACAAAAAGAAGTTGCATAAATTGGAAAAATCTCACTAAAAATGCCATAATTTTCTATAATAAATACAAAACATAATCTAACCACGAACGAGCTCGCGGGCCTTTAACCTGATAGATATATACCCTGTCTTTAAAGGCGCGGGAAGCTTATTGCCAAGGTTCGAATCCTAATTGTGTGCATGTGTAGGTAGTGTGTGTGTGTGTGTGCGCGCGCGTGCGTATTCCCCGGAGGCTAATGGTCCCTAGTCATCAATGGGGGAAGGACATAATTTCTGTGAAGATTTCCCATCTGAAAGGGAAACAAGAACCTATCTAGCCTCCCAAATTCAACGTTTTGGTAGCTAAAACTTCACTAAGACATGTAGGGTAGGCACTATCAACATACACATCAAATTCATATAATTATAAAGCAGCAATTTTTCTTGCACCCTTTACCCACTCAAGAAGGAAAATACCAGATATGGGAGAAGAGAAAAAGTCTAATATCAGCATAACACGATCGTCTCCATCCAACATCCCGAATGGAGAAGACGAAAAAAAGCAAGCCAACTTCCGTTCCTCTATCAGGCTAAAATACGTGAAACTCGGGTGCAATTATCTAGTTTCTAATGTAGTGTACCTGTCGATTACCCCCCTTCTTCTTCTAGCCGCAGCCAATCTTTCAATGTCTCACATTCAAGATGTACTGCAGCTATGCAACTATCATCTCAAATACAACGTTCTTGCTGTGGTCTCATGCACGTCTCTGACTGCAGTGTTGGCCACTGTTTACTTCATGAATCGTCCCAGAAAGGTTTACCTTGTAGATTTCGCTTGTTACAAGCCTGATCCTTCTTTCCTGATCACCAGAGAGTGGGTTGTGGAAAAGGCTTCAACTTTTTTGAGCGAAGAAAGCGTACTCTTCACAAAGAGAGTCTTGGAGAGGTCGGGGTTGGGAGATCGGACATATGCTGCTGGTCTCAAAGATTTCCCACCAAAGTTCAAATTTGATTGTGCCAGGAAGGAAGCAGAGATGGTTACATTTGGTGCGATTGACTTCCTGTTTGCGAAAACCAAAGTGAACCCAAGAGATATTGGTATTGTCATAGTGAACATCTCTGCCTTCAACCCAACACCATCTCTTTCCGCCATGATTGTCAACCGCTACAAGCTAAGAGGGGATGTCGTGAGCTGCAATTTAGGCGGCATGGGCTGCAGTGCTGGGCTAATAGCAATAGACCTTGCGAGGCGGCTTTTACAGGTAAGCTTACCAATCTACTTTGCAGCAACATTTTCTGCACTTCATTTATTGTCTGGGGAAAAAAAAAAAGAAAAAAAAGTAACCTTTACATCTGAAATTGTTATCCCGTTGGCATCATAGCATGTAAATCTGCAAGAAGATAAACAGAAAAATAGCATAAAAAGAATGTTAAAACATACACAACAGGAACAGACATATGTCTTCAAAAATAATTGAGATTTGGTTAACCTGTGCTTATGTCAACTCTCGACCTGTACAGGAGCAACCAAACACCTATGCTCTAGTCATGAGTCTGGAATGCATGACCCACAATTACTATGCTGGCAATCAGAGATCAAAGCTGCTCTCAAACTGCCTCTTCCGCATGGGAGGAGCTGCTATCCTCCTATCAAATCGATTTTCAGATTCCCGGCGCTCGAAATATGAACTCTCACACACTTTGCGTACCCAGAAAGGTGCTGATGACAGAGCTTTCAAATGTGTAATCCAAGAAGAGGATGAAGATGGAAATCTGGGGGTCTCATTGTCCAAAGACTTAATGGCTATTGCTGGAGAGGCCATACAGGCACATATCACGACGCTTGGACCCTTGGTACTTCCCATTTCGGAGCAGCTCCTATTTCTAGCCACCCTGGTAGCAAGAAAAATATTCAAGATGAAAATCAAGCCATATGTTCCAGATTTCAAGCTTGCCTTTGAACATTTCTGCATTCACACCGGAGGAAGAGCAGTATTAGATGAGCTAGAGAAGAACCTCCAGCTGACTGAATGGGACATGGAACCTTCAAGAATGACTCTGTACAGGTTCGGCAATACTTCCAGTAGTTCAGTGTGGTATGAGTTAGCATATGCTGAGGCGAAGGGGCGGGTCAAGAAAGGCCATCGTGTCTGGCAAATAGCATTTGGGTCTGGTTTCAAATGTAACAGTGGCGTCTGGCATGCACTGAAGACGGTCGACCCACTGAAGACGGTCGACCCAGCTAAGGAGCAAAATCCATGGACAGACGAGATTAACCAGTTTCCCGTTCGTGTACCGAAAACAATGCCTCTTCGCCCTTCACCATCATCATGCTCGCCCGAGTAAAGCAGACTAGACCACACTATTGGTCTCTCTGATAGCTAATTCATTGTAATGTAGGAAACGAAGATAGAGAAAAAGAACCAGTCGTCTTTTTCTCATAAAAGACCACAGCATGCTTAATGCTATAGGGTGAATAATATCAACTCTATTTTATTCATGCGGCATGATACATAAGAGTAGGCCAAACATTAAAAAAGAATAATAATAATAATAATAATAATAATAAATAAATAAATAAAATAGTGAAGAAAATTTCAACCCACTTGGAAACGCGAAATATGAGAATAATTTTCATTCAAATTGCATAATACATAACAGTGTGATTATCCTGTTAATTTCAGTTAGGGACTCGACTCTGTTGTCTGATCTTCCTGTTAATCAAAGTCTGTCTATTGTGATGCAGTTATGGTATCAAGTGTTTTCATCAAACAAATTAAACCATCATGTTTCTATGGTCAAATGTGTTATAAATTTGTGTATGCCAAATATAAAAGACAAATATTAAAAGATATCAAACTCATTCAGATTTTGGAAGGGGAAAAATTGAATGTTAACATATACAAACTTGGGGTGAAAAAAATAAAAAAAATACAGCAGAGCCACACAGATTACAAGTGTGAGCATGAGAAAAACATTGGACAAATAAATAAGAAGTCAATCTCTTTGCTTGCTCCGTCTACATTTAAAACTTGCCAATTTGCAAGCTCGTACTTACATGCCCCAAATACTACGAGCAGATGCAACTTTATTGCCTGGTCGAGAAGTCAATTCATACAATATCCGCGCAAATGTATCAGCATACCTAGTCTCGGAGAAAAGTATATCAGCAAATGCATTTTCATATGCTAGCAGCAGCTGCTTATTCTGTGGCTCCAAAACAAGATTCTCCAAAATTACTGCTGCTTTCCTGCAAATTTCTGGCACTGGATGTGGCGTCTTAATCACCTTCAGCAGCCGCTCAACCGCCCTGAAATACATTGCAAGAACATGGTTCAGAAACCAACTCTACCAAAGAAATGAAGAATTTGAGGCTAAAGAAATCTTGTTGTAAATCTAACCATCTCTCGCTGGCAAGTTTCAACCGGCAGTCCATGTTAACTTCTGCAAGGTTGTATAGCGCACCAACAGCAGCTGCTTGCGCATCACCAGCTGGGAAGCTCATCATTTCAACCAATCTCTTATAGATCTAAATTTAATCAACCCATGGTCAGTAAGCCACAGAGTGTATGCCAAGCATTACTTAATCGCACTACTCTATGTTGGGCAAGTAGACCTGTGGAGCAAATGGGAGAAGAAAAGGTTCATTGTCAGGGTTAAGTATCAAACGGCCAAGTAGTTCTGCAGCTGCACAATGCCAGGCTTTGACAGCGGATCCCAATATTCCCATGACGGCCTGGACAGCTCGTTTTTCTCTGGAACAGGGCACTCAAACACAAGTTTTTCAGATCACAATTTATAGAGATGTGATGAAACAAAGTAGCAAGTCGTATCTTACGTCATTTTGATGTATGAAGGCTTTGATGAGCTAAATACCCGAAGGTCTAGCAATGGACCCAAGTTCATGATTATCTCAAGAGCATTTGTGACAAGCTCTTCATCCTCTGCTGACAACACTTAAGCATTTGAGAACCGTATAAAATAGAATAACTTAGAAAAGACAACAATGCAGAATTCTGGTACAATATAATCTTATATTTTTATCTTCTTGCATCTCTACAAGACAATCAGCTTAAAAATCATGCAAGTCACGCATGTTCAAAGGTAAAACAGAAACCCTTTCTAATCACAGAGCGAAGGTTTACAAACTACTAGTAAAGACAAAAAAGAAAGTTACGACATAAGCTCAATTTTGTTTAACCTGTGACATAATCTTCCAAGCAGTGGAACATTGCTTCAAGACAATGACGATTTTGGCCCATAACGACTTCATTTTCAGGCATGAAAGAAAAGTTCCGAATAATATTTGAAGCAGCAACAGCACACTGCCGCTTTTCTGCTCGTCCTTCCTCATCAAGATTAAAGAGGCCATCTTCCTCAAACCACCAACCTGAAGGACGAGCCTTAGGAGTGATCTTCTGTATAGACATTTCTTTATTTGAAGAACCAGATCCTGCACTGCCATGGATGCAAAGACATTTAAGGATCTAAGCAAACACCTTGAATACTCAAGAGAGTGGGGTATCATGTTTGTGCCTCACCTAGGATGCGGAACAGAATCACCAGAATTCAAAGTCTCATATTCATCCCCAAAGCCAGTGACAGCAGTATTCATGCCCGGCAATGTCCCTCTTAGCGTCTTCTTGAGGACCCTTGGTAGTGCCATATCACGCCAGTCATCTATCTGCTCTTATGGAAATCAAAATCCTATCTTAGAAAACGCTAATAAATACATATATATATATATATAGCATAATTCACATAAAGAGTGTAAAATAAAGGAGACATACAACTTGAAGTAGGGCGTCAAGCAAGCCTGGAATCTTGGCTAGAGGAGTTGCATCCTTGCGGACTTCATCTTTCTCTTTGAATGAAAGCAACGTGAGAGCATTCAACGCCCAAGTCAACTCACTCTTTAGGCCGCTTTGAAGAGTCAAAACTATTCTTTTGTTATTCTGCTCTGATAACACAGATGCAAAAGGATAGACAACTCGTGATCGAGATAACAATTCATGTACAAGAAACGCCCAATCAAATCATTTCAACTATTCACAGCATAAGTATCAAGATGCATTTTAAGTAATCTTGAACACCCTCCATTTCTAGTTTCTTTCTTGAACAAACTAACAGATGTTCTTCAATTCACACTGCAGCGTGCATTAATATATCCAATATACAAAAACTGTAATTTACATACTAATATGCAGAAATCAATTATGTTAACAACTTACATTTTCACCAAAGTTCCGCAGCGCAAAACGAATCTCAATGATTTTAACCACGCACACACACACGCACACGTATATACGTCGCAGATCTGATCGTACAAGCTTGAACATCAGCAAAGTTCTAATCTTAAAGTGTGTGCCTATGTGTGTGAAGAGATAGAGAGAGAGAGCGAGAGAGAGAGAGAGGAGAGAAGAAAGTAGGGGTTTAGAAGAGACAGACCGGCGAAGGCAGAGTGGACCTGGAGGGACGGGGCCGAGGAGAGTTGAAGGTGCGACGGAGTCACCTGCAGCCGCCGCTGCAGCTGCAGCTGCAGCGGACGGCTGCGGCGCTATTGCTTCCGCTTCCGAAAGGCCGGCCTCTCTTGGCCGCCGGAGCAGGCGGCCCCTCCGGCAGCTCCGCCCTGCTTGTTCTGTTCTCTCTTTTGCATCTTTTCCCAGGCCCACGTCCAATTACAAATGAGAGCACTAATAGAAAAATAGTTCATTAGTAGCCTGAACCATAGCCCAATTACGATCTGGATTTGAACTCGTTTAAGTGGGCTCAATTTTGGGCTGAGATCGTGGTGGAATTTTGGACTCGGGCTGGTTAGAGGAGAAAACACAACCGACTATCCTGCTTGTACTGGGGCTGTCGATTTTAATCCGATTTCGTTCCGAGTCTGATCTAAATTTAGAATATTCAATCGGTTAAATTATTCAATAAATCAAATTCAATTATGAATATTCGTAATTCAAAATAAATAAATAGGATATAAATTCAAGCAGTTCGATCCGTTAAAAATCCAAATCCAAATTTTATATAATATCAATAAAGAAGTTTAAACAAAATATAATATGTAAGGCATTGTAATTAATAATACACTATCTTTTCCAATGTGTTTTTTTTTTTTATCAAGACCATGTATCGTTATCATACATATTTTAAAATATTTTTCTACTTTTTTATATTTAATTTTTTATATAAAAAATAATTTTTTTATTGGTTACTTGATTCGAATTTTCCTGATTTGCTTCAATTCTGATCTACAGTAATAGTAAATAATTTATATTGTGCCGCATCCTTAATTGATTTGAGTGGGGTAAAAATCAGCATACTAAATATTATAAAACAGGGCCAAAAATATTGGATTCATATATAAATTTTGGATACTTGCACGCAACACTTTAGTCTTCAGACCACTTCAAAATCAACCCCTAATATAATAGTGATTTAGAGTCTTTTTGCAAAAGAGTTGATGATTATCAAGTCATGCATGACCAACCACCTTCTGGCTGCTTCAAAATTTATATTTTTTCAGTCCTCAACAATATAATTGTGAAAAGTATGACCAAAACATTGAGTGTATATTTTAGTATATTATAGTCGTCATATTTTTGTATCGTGAAGTAGTTCATTGCCTTCCGTACTACCAAACCCTGAAAGCTAGATCCGCATATTTTATAAAAAAGGAACGAGCAGTAAATCAGTAAACCCGTCTACAGTGAGAGAGAGAGGGGGTGGGGGGCGGAATTAATGGGATAACAAATGATTTACTGTAATTATGTTGTGAAATACATGTGGTCAAGTATGTATTTTGATCAGTGTGATAAGAAAGTTGCGTGTGCTCTTTTGTACTTCAATCAATGGTGAGATTGTAAATTTGTAAAACAGCCAAGATACTACGTATAGTTGGAAGTATTAGAGCCTAGTGTTAGTCTATTATTGGTACACCTGAGTGTGTTAAGGATAATACAAGTGGAAATATCAATTGCTTTGTCACCGACTTGGAATTCTTCCACTTTTTGTCTTGTTTTTTATTTTATTATCGGTTTCCGTTGTACTTCGTAACTAATATTAATAATATATTTGTAGGTTAAATCCCAAAGTAAAATAAACTCGGATAGTGGACATAACCCATTTTGAGTAAGCTATAATAAATTGTTGTGCATTTTATTGTTTTACTTAATTATTTCATCTTATTTTCTAACATATTATATTAAAGAGCATATTGAAAATAAATACAAGAGTGAGTTAGAATAGTAAAAAAAAACAGTAAAAGAGATATAATACTATACTTTTGCAATTGGTAATGAACAAAAGGATTTAGTCAATGTTTTAAAACCAGATCGGGCTGAATGGTCCACAAAACGGCTCTGGTTGGACTATCGACTAGTCCACAAAACGGCTCTGGTTGAAACTAAAAAATCGAAAGAATTGAAAAACTGCTCTATTTTTTGAAAATCGTTAAAAACCGTAGTTGGACCACAGACCCGTGAAAACCGGTATAGGGCCACTTGAACCAATCACTAAAACTTCAAAATAAAATGATGTAATTCTGCATTTTTCTAATTTCTCTTTCATATCTGGCATGTTCCTACTTTTTTTCTCCTATCTATTATTCTATGCTCTTCAAATATTAATATTTCAAAATTTTCTTTAAAGCTAAACTTCATTCCACATCAACAAGTTGCTTTCCAAGTCATTTATTTGTCCCTTTCCCTTTCACTTTTCAAATTTTCTTAATAATTATTCACTTTTACTGATAATCTAATCGGAATGGTAGGCTTAAGAATTTTAGTAGCTAGAAAGAGTTTTTTCATTAACTATTGATATTTTATTTTTAAAATTTTTAGGTTTATTATATCATGTAAATACATTATATCTAAATAATTTATAAATATATTTCATTTAAATAGTAAGAGTGAACATGAAAAATGAAAAAAAAAAGATTTTAAGAATATTTTATTATTGAATATTTTAACTATTTTTTTACTATTAATAATTATTTTTAATATAATTATGACATCATCGGTCAGACAACAATCAGCCCAACGACACGGGTCTGACTCGTGAACAGGTTGATTTTTTCGATTCGATGAACAGTTCGGGTTTTAAAATATTGAATTAGATAATATCAACAATTTTTGCTTAAAAAAGAAAAGGAAAAATATAGTTATGATTTCTTCACTACCTATGTTTTGATAATATTTTTGAAAGAAAAATATTAATGTGGTGTCATAATTAGAATGCAAGTGTTTTATTTTTTTTTAATTCAATTTTTTAATCCCATGTGATGTAAAATTAAACTTTGACACATGCTATAAGGTGCAAAATGCAACTAACTTTTATCAACATGGTATCTTCAAAATTAAATTGAATAGAAGATCCATTTATAATTGTTGAGATTAAAGTATCAAATAATGATGATTAGGGATCTGATTTTGTCAATAATCATATTCAACACAATTTAACCACTTCGATAAGTAAATGGCCTTTTCTTCGTGACGTCCCTACCACGATGCGACACGACAGCGTTTTAGAGGGATGCGACAAAATATTCTGCGGTCGCAACAGGGACCAACATGTCATGATCCTTTCGTTTTCAGTCCCTATTATATAGCATATTGACAAATTAGTCCAAGAATTGTACGATCGCTCAAAATCTACGTGAGAGCAACAATATTAATTATTTCGTTCTCTCTATTTTGTTTTTGTTTTTGTTTTTGTTTTTTTTTTTTGGCCACGGAATTTCTATTTTAATAGATATTATATTTTGCTATTTTCGAAAGTGTTCCTAAATTCATTTAGGTTTTATCATATAGATTAAATGATTATTTACAGTTTAGTGAACAACTCTAGCTAGAGATCCATACGAATAAAATGATTGTACTTAATGCAACGAAAAGTTGAAGTGATTTTTTATTTTTTTGTTACAAAAGTCGAAGTGATTGATAAGATGTTAACACGGCTAAGTATTAATGCCATTGCTCATTTTATGAACACATATTTAGTCAACGAATTGATGAAGAGTTTGAGGGGCTAGCCTTGTGGGGTAGGTCCTCAAAGGGATTGGTTTCATTGGGCATGTCCTCGAGAAGTTAGGGGGGATTGGCTTTCGAGGAGGTAGCTTTTGGAGGGGTGGAAGGATCAGTCCAAATGAGTAAATATATGTTATGTTCAAAAGTTAGGCATGTACCAACACAATAGTGCTTAAAAGAAGATTAACAATTATCCCACTGTCATATTCCAAATAATTCAAACATGAATGGCGTTGACAAACTAGGCATAACAAAAAATTTACGTTTGTTTTATGCATCTTTCGTACAAGTTTTTAATTAGATGTCACAATTAGTTAGCTCAACTAAAACACTTATTTCTCCACGTTAATATAATTTTAGCTGGTTTGACATTATGAATTTCGGTTTTCAATTTGTTATTTTATCATAAACATCAAAATACTATATAAAAACTAGTAAATATTTTACTGCAATACAACACACACACACACACACACACACACTCTTTGTTATTAAACTTATATTATGGGTATCTTAATTTACTAAAGAGTTGTCCACAAAAAAGTTTATAATAATTTGAATCTTTCAGAATATTTCAAAATATATGTATGTAATTTGTGACAGTCATGAAATGAATCAAATTGTCTAACTTCATCACGTTGCTTAATTTTCATTTATTTACATTCCCATCATCGCACGCAATCACGCTGAATAATATTTTTTGAATTACTCTTTTGACAATTGGCAATATACTTTATAAGTCCGGTCAACAATGCACACTACTAAAGGCCATTCTACAAACATACACAAGCATTGCAAAAGAAATAAAAATGATATTTTTAATATAATCATAAAGAAAAATTTTCAAGAAACATTATTTAATATAAATAAATAGAAAAATAAACAAAGAATTGAAGTGACCAATACCAAAAGTGCACATTTTTTTTCCCCCACAGAAACATATCCAATGTGGTCCCTTAAGCTTTCTGTCCTCACAATTTGGACAAGGACTGAAAATTTTTTTTGAAATGTATATGTTAATCGATAATGAGTGTATTATAAATTAAGCTATTATATTATAATCCATTATACAAATTAAATTATTTTATTATAATCAAATAAAATTATTAAATAAAATAAATAAATTATTATTAAAATAAAATTAAAATTTAACATAATCCGGTAGAAAATCTAATCCAAGATTATGCTTATTAGTTTCGTCAATTAAATTAAACCTCGAAGTGAAGGAATGAAAATATTAAAAAGCCAATAATTTTCACAAAATAGAAAATAGTGTGACAAAAAAGATAAATGCATCGCAGTAGCTTAGTTGTGTATTTATAGCGCACACGAGGGGCGGAGATCTAATCAATGCAAAGAGAAATCAGTGCAACAATTGTTTCACTTGCAGCAATCTTTCCAATATCTGCGAGGCCTTCGAGGTGATTGAATCTTGGTCCCTCTCTAAACCTCGGCAAAATTTATGCTCTGTTTTTCACTCTGTTTCCTTAATTTTTCTTTGAAATTCATATAAACTGTTGCTGAACTTGTTATGAATCATTGTTTTTTCGAAGTGGGCTTTTGATAATTTCTGGGTTTTCAGTTTTGTCGAATTTTGAGGTACTGTCGTGGCAATTGTTTTGTGTATACTCTGTTTCTTGAAATGGTACGAACTATGTTGATGGGTGAAATTGTGGTATGAGAATTTCTGTCATTCTTTTCTCTGTTACACATTTTAGTTTTAATGAGTTTCACTGATTGAGCAGCACTTTTTCTATGTGTGTTTTAGGGCGCAATTCCACTTAACACCACCATCTTTTGTGGATGAATAGAGTTGGGCAGTCGAATTTTTATAATAATTCGTTTTCGTTTTTTCCTTTTTATCTGTTGTGTTTAAAGAGATGTGAACTTGTTTCACCGCCTATGTTTTCAATTATGTGTGTAATAGCAGAGATGCGTTTGATTTCTTTCAGTATGTCCATGTAGTTACTAAAGCTTTCACTTTTAAAGCCTTTCTATTTCTTAATCTGTTTGGTGGGAGTCTCTTGGTTTTCTCTTGGCATCTTTGATAACTTTGAACATTAGGTCTCATTTCTGTGATCTTTTGTTGAATTTTCGACTTGGTGAAGTGATTTATGGTTCTTCTTGTGTCTATTTTTGTATTCATGGCTATTTTGGCATGTATTAGTCTAATTGAGTTTTAGTTTCTCATGGATCCACTTCCTTAGTTCAGTAGAAGTAACACAATGTTTGTGGTGCTTCTATTTTATTTATTCAATTATTTTTCGTTTGCCTTGCTTAGTCTGGTCTATTCTATTGTCTTATCATTTTGATTTAAATTGATTATCCTCATATGTGTCTCTTTGTTTTATTTTTCTCCGCGCCCATTTTATTATGTTCTCATGATTTCAAACTATGCCTTTGAAGATTATGGGTTAATGGATAATGTGCTTACTTTTTTAGTAAATTCTTCCTTATTTGTTTGATTTGTTTGGGTGTAAAACTTTGGCCTTTTGCTGATTTCAGCAAAATGGGAAGCGCCGGTGAAGCCAAATATGGGGCCTACACATATGAAAACCTCGAGAGGGAGCCCTACTGGCCCTCACAAAAGCTCCGGATTTCCATAACGGGAGCCGGTGGATTTATTGCATCTCATATCGCGAGGCGATTGAAGAGCGAGGGTCATTACATCATCGCTTCTGACTGGAAGAAAAACGAGCACATGACGGAGGACATGTTCTGTCATGAATTCCATCTTGTTGATCTGAGGGTGATGGATAACTGTCTCAAAGTTACAAAAGGAGTAGATCATGTGTTCAATCTTGCTGCTGATATGGGAGGGATGGGGTTCATTCAGTCAAACCACTCTGTCATCATGTACAACAACACGATGATCAGCTTTAACATGATTGAGGCTGCAAGGATTAGTGGAGTTAAGAGGTTTGTTTTGTTATAACTGCTGTCTGCTTCTAAGTATGTGTGTTTTCATTTGGCGTTTTGTTTTGGTAATATAAACCAGTCCAGAATTCAAAATATAGTTGGTTAATGTAAGCATATCCAATTATAATGAGTGGGTGAGTGGTTACCAACAGAAAACTATAGAGCCACTTGCTTAGAATTTAGAAAGTTTCCTTGAGTAGGAGGAATCAGGGTTAAAATTATTTCTCAACCAGAGGTAAGGACAGAGCTAGGACTTCCAGTGTGTGTTGGGGGGGACTGTGGGTGGGGCTGATAATTTTCTGCTATATCAGCTGTAAATTTCTTGTTCTGGGATGCAAAATATTTCATTTTGACACACACACTCATGCATGTATAATCTCGTTTTCTAAAATATTGGTTTTTTGGGGGTGGTGTGTGTGTGTGGGGGGGGGGGGGGGTGACACACAAAGAGTCACCCTTTAACCTGCATTTTTGTTTTTCTCGACTTAAATTTCCAGGTGCAAAGCTTTCTGCACACAATCACAAGTTTTTGTTACGAGTTCATTAATTGTTGATGATGGTTTTATCCTTGAAATGGATGCAATACGTCACACATTTGGAATGATGAATTGAATATAGATTTTTATTCTGGGTGCAGGTTTTTCTATGCTTCCAGTGCTTGTATCTATCCTGAATTTAAGCAGTTGGATACAAATGTGAGCTTGAAAGAATCTGATGCCTGGCCTGCAGAGGTTTTCCTCTCCTACCTTGTCAAATTCATTTTAGTTTTTCCTCTTTTTTTTTTTATTTTATGAGTTTTTTTTTATGACTCCATGAGCTACGTTTGGTTTATGTGGTAGCCTCAAGACGCTTATGGGCTAGAGAAGCTGGCTACAGAGGAATTATGCAAGCACTACAACAAGGATTTCGGAATCGAGTGCCGAATTGGAAGGTTCCATAACATCTATGGTCCCTTCGGGACATGGAAAGGTACACTTGAAAATGATCTTATAACATTATATATTTTTTCGTTTATTTATTTTCTGAATAAGCCTTCTCTTTAATGCGTCAACTATTTTGCATTGGTGCAGGTGGGAGGGAGAAAGCACCAGCTGCTTTTTGTAGGAAAGCCATTACTTCGACTGATAAATTTGAGATGTGGGGTGATGGCCTGCAGACACGTTCTTTCACGTTTATTGACGAATGCGTTGAGGGTGTTTTAAGGTATGTTTACCTAGTAAATACGAGAATATTGCAATAAAAGCTCTGTTTCCATCTATTTCTAGTATCGAGTTTAAGTGTTCACTAGTAGCACGGTTGTTGGAAAATATACACATTTCATCTTGGATACCGAGAATCTAACTTACGATAAATGAGTTGGTGTTCTATTGCTTTAGAGGAAATTTTTGTTAACTATAATGCACATCATAGATATGAGGCTGGTGATAGGGTGGTGTTGGTGTAAAGATTGTAACTATGTGTCTGCGCGTGCACATGCACCCCTGCGCGACACACATATGCACACGCCACAGATTCTAGTAAGGATTATGACTGCTGTAAGTTATTGTTTGAGTTCAGATTAACTAAATCGGACTTCCGGGAGCCTGTAAACATTGGAAGTGACGAGATGGTAAGCATGAATGAGATGGCTGAAATTGTCCTAAGCTTTGAAAACAAGAAGCTTCCCATCCATCACATTCCGGGACCAGAGGGTGTCCGTGGTCGAAACTCAGACAACACTCTAATCAAGGAAAAGCTTGGTTGGGCACCTTCCATGAAACTCAAGGTACCATAGTTTGTTGTTTCCTTCATGTGCGTGTGTGTTTTTGTGTGTCAACTTTGGCTTTATCTCTAACAATATGACTCATTGCTCATATCCGAATATCCTTACAGGACGGATTGAGAATCACATATTTCTGGATCAAGGAACAAATCGAGAAAGAGAAATCTCAGGGTGCTGATCTGTCCACCTATGGGTCATCAAAAGTCGTGGGAACACAAGCTCCTGTTCAACTCGGTTCTCTTCGTGCTGCTGATGGCAAAGAATGAAGTGGGTCAAGCAAACAGCTTGTATGCGCATGAGCCATTACACACACGTACACATATATATGTTGCTGAAGCGGACTGCCTGTTTTTCAGGCTCTGATGATATCGTTCGTAATTTCTGAGCTACATTTTTGCTTATCTGCAATCGCCATAGTATGTTTGTATAAGCAGTGAATGTCTCAATTTAAGTGTATTCTTTAGCAGTTGTTCCTGGTTCATTTTCTGTTTTTGAGACATATATATATGTTCCTTGCATCAACTTGTATGAAATTTATTCTTCATTTTGTGGCTTGTTTTGTTTGTACAGATGCAAGTCCATTTCTGGAAAGCAATGTAGCAGTTATGTCATAATCTAATAAATTGCAGTTTTGTGTTGATTTGTTAAGCGTCTTTTTTCTTATGTCGTCCAAGAAAATGGAGCTTTGATTAGCCATTCAATTTAGATACAAGGGATTGCCTGTAGGATGGGAATGGAATATGGGATATATGCTTGTGATAAATGAGAGAGAGAGAGAGAGCCCCAAAAAAAAAACACGAAGGAAAATGAGAAAAAATAAAATTTGTGCGGTTGTGTATCAATTTTTTTTTTTGTTTGTTTGGCGGACAATAAAATGAAGCCGGGAGGTCACCAGTAAATGGTCATTTTGTTGGGCTCTTTTTCTTGATTACCCTCAAATATGTGCAACAAATATTAAAAATTTTCAATTTATAAAGTTTTCCATCAAGTCTTCTTTTCCTTAATTTTTCTAATATATATATGTATTGATTTCATCATCGCAATCCTTGTATAAGGCCTAAAGAAACTTTTGATCCTTGTAAATGTATGAATTTTGATCCTTGTAAATGTATGGACTTTATATACATGTGATATAGAATCCATTTGGATGGGGTTTTTTTGGGAAGAGAGACAACTTTTCTTGACAAAAAATAAACAAATAGACAAAATAATATAAAATAAAGCACTTCTGTGGAATATATATATGTGTGTGTGTGTGTGTTGGTTGGGCCTTTTTAGAAAATCAAAAGCCAAAAAAAAAAAAAAACTAAAAGTGGCTTTTTTTAAACACTAAATAAAAATACTTTTTAAAGTACTTTTAATTATTGTATTCAAACACAAAACTACTCGATTTAGGGGGAAAAAATTCTATTATAAAAAATACGAGTCGAGAAACATTTATTTATTTGTTAAACCTATCCAAAATGGCCTAAATTTCTTATCTAGATCAAGGACTCTCACATCACTAATTTTTTTTTTTTTGGTAATGTTTGTTGTATATATATTTTCGGTAATGCTCACATCGCTATCTAAGATAGGAAACATGGGCTAATTAGTTCCTGTTAGGTTAGTTGCCCATAATGGGCAACCAATGCTTATCTCAGTTTTTTTATTAAATAATATAATGGGCCTCATTTTGATTACAAGCCCAACAAGGCATTGTAAACATGAAAGAATTGATGGGCCCTTTGCCCTGTCCTAGCAAACTAAGTTGATTTTTTTATTTTTTTGGATGATATTAATCCTGAACTTAAAAGGGGGTTATAAATACTAGAGTTACATAGGTTATACTTATAGTGAAAATTTGCATTACACAAATCAAACTAAGTCAATTATACATAACGCGTTCTTCGTCCATCATGTTTAACTTAATATTGTGGTTGTTTGAGGTATGTGAAAATTTTGAATGATTAAATCCATATAGTTTGTGGAATTTGAAACGATTAAACAAGTAACTAGTGAATCGTCTATCATAAATAGACGGTTCGATTTGGTCTGGTACGAAGGCAAAACCGAGACCATACCGATTTTGCAGTTCGGTTTTGACTTTCACTATTAAAATGTGTCTTTTAAATAATTAATAAAAATGGAGCGATGCTAGTGATTTCCGCGATTTTTCAGAAATCATCCTCAGCCATAATTTTATTTATGTGCAAATATATTGTGTGGCGGTGTGCGAGGTCAAAGAAGCTGCCTCCGTGAGGGTACTAATACTTTTATCAGCTTAATCAATTAATCAGAAATTTTACCATATGTTTTCTAGTTAATGATGATTATCTTAGTACCCATTCATCGAATAATACAGCTTATGTTTCTAAAATAAAAGTGATTAACAATTGTATTATTGTACCAGCATAATAAATATGCAACATTGAATTATGTTCAACTATTGCACATGCAAATATCTCATTCGACATCTTGGTTTTATCATAGTCTGTTGGCATTTGACCTAATGAACACGTATTTCGACTTTAAAAGTGGTGGGAGTGTTTGCGTCAAGGGTTTGGATTTTGATAGTTTACGTATGTAATTGTGTGTAAGTACTATCCAAAAAAAAAAAAAAAGCTCGAGGTTACTAATTAATTTTCTCTTCGATTTTCTTGATTAAAATTGTTGTTGATCAATAGGTTTAGATTGGTGCATCCACGTATCTAATGTTCTCATTTATTAAACATTCCAAAATTTTATGCGACACAATTTATGAATATTAAACTTTGGAATTTTTTAAGTACTTTGGTTGCTTAAGAGTTGTTGAAAGATATTAGACCAAAAAATACCTTGCTTTAACTATTTTTCTCAACCACCCCAAGAAAAGTACGGCAAAATTCTTTGTTAATCTTAGCTTGTTTAGTTAATTGATCATAGACATGGCTAATTTAATTTTCATCGCCAAACCTAAAACTTTATTGTCTTTGTAATCTTATGATTACAAGTAAAACCCCTCTCCTACCGATGATTAGGGCATAATTTATTAAGACACCTACCGATTATTCCTTATTTATAATGTACTTTACCTAGAGCTAGAGATTCTTTTTTTTTTTTAATAATTATTATTAATTTACGGTTTTATTTAAATTCTAACTTACGGTTTCTAATCAATACATAATTAAATCAATAAAAAAAAATCAACCCCTAATCATTGACTTAACGATTACGACTGTATTTTGAGTTTGCCACTTCGTTGATTACTTAAGCTTGATTTTAGGGCAGCGGAAGGGGAGGGAGGTAGACCGATGTGACTGTTCCTTGTTATATAATCATAAGATTGTACTATATAAATAATGTACTTTATTTAATTTGTTAATTAGTATATACACCACAATATGATTAATTAAATAACCTATGAAATAAGTTGTAAGTTATACTCAAAACAGTTGCTTATTTCTATGTTTTGGTGGCTGAGATTGAGGGCCAACTTGTACTTGTCAGTGGATAAAATATTTCTATTTATTTAATTTTTTTTTGGGTTTTAGAGGCAACTTTTATATATATTCTATTAAAATGATGGTGATTCTTGATTATTAAAGTTTGAGTAAAATTGTTAGTAGTTGGTGGATCGAGATATTAATCTGTACTAATTATGCACTTAACTATCTATAAAATTTGAAAGTCAAATATGATTTTGAAACCTTATGTGTTTCCGCTTATAACACATTGCCAATTTACTCCCCTTCTAACTCTTATTATTCGACCATAAGTTTGTTATATGTTCTAATTTGTTTTTTTATTATGATATAATGGCATTACTCCAACTTATCAGTTCGGATCTTCTGTTACATAATCGTGTTACATCTTCTGTTATGCTCATCATTACACGCCACGTGTATTGGTGAACGGTCGAGATAAGGAAAGAGAAAAACTGATGATATGTGAAAAAAAAAATATAAAGATTCTTTTGTTCTTGTCTCGACCGCTCATCAATACACTGGGCATATATTGATGAGTATAACAGAAGATGTAACACGATAACGTAACAGAAGATCCGAACTGCATTGCATCTCGATAGCCATTCAATACATCCACTAAATCAGTAATAATAATTAATAGATGACAATGTGTGTGTGTGTGTGTGTGTGTGTGTGTATATATATAACAAACTCACGTAAACGTACATTCTTCTATGCAAAAAGAAAAAAAACAAAAATAAAAAGAAAACCGATGCATTTCAATAGCTATTCAATGCATCCATTAAGTCACTTTAATAATCGATAGAATACAATATATATATATATATATACATACATACATACATATATAAAATGAACTCGCATCCATGTAACTTCGTCTATGCAAAAGGGACGGAAAACAAATTAAAAGAAAAAAACTAAGTACATGGTCCCCAAATTCCGACTTGAATGAGTTTCTGTCGTAGGCATAAGCAAACTGTGATGAATAATTTGAGTTGTTGTTGTGCACATGGGAGTCAGTTGCAGATTATTTACTACTTATTCTCAAGGACATCAATGAGCCCAGAGAATAATAATTACTGCTCTCTCAGATCCTATTCTTCATTTTCAGCGGATAATAATATTTCCATTTCGTGAATTTATCAAGCTCCAAAGTTCAAAAGCGCGATTCAATATTACGAGCTGATTTAATGATTCAGAGGGGCAAACGCAACATAACATATAATGTAAAAGTACAGTGTAATTAATCCTCGTTGGAATATAATGCCATTCGAATCGATATTTCAGAATTCAGATCAAGTACAGTATAATTCATCTTTGTGCAATTGAGGGGGCTGGTAATTGTGAAAATTTGAAATGGAGTACTGTCATTTTAAAGTTCAATCTTAGATTATTTAATGTGAAGAAATATTATAGTAGGTGTGCCATGATTGGATGCATAAATTCGTACCCGTACTTTGTCTTGGGTTAAAAATTAATTAGATTAATTTTTATTTATTTTTATTTTGTTTAAATAAAGTCTTGATTGCTCTTCAAAAAAAAAATGGTTGGGAAATGAGGACTCAAAAATACAAGAAAGTACTAAAATAGCTCGAGGTTTGACTTCAGTGCACTTAGACGTGGGAATAAATCTTATTATACTAATAAGTTTATTGGCAATCATTTAAAGCATAATTGAATTTTAAATAGCTATTTATATATCTTGACCTAACAAATTCAATAGTTTATAAATAAATAAATCAAACATTGATTCTGCTTCTGGATATACGAGTGGACGAATTAAGGAATTTGGTTCAATTGTTATATATATAATATATGATATTATATATATATATATATATTTCCCCCACTACTGTTTTCACCTTATTTTGTCCTAAAATTTGTCCCAATATGGATTAGTTTTCTTTTTGGTAAAGTTTAATCTAATTGGGCCCTGGAATAATTTCTTCTTAAACGGGCCTTCTCCTGAAAGAACCACTTATTTGTGCATCCTTTTTCAGTACAAATGCTCGAGAAAATTAATTTACTTCATTTAAATATTTTGTTGGACTGGGAGTAACCAGTTGAACCACTTCTGAATTATTTATATATTTGGTAAAATAAAAAAAAATGTTTTCTTGTTATTTAGTCATAGAATCCAATCAAGATGCAAAATTTATATTTTTCTATGTTTAACCTAATCATTCAGTTCCCACATGGCTCTCATTATATGTATCCAACTAATTCAGTGTCACCTAAGAAAAAGAAGAAAAAGGAGATCGAATAAAGTCTAAGTGTGAGCTTATAAAAAGAAAAATGAACTATATTGTCCTTCTAAATGATTCAATCTTGGATTTTATTTTGCTCCTGAAGTCAAGTTCAATTGTCGAAGTTAAGATTTTAAGATTATGAGGTTTTGGGTTTGATTTTTCACCGAAATATGTAGTTTTATTTTTACTTTATAGTAGTTTATTTTTTCGATTTGGTTAGTAGTTTCTTTGTTTCATTGTGACAAAAAAATTTGATTTGTATTTTGAATCATAATGTGTGATAATTTAATTTGTAATATATGAGCTATTGATGCAGTTGTACTCTTCCAAAAGAGAGAGAGAGAGAGAGAGAGAATTCTTCCGAAAAAAACCCCTCTTGTATCTCATTTTTTGTAATAATTTACACTCACAATTAATGCTCAAAATAATTATAAATAAATAAAAATTAAGAAAATTCAAACTTGGCAACAACATTTGAATGTTAAGGTTTCAAAGAGCCAAAAAAAAAAAAAGCAAGAAAAAAAAGAGAGATGAAACTTTTTTGAAAAAAAAAAGTAAAATTGAGAAATATCAAACATGGTGAGCAAGATTAGGACCACCTTGTCATCCAACGGTTGATGGTTGAGACCACAATTGTAACGGATAAATACAAAAGCTATGTGAGAGCAAACATGTTACTTGTGATATACAATGATTTGATTGGATAAAGATGCACCAAAAAGAAAAAAAATAATGAAAAATAAAAGTTTCAATTTTTGTATATAAGTTAAAGGGCGGGTTTTTATATAGTGGGGTTTCTCCAACTTTTATTATGTGCTCCCTCCCTATGGTACATTCCTTGGTATATGTGCTACAAATTGTTAGGGAGATCAATGAAAAAATTTCAAATATTGCACATATTATTTTTTTTTGTATATTTCTTTTAGAAAAATTATTACACTAGGTTATCAAAGATTAATTAAATACAATGAAGGGCTCGATCAAATAAATTCAAATTAGAAATAGTTTATTGGTCCATTGGATACGAACAATTGATATTTAAGTATATAAATATTATAATGTAAGTGGACTAAAATCAAAGATCTTTACTCAATGGAAAAAAAAAAGAAAAAAAAAATCTTTATTAAATTTATTGTATTGCCAAATTTTCATGCGTATAATGTTCTAAGGCTGCATTTTATGATTCATTTTATAATTGTATTGGAGAATTACACGAATATTATATAATTAATAGTAATATTAAAATTTTAATTGGGTCGATTAAAAAATATATATAATTGACTTAATCAGATGAATGTTATTCGTTCAATTATCCAGTATGATATTATGTGTAGCATTTGTGAAAAAAGAAAGCAAGAAGAGATTGTATTAATTGGATACGTATTTGTACATTTCACTATACGTTATAATAATTTTGATGATCTATCATAGGATATGATTACTAGATTAACAAGTCCACCGTTGTTAACATGAGGGTGTGGACACTGTAACATTTCCCAGCTTTTTATTCATAAGGTTTTTAATAACATTTGAAAGGCCAGTGGTTTCTTGTGGCCTTGGCAAAGCACTGTTAAAAAACAAATCTACACTTCGCAAGCAATCTCAATTCCAAAACCATATCCATTGAGAGGAGAGAGAGAGAGAGAGAGAGAGAGAGTAGGTGGGAGGGTTGCTTTCATAAGGGTTTTATTATTGTCAAACTTTGGGCAATTGCTTTTATTATTTCTTTGGTACAGGAAAGGGGGCCCCACTCCCACTAAATTTAAAGAGAAAAACTTAGGGAAAATGACCCCACAACTCCTAATTTAGTCCTCATAACTTTGTAAAAATAGGCCCCACCCACTTTATCTGTGGGAACATAATGGATTACACAAGCCCCACCACAATCATTGTGAGATATACTATAAAAGAATTGTTCAAAAAATAATACCCTAATAAGTAATACCATAAATATATATATATATACACACATATATGTATATATATAAATCTTTTCATTTAAATTAGATTTCATCAAAATTAAAATTAATTAGGTAGAGAATACATTATACGTGCTGTATAATTAGCCCCAATTTAAATAACAATTTCGCTATATGTTCTAAAAATAAATTGGATAGATTATTAGGTTTAACTATGAAAATCCCCCTTAAAGTTAGGTCCACAGCACCTTCTAATGTGTGAAAAATTACAAATATTTCATTAAGAAATAATGGATTAAATAAGTCCTACCACAATCATTGCAAAATATACTGAAAAAAAATGCTCAAAATAATGCACTAATATATATATATATATATATATATAATTATCTTTAATTTGAATTAAAATTGAACAAAATAAGAGGATGAAAAGAATATTCATATTGTACAATTAACTGGGTAGATCACTATATCCACGACCTACTATATATTTATCGGAATTATTTTATTGGAATACTAAACGACAAAAAACTTCATCAAGAGAAAATTTAAATGCTTAGGTAAAACTAAAGATTGAGAAATATTTTAATTGATTAGATTAAAATGGGCGGATCATTTGTCAATCAACACTTAAATAAATCCCATATAATATGAATGATTATAAAATGTACCGTGATCAAATATGGTAGCAGATCAGGGGGTTTCTGCCATTAGCCAATTGTTATTCTTCATAATGTCTTCATTAGTTTTGAGACCTCTTTTTTGACCAACATTATGTGCCCTATTCTTATTCGGTGTCAGAATTTTGAATTTTTATTTTACCCTTTTATTTATTATTTATTGTCATTGGTTATTGATCGTCGGGTATCTGGCATTAATAGGTACAGACTAAATTCAAATTCGAATCGAGTCAACTCAGGTGTAAAACTCTCACTGCTTCAAGGACAACTGCATTCTCATAATTCAAACAAAAAAATCTCTATTTGAGTTAGCATACTGTCGAACAACTAAACTATGCAACTTTATGGTATTTTATTGGGGATAATTAAAAGTAAAGGAGTGGAGATAGCAACTTCCACAACAATATAACCTGATTGGATGATGTTTTTAACAAGGTGGAAAAATACCCACGGAATATGCTTTAAAGGGATTATGTAAACAAATAGAGTATTATAGGACAAAAAAGTTGTAGGGGGAACAATGTGGGGATTAATAGTCAAATAAGCAACTTTATTTATGAATACAGTTCATCAGATAGAAAAGACCTCAGAGCTTTTTGTGTTGGGCCTATCTTTTCTTTTTATGCTATTTCAAAGAGAATAATCATAGGGGTATTATTGTCATTTTGGGCTCATGCTGAAATTTGCCAATGCCAATTCGACCCCTAAACTTTTAGTTAATGACAAATTAGACCATGCAAAATTCTTATCCAAGGGTTAGTTCAGAGGGTCCCTCTGAAGCTACTGTATGAAAAATTACGAATTCTCCCTTAATATTTGGTTTTATACTACAAATACTCTCTGACTGCAGGTCGAATTTATAATTTTTCGTATCACAACGAAAACTGTGAAAAAATGATGGTTAAACTTTGGGGGACTTTTGTAATTAACCAATTAACCGATTAAAGCAAGATAAAAAAGAAATAATTAAGATAAAAACACCACCACCCTCAAGTATCTCCTATTTCCTCAAAAAAGGCAATCATAAATTCATATGTTAATATATTTTTTTTTCTTTTTAGTCCCTTCTTTCTAATCAGTCTTTTCTGTACAAATTTGCAAATATTATGTCAGTGGCCTCAATGATTAAGGACCTGCTCATTTTAATGCCTTAATTTACCAAAAAAATAAATGCTGATAATAGCACTTACTATCTTAAATTCTTAATGTTGGGTAATTTTCCCAAATCTACTATTTACAGTCTCAGAAGTCAGAGACTCTAGAATCTGCAAACTTTAGAAGTAAAGATTAATTTAATTTTATCAAAAAAAAGGGATAAAATCAAATATGATCCCAAAATTTGTGGCATGTTTTAATTTTGGTCTCTAATTTTACGAGCTCATCAAAATAAGAATAATTTTTCAAAAATTTCATCAAATTTAGTCATTTTTAATAACCGATGTTAAAAATTAATAGAGATGCGCACGTGCTCTTCAGGTGGGCGGGCAGTCACCTATTTGATATTAACGGCGCACATATGCATCTCCGTTAGTTTTAACGTCTGTCATTGAAAATGATCAAATTTTATGAAAATTTTAAAAATTTGCCCTCATTTTGATGATTCATAAATTTAATGATCAAAATTAAAAAATACCATAAAATTTGAGACCATATCTGAATTTATCCCCAAAAAAGATAAAATTTAATTAAGGGTCTGATTAAAATTCCTATCCAATGAGAGCAAGCCAACAAATTGTCAATAGGTACAAATCCAAGAAAGTCAATATTCTTTGCTTGGGACCTCAAAAAAAAAAAAATCATTTTTCATTTTCTTTACCATCCCAATGCATATCTACCACGTGTTAAAGTTTTTAAAATTCTTTTTCATATCTTTTCTAACTTTATCTATCTTTATTATTATTAATTTTTCAATTTCTGCAAAATTTACTGCACCCACTTCACCTTGTCTGGTCAAAGTAAAAAGCTCACAGGAACAAAAAAGGTTGGGCCTGGAAAGTAAAATCCAAATAAAATTTATCTTCACGAGATTGTTGTGAAAATAAGTTTGAATATGTTCAACTAATTATATATTATTCATATTTATTTATATTTATTTTGTTACTTTACTTCTTTTAAATTATACATAAATGAGTATTTCATCTGTGCCAATACACGTGAAACACACACACACACACACACACACACACATATATATATATATATATTATACACGTATATTTATAATTTTTATTAAAAAATGATTGGATAAAAAATAAATTAACTTTTTCTATAACATAAATCATTAAATAAGTATATTAAAAAGTTTATTTAATAACAGAATATGTTCGAATTAAATATTAATTTTGATATAATCAAGGTATGAAAGCTTTTTAAAACTTTATGGAATAATAAGTGACAAATAATTTTAAGTATTTAAAGTAAAAGAAAAATATTTTAAATACAAAATTAGTTTTATTATTTTATTTTGAATCAAAATTTAATTCATTTTATTTTGAATATTGGATAAGTGTTCTTTGGATAGCATGAATAACAAAATGTTTTTTTTAAATTCATATAAAAAATATTTTATTTCTGTACTTGGTAAGATAGAGTTAAATGAAGCTATTTACATATATATTTATTTTGATAGCATCTAGGTCTCTGAATTTTATATAGATATATATATATATATATATATATAGACATATATAATTGTTTCATCTCTTTCTCATCTTTTTTGTTTGGTATTAATGACAATAGTAAATGGATTAAGATGGGTAAAAGATTGTTATTGATAGCTTAACCACGTATAGTAAAAATACTTTGTTATTGATAATTTATCCTTAGGGTAAAAAATTCATGACACTTGTACAAAACTCTAGAACCTTCCTTCCAATCAAAAAGAGAAACCCATCAGTCTTTAATTGAACCCCATTAATCTTTAATTAAAACTTTCCGTAATAAAAGTGATCAGGATCCAGGGTACGCATCGAGTTATTGTCTTATTATTAGTGGGATTTAAACTTTGACCTCTAATTCATTGTTATATCAAAGAGATTTATCATCCGAATAAATTAATTAATAAGATGCCAACGAAGAATTCAATATACTAAGTCATCATAAAACAAGTACTCAAATGATCAAACACCTATGATACAGATAATGCCTAAATCCGTGGCAATAAATTATGGGCTCGAGTCTAAACTCAAACTCAAATTCAATATTTTTTAATTATTTTATCAAGTTGGACTTGTAGGTTTGAGTTTGAGTTTGAAATCAATATACTATTTATAATTATATATAATAATAATATAAAAATAAAAATCAATATTAGAAGAAAAAAAGTTCGGGAGCCTACTTATAAACTTAATTGGCCCCAATTTGACTCTAATTAATCAAATTCGAACTCGAACTTTTATTGAACCGACTCATCAAGCTCACAGTAGGCTCGATTCGTGTGCATTTCAAATCTTAATTTATACAACTGAACATAGTGAAATTTTGCCATTTGTATGAGGAGAAACCTCACAAATTGGAAGAAGGGAGGTAAGTGGTGACTTATAAACTGATCAAATCCCTTAATTCTTTATATTATATGATAGGAGTATAGTTTCACGAGATATTTAAAAATTGAAATAAGAGTTAAGACCCTCAAATCAAGTACACTTAATCCAATTGAAATAAGAGTTAAGACCCTCAAATCAAGTACACTTAATCCAAAGGTTGAGCCAGGGGGTGCTGGCGGGTATGGTTACCCTTCTTTTCTTTAAATTTAGATAGAGCTAAATTTTATACATATATTTTTAAATATTTAAAAGTATCTCACAAAAAAAAATCTTTAGTATTTTATAAAAATTCAATCTTGTTCTTCAAAACAAAAAAATTCTAAATTCGTCCCAAACTAAAACACTTTAATTTCACTACAAACCACAAGCTAATCGAGCTATCTTAACATGTACAATAATAACTCAAAAATTCACGTATATCAAAAATCCCATTTACCATAGATTTGGAGTTGTATAGGATTCCAAAATCCCATTTTTGTCTCAAATACCCAAATACGCCCCATAAAAACGTTCCCAACTCCAAAGAAACTAATAAAAACGAGGAAAGAAAGATTGAATAAAAACTGACATTGGCACACCCAGAAAAAGAGAATATCACGTTAATCTAGTGAGCGACCCCCCCGCAAAACTCCTTGCCTCCCCTGCACGGCGTCCGAGATGGCACGAGCCTCTGCCCCTCCCACATATCCCACCCATCTCTCATCATGCCCTCACCCCACGCCCTCATTCCCATTTTTCTATCACAATCTGCACTTTTCCCTATGAATTTCAATACATATACCAAGAAACCGAAAATTTTAAGCATATCCTATCTGTTTCCTACACAGGAAACAATTGGATATGTGTGCATCTCTAAATTATTATCTCACACCCATATTCAAATATGAAGCTATATAAAAAAAGAAACTCAAATATAAATTGCTAAAAGTATTTTTTATACGATATTCTTTTTATTCTTACAAAACGGAGATGGTTATAGAGTTTAGAACCCCCGCCCCCCTTTTTTGGTGCTTTTTTTTTTACATAGCCCTTCTGTTAAAAAAGAAGGGAAATAAAAGAAAAAAAAAAAGTAAAACAAAATTCCTTCCGATGATCTATTTTCAACTCCGGGTTCCATATATACGGAGATCTATATATTTCATTTTTTTTGGTAATTAACTAAAATATTAAAAAGAAAAAAAGAAGTTAGAAACTTCTGGATCGAAAAAGAAAACAAAAATTTATTTTTTTTTCTTTTTTGTTTCAGAGTTTTTCTTTGAGGAGAGAAGCTAATCCGGTGACCACCACCTTATTGCCCCTCTCTAAACTCTTGGGCCTCACCGCCGGCAGCTGCCACGTCATCGCCGGAGGAACCTCCTTCGCCGGCGATTTGGGTTCATCGGAAATAGACTCCTCCTCCGACAGAGTCATCTCCTCACCGAAAATCAAATCCAATTCCCCAACCTCACATTCCGAAGCCTCCTGATTATCATCGGGCTGGGCCTCCGCGGGTTCCTCGACGGCGTCGTTTAAGGGAGGAGGAGGGTCAGTTGATTGCGTCTGCGTAATGCGGGTGTGAGGGCCGAGCCATTTGGATTTCATGTACTCGGATTTACGCCACGGCGCAATGTGCATGCCTTTCTTCTTGAGGCTCTGCCGGGCGGCCTCCGACACGATGGACACGATCTGGAGAAGCCGATCGGATTTTCCGACGAAAATGTACGGCAGACACTGGAGAATCGCCTTGTAACTGCTCGTTGATCGCGCGATCTCAAACTCCGATCGGAAATCCACATCGATTAACACGCGCTCGCCTTCTATTATCACATCAATGTACTCGTACTCACCTAGATATTCGCATAACAAATAAAAGCCCATTAATTTTCAGAGTGATCAATTGATTGTTTGATCAGGATAGGATTGAATTTCAATAGTTAATTGTAATATATTTCGATCCTTGATTTTCAATCAGTTCAGAAACTTGTGGACTTAATTTGAAATTTACGAAACACCACAAAATTCGGTCTTTAACATTTATTAGAAGGGAATCGAGAAATTGAATATGAGAATTGGAAGTTACCAGCTGGAATAGATGAAGATTTTTCCCATTTGGATTTACAGATAGAGGCGTTGTAACGAAGAGAAATTAGGCAATCGGTGACGATTTTCCTCAAATCGTCTTTTCGTTTGCAAGTCTTGTTGTTCTTTTCAACGATTTTCGAAGTATCTGCCAATAGATTTCTCTCCGCCACACTCGCGCAAGGTATCAAGCTCTACAATGAAACAAGCAAAAATATCAGATAATTAACCAATTACCAAAAACCACTGGACAAAGAAAAAAAAGATAAAGATAAAAAAAAAAATCAATAACACGAATAGGAAAATCTCACACCTTAAGAGTATCGGAGGGATCACTGAAAGAGGAATTAGCCGAAACAGAGTCTGAGAAGAAATCGAGCTCATCATCGGAGCTGTCGTTACTGTTACCGTTGAAGCAATTGCAGCGGTTCCGGCCACATTTCGCCGCGACAGCGGCCGATTGCTTCTCGTTGTTGTCTTCAATGAAACTCTGAACCATTTTGTCTAAACAAACAGAGCTAGGCTCAAACTCAGCCGCAGCGGCAGCGCCGCCGCCGTCCTTTTCTGTGCCGGCCGCCGGCTTGTCAGCCGATGAATTCCTCAGAACGCCGTTGAACGGACGGTCAAAAAGCCTCTTCAGCCGAGATTTCAACACCGGCGGCTTAACGGCGTCCGTTCGGATGGAATCGATCGGCTGGATTCTCATCGGAAAAGGCATTTTTCTTCCTAGACAAAACACGTCTGCTTTCAGACCTAGTCACGCTCTCTGTTCTTCTGTCAGTTGAATTGAAATCTCAGAGCTCTTAGAACACCACTCTAGGCGTAAAAATTTAAAGAAAATTCCTCCAAAATTTCAATTCCAGTAAACTCAAAAAAATAGCAAAAAATTACTATTTTCAAATTCTACCACTCACTAAATCAACTTCACATCGTCCGATCACCACCACTTTCATCCAAACATCAACAGATCAGACCAAAATTCACACTATCATATACTCATAAAGAAACTGGAAAAACAATACAAAATACTGTCTCTCTCTCTCACGCAGAAAAAAAAAACAACTAAAAATGAGATATTAGTAACTTTCTGTTACGGTTTTTCGTGAAAGACGTCACGGTGATGAAAGGAGACACTAGCATTGTGGTTGCAAGGTAAGGAAACGGAATCACTGGCCGGAATATTCATTTTCCGGCGAAGCTCCACGCCGGTGGTCGAAGTTTTTATGGTTGGTGAAGTCACTGTTTTTCTTTTCAGTTGCTTCTTTCTCTTTTTACCCTTTATTTCTATTTCTCGAGTGGTTTTTGGTTTTATGTGAGCCAAATGTGTTTTAGCCCTTAGGGGTTTAAATAGGAAACCGGTTTTGCCCACTAGGACTAGTCTGCCACGTGGAATCTCACGTGGCGTCGATTACCCTCAAATCCGGGTTTCAATCAGGTGTGTGAGTGTTGCATCGTCGTGATCTTAATATGCTGTGATCTGAACACGTGTCCTTTCATATCTCTACGGGTTCTCATCTTCCCTCCTGTTTTTTCTTTTCCTTTTCTTGATGTGAATGTTGCATTTAAGTTTGTAGTTCGTTTTTGTTTTCGTATTCAAAAATTATAAATACGGAAAATTATGTCTATACTTATTGAGGTATTACATAATTATAAATTATTATTTTTTATTTTAAAAATTATAAATATTTTTTAAAATTTTAGATATTCTTATAAGTATTAATAGATATATTCAAAAAATACTTTTCAACAACCATAATAACCAAATCAACCACCAAAAAATGAATCTAGTTGAGTTTGACAAAATACCTTAATCATTTTTGTTATTTTATCAACTACGAAATAATTTTATTTTATACCAACATAATCACCATCAAACATCACCACCTGTAATCCGATATTGCCATTACCTTTTTATTGAAACTGACTTCATATATATTTTCTACATTTCCAACTGATCAAGACTATGCGGATTCTATCTCAAAATTTTACCTAAAACAATAGAAATACGATTCGCAATTATATCTCACCTTGATGAATAATAAATTTTATTAAGCTAATACATAACTCATAAGAGCATTTATAATTTTTAAAACAATAAAAATTATTTATAATTGCACCATATTTTAAGAAATATAGACGTAATTTACCCTTATAAAATATTCATACTAAGTTTTGTCGAGTTGACTAAGATGAGATATCCCTTGTGCTTGACTCTAGGACAGATACCTCCTCACCCTCGTTAAATTTTTTTCATTTTTAGCTTGAGCCATTCAATCGAGTACACCACTTAGTACAACATGTACTTTTTTTTAACGCAATTGCACCTTTATATTTTTTTTCTTTGAACCGATTGTACTTTTGGCTTTTTTTTTTACTAACATTACCAAATTATCCCTAACATTTCATTTTAAATCCTTTTCTTCTTCATAAATCTATACCTATCGTTTTGTTCTTTGTATCTGCAAAACCTCAAAACTCAAACTCCAACAGTAACTTGCATATTCCGGAAAGAACACAAGCCTTTGTGAAGTAAATTTCACCTTGTTCATTTCTTCACATTGTAAGGTATAGAATGACATCCATTTTAAATATGTTCTATGATTTCTAAAACTTATTAGGTATTTCTAATTTTTGAATTGAATTTTTAGGAGAATGAATGCTTCAATCGAACAATAGTTGCTAGACACGCGAGTGAAGCGGCACAACAGAAGCGGCAAAACGACAATGCAAGAGTTGGAATCAAACAAAATAAATAAATAAATAAATAAAGGGAATAACTCATGGGACTAGGGCTTTAGATGAGTTAATTTGAGGTTTTGACTAATAACTCTGGTGATTTCCAGGAGAGAACTCTCTGCATCGATTATATTTTTTTAACTATTTTTTATTTATTTAATTTTTCTTTTAAAAAAAATTCTGTATGTTTTGCACTATGTTTTTCCTCCTTAGTGATATTTGTGGCTCAAGAGTATTCAAGAGGGAGTGCCATTTCTGTTGTTGAGTATAAGTTTTGAAGATAATATGCTATGGTTGAGATTTGAAAAAGATAATACTTTTAAATAAGCACTTTATGTGAAATGGGGGTATTTTAGACTTCGTATTGATCAACAATTGCAAAACCGGGTTTAAGAATTAAGAGCAAAAAATAAGGTGAAAAGAGTGAACTGGGACACGTGATGCCCGAATATGGTATATCTCTCCATTAATTAGGTATAAGGATATCTCACCCCAGTCAATCCCAAATTTTGTTATTAAAGTACGTACGTACTTAGATATTAAAAAATCAAAGATGTATAAGTTTATTGCTATAACTTGAATGCCATGAGGCGCAAATTGAAAATATTTTGTTTATTAATACATATAGACGTGTGCGTATACACATATACTTTTAGCAATAACTACTTCTCGTGGCATCATAGTACAAGTTCTAAAGAATGAACCAGTTCTAAAACTAATGTATCTCTATTTGGTTTAAGTCGTTGTGTTTCATAGAATACATGCATCTCTGTCTTTGATGCATTGTCTATTGTTTATTGCCCAACAAATATATTTACTCCGCTAAAAGTAAATGAACATTCATTCATAGCAACAAACATTGTCATCTTTACATTACAGTACACTTAACTATATGTGATTATTTGAATTTTGGTTGTGGAATTTTCCAAAAATTCCTTGTATTGATTGTTGTATTAGATTTCGCATTGAATAGAAACGGAACTTGTGGACATGAAACGATGAAATCTAACTACTCTTGTTATAAACTTTAAGTAGAAAACCTTAGCTTTTCTATTGATTCCATTTAATTAAGCGTGGGGTACATTAGTTGCATGTATATTTATTATGTCACTTTCATGTTGTCATTGATTTGTATACGAAATAATATAATATAACTATGTGATATATTATTTTTGCAAGGAGTGCATCACGAGTATGTGGGAAATTTTATTTTTGATTTTGACAATAAATGCAACACTTAGATTTTGTTTTTCTTCTTTCTTTTTTGTTTTAGCCTCTAGGGATATTCCTTAACTTCGAGTGATGGCATAATTTCATATATCCAATAATTAGGGATGACAACGGGGCCGATTTGGCCAAACTCAAGACTCGCTTAAACCGTGAAAATAATGAAATGCACATGGAGGGTACAGTGCAGGATTAACTTGATGTGAATATATATGCCATCCGTAACCAAAAAACAGAGATGCAAACATACATGTCCGATAAAATATAGCAACAAATAGTACTGCCCTTTCTTTATTTGTTGTCATTATTTTGTTAGAATAATTAATGGTAGATATTTGTCAATATTCTCTACTTTTTCTGTTTATATGTGTTTTTATATATATTAGACGATATATATGATTTATGTGCATACATATATATATAATTCACGTCTTTGTTGTATAATTTTTGAAGAAGAATATTATGACTTGTCCAAGATAGTGAAATTCATTTGTCCTATACATTTTTAATTACTGAATTTAGAATTGAATTTAAATAACTACTGAATTTCTTAAGATACCTTAAATTTTCACCAATAGTACAATAATATGGATTAAATAGATCAACTTGGTGCAGCTTTTATTTCAATTTTAATACAATATTTCACTTTTGTTTCAATTCTATGTCTTGTTAAAATATATGGAGCCATGTTGTATAGTTGGACAAATTTAATTGATTTTTAGTAACTCCAGTAGTTAATATAAGTAGAGAAGGGAGGTTGAGCAAACATAATTAGAAGATTTATAATTCGCAACAATATGAAAAGGAAAAAAAAAGAGGTAGGAATAACATACTCACGTATTTATTTCCCATATGAAGAACTACAAGTGAAACAACTCAATTTGCTTACTCTTTTTTTATTTTTTTATTTTATTTTTTGAGTTTTTTTTTTCACAAACACTTATTTGTTAGATGCTTAAATTATATAAAAAGAAATTGCGTAATTTTTTAAATCTTGCTTCCAAATTGTTATGGGCATGGCTTAGCTAGGTAGCTATTGAAGTGAAACTTATTATTAATTTATTCTTTAAATGTAATATACATATAGTTAAGGGACAATTACATCCACATCCATTGAATTTAGGTGAAATTACGAATATCCCCTTTTGTTTGGAATATTACCACCACCCCCAACATTTATCATCGTTTAACAAAAAATTCCAACCTGGCAATGACTGTCGAAATTATCAATAACTTTCTAGCATTATGGTAGTCACAACAACTACTAAGAGTTGCGATTCGTCAAATTTGATAAAATTCCTCAATCAATTTTGTGATTCCACCGACTTTCACAAAGTAATTTCATTTTATAGAATTAATTACAATCACTACCGAGCATCACCATATAATTCGACACCAGTATTACTTTTTTTTAAGGGATAATTACATCTACTACCCCTCGAAAGATTGGAAACTACAATTGGTCCCCCAAAAATTTTCAATATTACAACCACATTTCCTAAGAAATTTGAAAATTACCAAAACCCCCCTCGCTAGTCGGTTCCCGGTCATTTTTGGATGACGTTAGCCAAAATATGAATGAAAATCCAAATTTACCCTTTGTAATAAATTATATATATAGGGTGTTTTTTGTAATATTGATTTTAATGAGGGGGGTAATTGTAATTTTTGGTTCAAATTTTCTGAGCTTTGAAAGACTAGCCATTGGCATTTGAAAATAGTCGTTGCTCTTTCTTCATTTTGATTGTTGCTCACTTCTCTCTATATATATATATGTGTGTGTGTGTGTTGCTAGATTGTATTTTTTCACCACATCTTTACTACATATGTGAAATGGCTTCTTCTAGTGGTTCCTCTAGTGTTTTGGGTTTAAAGTATAGGAAAGAAAATTGCAAGCAATCAAATTGTGGTAGAAAAACAACTATCAAGATTTCGGAGACGCCGAGAAATGCCAACAATTGTTTTATTGGTGCCCAATACACGGACTCTCACATTGGTGCCTTCCTTACTCGATCGAAGAAGAGAATGAAGACATGCAAGGTCTAAATAGGCAATTTGAGCAATAAACAACAAGTTCAATGCCCACAAACATTGCACCAAGAAGCTCAATTCCAACAAACCTTGCACGTGGTGAAATTGAGCATGGCGACATTGTTTATAAACTTATAGCTTTGAATCTTAATTATCTTACTTTTTTTTTTGTTGTTATGAAATCTTATTTTACTTGCCGTGTATTTGCTATCACAAATTTCACATACTTTAGGAAAGTGAGATATCAAATTAAACCCCCTGCTGACGAGGGGGGTTTTGGTAATTTTCAAATTCCTTAGGGATTGTGGTTGTAATATTGAAAATTTTTGGGAGACCAATTGTAGTTTTCAATCTTTTGAGGGGTAGTAGATGTAATTATTCCTTAACATTTTTTTTTACGTTTTTTTAATTTAATATTAATAATTAATAAAGCAGGGGTAAAACTGGAACTTTTTAAAAAATGACCGGGAGCCGGCTGACGAGGGGGGTTTTGGTAATTTTCAAATTCCTTAGGGAATGTGGTTGTAATATTGAAAATTTTTGGGGGACCAATTGTAGTTTCCAATCTTCCGAGGGGTAGTAGATATAATTATCCCTTTTTTAATTGACTTTATATATAACTTTTACATCTTGAACTTGTCAATACCATACAATTTTTTTTTTTTTCAAAACGCCATCGAAAATATAAGAAATACAATTCACAATTATATTTCGCCCTGATGAAGGATGAATTTTGTAAACCTTATATAACCTTAGGGGATATTTATAATTTTTGCAAAAAGAAGGAGTCATCCGTAATTTCACCTAAACTCGGGAAAGGCGGGTGTAATTGTCCCTATATTTAATACATCAATTCTGCATTTCAAAAGAAAACTGACCAGAATATTATCTATGTTTTCTTTTCAAAGTATCATCGTTTCTTTTGTACTTGTGCATGCTTCAAGCAATATCTACAAACTCGCACATAAGTCCCATGATTACAAATGGGGGCAATATTTAGGTTTTTTTTCTAGTCCTAAAAAAAAGTCAATTATTAATATTCTTAAATATAGGATATATATAAATAGTTTGTACTGCATGCCTCTGGAATTACATCAGGTAACCTATTCTTGTTTACCTGTTTTCCCTACCTCATTTTTTTTTAATAAATTAGTACTGCATGGATAATCTTGAGAGTGCAATCTTCAAAGTAAGAAAAAGAAAAAGAAAAAGAATGAAATATTTATTTGCCTCCAATCTTTTACATGAGGAAATTAATTATATCCGCTAGGATACAAAATCAAAAAGTCTAAGATAAAGTTTAAGGGGTTAAATGAGAAATATTAAGTCGACAAAATAGGCGTATAACAATTCAACAACATAAACCCAACTTATCCCAAAAATATGGAATTTATTACAATAAACAACCATAAGTGTGAAAAATAGAAAATTAAGCACAAAGTGTATTATAATACTAATGAATTCGAAATTTAACATGTTCAGCATCGAACTTACACTTGACTTTCCCAAAACGTTAAAAAAAAAAAAAAAGAAATCTATGAAGCTTCAATATAAGAAAGTTCCTTTTTGACTAATTTGTTTTGTCGCAAATCTGTAAGTAAATATTTTGTTATTTATTATTTACTAGCATATATCTCATGCTATGCACGTATATCATAATTTATTGTATTGTATAAGAAAATAAAAATAAAATAACATTACTCTACCTAATTTTCAATGCAATTCAATAGTTAAATAAATAATATTTTACTTATATTTGAAGCTTTTAATTATTTTAAAAAAGAATAGTATTGTCATGCCAAAAAATCATATCAAAAATAAAAAATTAATATCGAAATATGTGATCAAAACTAAAGTAATAAATAAAATTTTGAGATATATTAAAATTATGAATGATAATTATGAGGTACTCTAAGTTAATAAATCACAAAATAATGGATTATTATCCACATTGGAATACGTTACAATATATATTGTTTTATGTACTTAAACATATATGGATGTGAATCATCGTAAAATAAATTAAAATTAAAATTAAAATTAAAATTTAGTTTACAAATAATAATAATAATATAAATAAAATAATAATTAAATTATGAAATACCAACTACTCTTGATGTAATTTGACTTTTGTGAATCTCCTTCTACAATCTTCGAAACAATATTTCGCCCTAAACTTGAGTAAGATGTATTTTAAATTTTGTGAATATTTTAAATCTCCTTTCATAATGTTTTTTTGATAAATAATTTTCTTTCATATATCAATTCATCTTTTGATGAATATTTTAATTATAAATCTCTTACTTAGTGGAAATCAAAAATCGAAGAAAATTGGGTAAGTGAGTGGATGAATGGGATGAAGAAGTTTTAATTGTTATTAATATTATTATTATTTAAAAGACCTAGCTAGTCATTTTTAAATTAAAAATTTTAAAAATTTGAAAAAAAATTATATTTTGTCAAATTAACCAAATTGTAGTCAAAAAATCGTTGTCCAAATCATTTTGTGATTCATTAGATGATTTTGGTCAAAAAATCATTTTCAAAATCAATTTGTGGTTTACTTATATGTAAACATTTTATAATATAAATATAAAAAGTTTATACATCTAATTAACCACAAAATAATATAATGCAATCCAAAAAGAAGCAAATAACAATAGCTAAAACAATTTGAATATGTCAATAATTTAGTACCCAAAAAATTGAAGATAAAAATACAACAATGAACAAAAATAGGTTGGATAATAAAACTTCCACACAGCGTTAAACTATATAAAAAAAATGATAGAGATAAAAAGATGAAAAAATAAATTGTAGATAATATTGTGCCTGCATTTTAACTTTTTAATCGTTTTAAAATTATAATTTAATTTTGGTGATATGACATATCATATTAAAGACATTTTTTCAAGTTTGAGTTATATAAGTTTTAATTGAATGCTTTTTCTAATTTTTGAGGAGAAAATTTTCATAAATAACATTGTGTTGACACTTACATTCCTAATATTTCTTAAATTATAACTAATTTGATGGTAACAAGTAATATTTATTTAAAATTTTCATTATCTATATATATTTTTATTGAAAGCTACTATTATACTTTCAAATTCTTTTATGTCTGTGTGTGTGTGTAGGGGGGGGGGGGGAGTTAAATATGAAAAGCTAGTGAACTTAATAAATAGGAGAAAGACATTAGCAATTAATACGAAACCAATCAAATAATTCATCTTTCACAATTAAAATTAATTCAAAATTCTAAGAATTGAGAATTTAGTCAAACTTGAACATTTTGGTCAAAAGATTTCCTTCAAATATATAATTGTATAGATTTAGTTCAGTTTTTAATAGAATTTCAAGATAAGTTTAACGTAAGTGTCTTATATCTGTGATAAAACTATTTGTCACAAATAAATAGTGAACGAGACATTTTCTTACAATCTATATTTGTGACTTCTCTTAGGGACTTATACAACCAACAAAAACTTTTAGAATAAAAACACTTTATACGATTCTCTCATTATAAACTTTTTTTTTTGATAATACAGATTCTCTCATTATAATCGTTGTTCCTAAGAATAACTTCTCACTATTGATATTGATGAACGCTACAAGATTTAGAAACAATACTTATAACTTTTTCTTATTATGGTCCACAATTAACTTATTTGAATTGCATAAAGATGTTCTCTTAAATTTGATGCATACGTCCAAAAACCAAACCAATCAAAATAAGGCTATCAACCACTCCGCTTAGCGTGTGTTTTGCCTTAATAATAGAGTAATAAAGTTCGCTTTTTTATATTCTTTTTTCGGTGGAATACAATTATAAGTATTTGTGCCATTTCTTGTACTTTTTCAATTGATTAACCTTAGAGAGCTACTCGAAATATAAAAGTTTGTTACCTAGTTGACATATTTGCCCCTATAGAAATTAGATTCAACTAACTATCATCTGCAATTTCAGGTAAAATGAAAGCATTAATTCGTTATCTTGATGAATATATGTAATTAGATATTTTGCTTATACACTGCACATACACATAAGCTCACTTTGGTTCATCGTATATCTTGTCCGCAAATTCCTAACAATTAAATACCGAACAATTAAGGACATTGATGAGCAAAATTGGTGGATTTTGATAGGACCAGATAGTAGATATGCTACTTATTTGCATTAGCTAATTGGCTCTCCCTATACATACAACACAATGCTAGCTAGCATGTATACTTACACACACACACACACACACACACAAACATACGCATAAACTTACGTTTGTGTATATTTATTATGATTGATTTCACTTTCAAAGATCAATTTGGTTATATTATTTGTTATGTGTGGGGATAGCAAACAGCAATTAAGCGTGGCCACATATACAGATCATACCACAATCAGTTCAATTCTTTGAATTATTAAATACAACCGAATTAAAGACGGGTCAGTTTTATGAAAATCCTTGCCTAATTGTAGCCTTGTTAGGTTATTATTATGAATATGCATGATGTGGCCCTATGCATAATTATTGTAATATTAACAGTTCCTTAGAAAATGATGGCCAAGTTTACTTTCCAGTCGGGTCTCCTTGACAATGTATATGCAGGTCTCTCTCTCTCTCTCTCTCTCTCTCTCTCTCCACGAATAAGGCAACCCTATATGATTAGGCAATACAATTCATGGTAATTTCGAGCAACCAACATTAGACTAATTGTTAATAATAATTAGATTAGATGGGAAGAAATTGATATTAGAGAACTAAGGTCCATATTTATATATCTTTAAAAGAAATTGATGTGAATTGTGATTGGTGTTTCAAAATACTAAAGTTTTGCTTCAATGAATAATTATTTCTCACTTCTCCATATCCTATCGAGGATTGCTATACAAGTATGTAATTTAGGTGAGCTTTTTAAACTAATATCTTTCAGATTGAAATTCGAATTCACTTATACTACGAATACAATTTTGATGCTTGAATTAATAAAAATTCTGTTTTTTTTTTTTTATGTTCAGAAATAATCATTGATAAATTACGCATTGTTTTAGATAATTTTCTTATGATATTAATTTAGATAACTTGAAATATAGTTTAAAATAATTTATAATATGATTATCCTATTGAATTATTGTGACAAATAATTTGAGTTCACCCATATAAAATCATATTATTTTAATACTTGCACTAATTGTATGAATTGTATTATTTGGACATTTTGAATATTGAAGTATTATTGCTTTTTTTTTTTTTAGTATTCTTATTATAATATTATGATGAAGAAGACAACGGCATAATTAACACTATTATGATAATATAAATATTATTATTATTATTATTATTATTATTATTATTATTATTATGCTATCATGAACAACACTATTGTCATTCTTAGAGGGCACTTGGCATGCGAAAAAGGAGTTAAGTGGGAGAGAAATGAAGACGGGAAGTGGATGGTATTAATATAGTATTTTTGTGCTTAGTATGTCCAAGGAATAAGGAGCAGAATGAACTCAATTGATTCTAATCATTTATTATATTTGGTGAATGGTAATGAATAATATGAAAGAAAGCAAATTGAGTAGATTTTCAAAATTTCTTCATATAAAACATTAACTCAATATTTTAATTTGCATAGGAGACGTTATTATATTTGAATTAATATATATTTAGTATTTTATATTCATGGTGAAAGTATGGCGTAGATAAATATACATAACTATGTTTATAAATATGTGCATAGATGTATTACACTTTATATACGTACGACATATTGTGGTTTAATTATCACTTATATATGTACACAAATAAAGATCATCTTATATTAATCCATGACATTATGTACTTATTATGTCTGATACAATGTATATAACTTAAAATAAAACCTACTACGTAGTTTTATTTTGCATATATACCAAATATATCAGTAAAGTATTTATTAATTGTATACGTATGTGGTATCATATAAATATATATTATAAATATTGAATCTACATATTATAAATGAAATAAATTATGCTATATACATTTTTAATTCTATGAATGGTTTATGTATGTGCGTGTGTGTATATATATGTACTGTTAATGTTCAATGCGAGTGAGTGTAAATTCTTGAAAACGGAGTTAATAAACGTCATGCTTCTAATATAAATAGTTCATGCCCAGCATAGTGGCTAATAATCTATGAGGAAGGGAAGAAACTACTAAACCCATATATATATAAATGTGATCTCGTTGTGGAAATGAGAATTCCTAACTCTAAATTCATTAGAATCAGTAAGAGATTAATGTCCATTTCATTCACATTCCACTTCTGCATATATACTAATCATGACATGGTGTATCTTAAAAATAAAACATAAAACTTATGAATTGGCTTGCAAGCTCTCGAGCATTAGTTATTTTTGAACTCAAACTCGACTTTTGACCTCAAGATCCACGAATTTTAGTTGTCAAGCATCCAACTGGCTCACTACACTAGTAAGTTTGTTTGATTTAGACATTACCTTGAGCTATATATATGCGACAGATCGAGTAATTCTTTAAGTCTTTTTTATTTTTCACACGATTTAGATTTGAATATTGATATATTAATTCCATGTATATGAATAAATAGCCGTGATTTCTTGTTAATTAGGGAGGGTAACAATACTTTGTCTTCATGGTCCTTTGCAAAATTAACAAAGAAGCAATCCAATATAAGAAAGAAGTCCATGCTTTGGCAAAAGAACTCTAGGAAAAAAATTGGTCCTCGTTAATTTCGTTAAACTAGAATAAATGTTTTTTTTATTATTATTATTATAGAACTAACAAATATTAAGTACTAAATTATTTGTCTCATAAAATTAATTTGTCCTTGTTGCCATGGTACTTAGATAATATTTATTGCGCTCAAGTAGTTGAATATCAACTTGAGAATAAATAAATAAAAATAAAGAGGATCACTTGAGAATATCAACTAATTATATATGTTTCATTTTTCAATCTTAACTTTGTATAAGTTGCCATTAATTTCAAAGTAATTGAATCCCATCGATCCACAATTTCTGTTCTTTTCTTTTCTTTGCTTTGCTTTTTTTTTTTGGAAGAATAGAGTGCATAAAAGAGAATAAATGAAAGGCAAAAGTGTTGGTGAAAATTATAAATAAATTTTCTGGAAGAGGTCCCCCTACAATTTAGTTTAAGTAGGGGACCTAAGAGATTGTAATTACTGCCAATGAACATTCAAAATAGATTAGTTCCAATATGAAATAGCATGACTAGTTTTCTAATTTGATAAGGTGAATTTGAAAAATCTAGCCATCAACTTTTTGTTTAATTCGTCTCGGATTTTTTTTTTAAAAAAAAAAAGAAGAAAAAGACGAAGAAAGAAATAGCGACTTTCTTCACGATAGCCACTACAACTAAGATACGACAATAGTTGAAAGTTAATGATCGAATGAAATATATATATATATATATATATATATGCATATATTGAGACAAGAGTGATCCATAAGTTAGTTCGAACTTTAGGACTTTATGTTAGAAAAACAAAAATTACAGTTGTTCCCTTTACTAACATCTTTTGAGATCCTAATCTCCAAGGACGTTTTTGATTGGTGAAATGGTATTGGAGAAGCTATGATATTTTAGGGTGCTTGGGAAGTTTGGAAAGTTGATTTTTTCATATTTGATATGTGATAATATGTTGGATTTGTAGAATCCTTCAATATCACTCGGGATGTTTGATTTTGAGTACTTTTGTATTTTTGTACACTAAATGTCCAAACTGCCCTTTATATAATGATACAAGGAGTTGATTGCATTTTTAGTTCCATAGAAAATATTTCATTCACATTTAGCCCTATAGGACCAAATTTGTCATATTTAAGTATTTTATTTTTTGAATATTTATTTTTGAATACATACATGGTGAAATTATTTTTGTATTATTTTGCATAAATTATAATAACTAATTTATATTTTAATGTTTCAATAAGTATTTTATCTATTTTTTAATTTTCAGTGTTTCGATAAATTTCTGTCATTATTATAAATATCGAACTAATTTTTTTTTCTTTAAAATGCACCCATTCGATTTGGAAAAGAAACAAAAAAAAAGCACTGCTCTTAGAACGAGGCCGGAGAGAGGGGATTTCCTTAAAGGGTGGTTGCCCCTTCTCTCTGCTCCGCCTGTGATTTCACTTTCTCTTTCTAAAACCCAACAACCCTTTTTTCAGAAAAAAAAAAGAAAAAGAAAAACAACAAATAAATCAATAAATAAAACTCTGTACTTTGAGGGTTTGTTTGGCTAAGCTTATCTTGAAGCTCTTTCTTTTTGATCTTTTTCTCTGTATCAAGAAGGCCGTGATGATAATTTTTTTCTCCTTAGAGAGCAGGTGAATCGGGCTTGGTGTGACCCGACCCGTATCTTGGCAGGGCAACCCGGATGGCTTTGGGGCCGGAGGATTATTTGGGGCTTTTCCCCCTCTTCTTCCCCAAAATGCAACTGGGTCATTTTTGCAGCTATGGCGGTGTCAATGGCGCATTTGCCCAGATTTTAATTCAGATTTCTCTAGGGTAAATTCATTCTCTATGTTGACGGCTAGGGCTTGGGAAGTGAGGGTACTTTCATATAAAATGGTTGGATAGATTTTTATTAATTTGGTATTTTTATTTAGGGAGGAGAGTTTGGTAAAAAACAAATCAATTTTGAGGGATAAAAATGTAATTTCATAAATATCAATCATCAATCTCCAATTGTTGCAGCAGAATCTCACCACTTGGGGTGAGATTCCCAAGTGCCATAATACGTTGTAATACACTGGGCCGAGAGGAGTTGAAGCAGTCCCGAATTCTAGAGTCATACAAACCAAATAGGGACTAATAATGATTCTAGTGTGTTATTCCATTGTATTGCATGAAATCAAAAATGCCCCAAAAGTATTGATTAAATCCTCATTTGCAATATAATTATACGGTACTATAATTAAATTTTGTATAAGCATGATTAGTGTAGAGTGTTTCTTTATTTTTGTGGTAGAACTTTAATGAGACAAGAGCTTTGATGACATTCTTTATTGATGATGTCTTGAAATTATTGAATCTCTTTAGTGATCATTATAATATCCTATTTGAAGACTTTTGGGAACATGGGCTCCTATTTAATTTGAAGAACTCTTTACCTTTATTTTTACCATGTTTTACCATTTGTGACTTCTATGAAAAGTTAATGACTTTATTAAAATTTGTACAAGAGGGCCCCCAGAAGATTTATTACTTCATAGAAATTAATCCATGTGTCGTGCATTTGCATTGAATTTAGTGTTTACGTGAAATAAAATTAAGGGAAAAAGGTTAAAAGGTGAATCAGTGAAAATTATGGTCTTTGCTTTTTTCTTTTTCTTTTTTTTTCAATAATGTCGTTTAAAAATACTCTAGTATGATAAAAATGATATATATATATATATATATATATTGAAGTGCATAAAAGTGGCATAATATATAACTTTTTCTATTATGCCTGTATTTATTTTTGTCATTTTGGAATAAGAAATCTTATCTGTACCATAAACGAAGGACCCCCAAAACTCTATAAGTAGAGTTTTTTTTTTGTTTTTTCCAAATATTATTACAACTAACAATAATTCCCATAATATTACTCCCTCAAAAATATTTCTCATATTATTATACATATTGTCACATACATTGCCATACAAGCAAGAATTTATTAGTTGAACGTATTTTTTCCTTTTCATCTACTTTGTAAGCCCGTGAGAATGCAATTTATTTTTCCCACCTTTCTAAGTTCCAGCTTTTTTTTAATTATTTTTATTTTATTTTTTAAAACTATCATTAAATTCCTAACACTTAATCTAAACATCAAATAATTGAATAATCATGAAATTATAATAAGAGTTTACAATTTTTTTTTTAAATAAGAATGTATTATTAATTAATTGTATCATTTCTAAGTACAACTACTATTGTTATAGATTTCAGCTTGAAATTTAACTTCTTTATTGCTTGAAAGTGTGACAATAGTACAAAAAGTATTGCTCTCGACTTTTTTTAATAGCAAAAAATAAAAAAAAAAGGAAAAGAAAAGCGAGAGAGAGAGAAGTTTAATGATTTATGAATAAAGCATAAGCAAAACTAAATCAATTTATATCATTATTGAGAAATTAAATAATCATCATAAGTATTACTGCACCATATTAAATTCTTAATAATGATTCTCTTTTAAAAATCAAATATATTAAGAAACAAACTTTAATTGCCAAATAAACAATATTAACTAAATTCACATAGTTGGGTTAGAAATTTAAAAGTTTTGCACAATAAATGAGAATCTTATTTTATAATCACATATCAAGGCGCCCCTCATATAAATAAAAAAAATTAAAAAATATTTAATGATTCTCACCTTAGTCTAGATTATTGGTGGAAAAAAATAAGTGAAATTTCAAAATAATATGCTACTTGATTGTACAAATTGGTCTGAAGAAAAAAATATATGAAAGTATGATAAATTAACGTAAATGGTACGAAAAAAAAATTACAACTAGTAATAGTTATGGCCTATAAAGTAGGGGACGAAAAAAAAATCCAACTAATAGTTTTTTGTGTACATGCTAATGTATGTGGTAATATGAGTAATAATATGTGAAATACTCTTGAAGAACTAATAGTTTGGAAATTATTTTTAGTTGGAGAAATATTTTGGGAGAAAAAAACTCCTGTATGTAAGTATATTTTGTAAATTTTTTTTCTTTTGAAATTCTTCACCCCAGTGAAAGTTTCTGATTCCGTCTCTTACTGATACTACAATGAGTTATACTTCTTAACATTTAATACAGTAATTAAACCATAAAATAGATTATATGGTATGGCAAACAAATAAGAAAAGCTACGAGGCAAAATATTTTCAAACATTTTAGTTCAGAGGATCCTTTGTTCACTATAATGTTTAAACATGACTTGATTGCTATCCGAGTTTTATTAAATAATACGAATTAGATGTTTTTCATTCATTAATTCTTCCGTCTAAGTTAATTAATTGTCCTTTTCACCAAATCAAGTTTCAAACAAGTTTAAGAAAACCAAGTGCAGTACCATGAAAACTTGTGGGCTTCTAGAATTCAAATTAGCAATTAGACCTATAATTTAATTATTCATCACCAAACAATAATTGAAAATATATGTTACAATATTCTTTGTTTCTCTCTCTCTCTCTCTCTCTCCCTCCCTCCCTCTCTCTCTCTCTCTCTCTCTATATATATATATATATATATATAAAACAAGGCTACTATTGAAGCAAATTATGTGCCACATAAATAGCATTGGCCTAGGCAAACTTGAGCTGACAAAAAAATTTGATATTTCATTACACGAAAGGATAAGTTGGGGATGTCCTACATTGTCGGATATATCAAAAATTGGTTAACTCAAATTTTTGTAGTTAGTGAAACCAAAGCATTTGCCCTTGCCTAGTAGGAGGGGTGTGTGTGTGTTGGGGGGGGGGGGGGGGGCTTCTTAAATTTATATCGATTGAAATTTATATATATATATATTTTGAAATTTTATTCTTCATAAATTATAAAAATATTTTTAATATTTTATAAATATTTGATCTGACCATTCAAATAAAAATTTCTGACTCCAAATGAAATCGGGATGGGGATGGGATGGGGTGGGGGTGGGTTCAAAAATCGATGTCATTTTCTATCACAATGGTATTAAAACAGTTGAAGTACATTAGTAGGGCTTGTTAATGAGTGCAGCGTTTTGTGGGTCATGCATTTGTTTCATATTTTATATGGGGTAGACGATGCATCAAAATCCAACTTGAGAAATTTGATGGTACAAATAAGAGCACATCCCATCACATTGATAAACTAGGGGGGCCTCAATTATTGCCCACCAATAATGTGGATTTGTACTATACAAATGAAGCTTACTCAACAAGTGTAAAATTTTTATTTATTTCCATTTTTATTTTGTCATAAATTAGTGGTCTTAGAGTTTCACACACTGTGATTTGATCAAAACTTTGTTAGCACGTATTTTTGCACGTATTTTTACACGTATTTTTAAGATAAGCGTAACAAGGGTGAAAATCACCCATATATAAATTTTTTTTAATAAGTAGAATATTATTTCTTTGACGAGCACCCATTTCTTGGATGATTTTAAAGTGCTATATTTATACACATATGTTTAAAATATCTTTAAAATCTTGTTTATGTCATGACGTGTTCGTCTTTGTGCATTATAGAAAAGATAAGTTCTTGTTGATCATATCCATATGCATCATAGATGATAATTATTGTGATATCACTTGAGCTAACTCGCACTATAATATCTTGGTGCAAGATTAATATTTGGATCTACTTTTATGTACGAAAGAATAAAGCAACTTATTAAAGAATTTGGGAGTGCATAGTTTTCCTTAATCAGTTGTTTTTTCGATTTAAAATTTTCGTTCTTTTTTGGTATAATTTGGCAAGTATTTCTTTTTTGGGGGGAATTATGATGGGATTTTTGACTAAGTTCTTAGCCTTATCTCACTATTTCGATAGTACATTAATTGCCCGCTATATTGGTTTTGTTTTATGGACTAAACCTCCATAATTGATGAAATTTAAGACTTAATTTCTTTTTTTATTTTTTGACAGGAACGGCATATTATTTACATTAATACTGTCGAATGAAAAGCAAACTATTACATTAATTATCAATAATATAAAATATAAAGAAACTACTATACAATACAGTATATCATATATTATTATTCGATACACTAATACTCATATTAATGGGACTCAAATTCGTGACCTTGGAGTCATGAAACCTTAACTCCTTCTTGCCACTTGATCAAGGCTCATCTGCTTCAAAACCTAATGTGACCCCATTTTAATGTGTATCAAATAAAACATATGTGGTTAATTATGTGATACTACTGTAGAAAATAGGGGCAATGTCACATCTAATAGTAGCTAGGGCCTCCATTTTTCTTCAAGGAGAAGACCGCATATATGTTTTGTAAAACGTAGTAAAATTTTACCTTCGATGTAGGTGAACAATGGCATTCTCCACTTTTGATTTGGCTTGGTGATTTCGAGTGAACAATATGCGGAGTTTATCTTTTCATATTTAGGTTTCGTGCCTGAAATATGATTCATATATATATCATGGTATTAAAAGATTATGCGTTTCAAAAAAAAAAAAAGAAAAGAAAAGATTAATTTATGAACAAATTTTTTTTGGTCTTGGCAACTCAATCCTGACCAATGGGTCGACTAATCCGAATTCAGGTACTTCAGAGGCTCAATCTGAGGACGACCCGTCCAATCCATTAGCTCAATTCGCAATTCCAGGATTTGAATCTTAAATGTTGCTCAAGAGATCTAGCGTTTCACCCTATTAGACCAACTGGTAGTTGGTAATTATGAATAATTAAATTATACACGGATAGTGCCAATATTCCATATCTAGAGCCAATTACCGAAAACCCCTTGAGGCTTGTCTTGCTTTTACGAAACCCTTATTGTGTGAAAAATTACAAATAATCTCCTAACGTTTGGTCTATCTACAACAGAAAATAAAACTTTATGGGGAGTATTTATAATTTTTCATACTATAGAGGGACCGATGAAAATTGGCCTAACATCGAGGGGTTTTCATAATTAATTAACCCTTCATTTAATTAATTAAAGCATCAAATTTCCATCCAATAATTTTGAACACAAGTGGGTATACTCAATTAGGTGGCATGAAATCTCCATTTGAAAAAAAAAAAATATCGAGACAGTGGTTTTTGTGTTAGTTTTAGATAATTTTTCGAAAATTTTACCATGCTTGGTTGGTTCCAATTGGAACATCAATATACAAACAAGGAAGAAAAGAAAGCCAACTTGAGTTTGCTTAACAAGTAAATTTTGCCAAACATGAGATTTGAATTCAATTCATTCATTCTTGAACTTTTCATGTCCTCTTAACAAAATTTTGAGCTTTATGCTAAAGAAATTTACTCAAAATGCAAGGGCAAACAAATGAGACTTAGGTACTATAAAACTTTTTAAATTCCCAATAAATAAATAAAAGTGCCATCATGAAATAAAATATGACATAAAATCAACAATTGTTTGAAATTTTTTTGGGGAAGTTGAAGGACAATAGTGCCTGAAATCTACTACACCCCAAGAAGTTAAAGTAAATGGTTTTGGTAGATAACTCTAATTAATAACATTTCTTGTAGCTACTTGCAATAATTAATAATTACTCAACTTATATATAATACTTGTCCTTTAATTAATATGTATGAAATTAAAAGCCATTGCTTTCAAGCCATGAGTTGTTTTTGCCTTGTTATTGTCCATATATGTTCCTTAGGCACATAGGAAGTTCCCCCAAGATAATGTTTTTTAATATATATATATATATATATATATATATATCTTTAATGTTATCAAGTATTGATGATTACCATTTAGCAATAGTAAAATCATGGCAATAAAAGCACTCAAAACCAGGCCTACTTTTTGATGGGAAAAAAGACCATCATGCTTGATGAAAAAGGAAAAATTACACTGACCACCCCTGAGGTTTGATTAATTTACGAAAAATTCCCTATTTTTTCAAAAATTACCAAAAACCCCCTAAGGTTTCAAAAATATTACAAACTTATTCGAATTTCCAAAAATACCCCTTTCCCTTTTTTGGGTGATTTACATTGACCACCCTGAGATTAGGCTAATTTACGAGAAACCCCCTGTGATTTCAAAAATTACCAAAAACCCCCTGAGGTTATACTAATATTACAACTAGCACCTACTTAGGTTGACTTATCAACAATATTAATTCTTTTTTTTTCCTCTGTAATATTGTTATCATAAAATTTTCATTTAATAGATTTGGAAAAAAAATGTAATTACTTATTCAAATAAATATTTCGAATTTAATGTTATGAATTTATATTAAATATACATAATATGTGCTAAATTTATATTTGAGAAAAATATAATTATATGCATCGTATATATCCATTATGTGAAATGAGAAAATATAAACATTGATTGAAATAAAAACTTAAAATTAAATAATGCACTTGAAAACTTTATTTAGCTTGAGGACTCTAACTCATTTCTCTTAAAATTTACTCCGTATTAGCGATAATATAACATACTTGATGTGTTGGTAGATACCTTTAATGCATTAAATTCAGAATATTTATTTGAATAAATAATCACATTTTTTTTTCAAATCTATTACATGAAAATTTTATAATAACAATATTACAGAGGGGAAAAAAAAGATTTAATATTGTTAATAAGTCAACCTAAGTAGGTGCTAGTTGTAATATTTGTATAATTTCGGGGGGATTTTGGTAATTTTTGAAACCATAGGGGGTTTCTCGTAAATTAACCCAATCTCAGGGTGGTCAGCGTAAATCACCCAAAAAAAGGAAAGGGGTATTTTCAGAAATTCGAATAAGTTTGTAATATTTTTGAAACCTTAGGGGGTTTTTGATAATTTTTGAAAAAGTAGGAGATTTTTCGTAAATTAGCCAAACCTCAGGGATAGTCAGTGTAATTCGCCCTGATGAAAAATTTGCCCAAGCACTCAATGTTGGCATATATCAATACATTTATATAATCGTACTTTGAAAATAAAGCTGGATCTTAATCAATTCTTCAAACTGAGGTATGATCAATTTTAATTAACACCAAAACATAATTTTGCACTAATTTTTGAGTCGAAATTTTCTTAAAACCGCGACAAACTTATTATTTTCTTTGTTATTTTTTTTCTTTGAAAGAATATTGCCATATACCTTTGTGAATTGGTTCAAATATCCAAAATACAGGCATTGTCAACTTATGAGAATTTTTTAGCAGAGAAAAACTAAAAACCGTTCACGGGTTGTTTCCTTTCTTATTATTTACAGAGACGGAGCAAAAGGAGGCTGGAGGGGGCGGTTGCTCATCCTCAAGTTTATGTCAAATGGAAATTTACACGTATGTTTTTTTTTTTTTTTTGTGAAAAAGTTTTGAATTTCACCCCTCTTCCCCCCAAATCATGGAAATGCCTTTAATATTTTACAAATATTTGACATCACTCACAAATTAAAATTAAAAATTCTGACTTCATCCCTCCTGATTATCTATTTATTTGTTTAGTTTTTTACGATGGGTAATAAATAGGCTTGTTTGGATGAACGATTTTGACAAAAGAGGATGTCACACACATTGGAAAAATTCATGATTAAATTAAAAATGATAGCAACAGGATGAAGACATAAAGGTGCCTGATAAGAAAAGCTAAGCAGTACACGAAATGATGGGCTTGTTTTTCCCTTTTCCTTTTTTATTTTTTCAAATTTTTTTTTCACCAATACTCTCTTTTTTGAGGCTGGTTGTTTTAATCTTTTTCCTAGTGTGTGTGTGTGTGTGTGTGTAAGGCAAAAGGCAAAAGAAGATGTGATGATAGTAGTGTATTTTAGTCATTTCTTTGCAACTGAGGTTTAGGTCACTCAATGCACAAAGGCAGCATCCACTAATATACTGTGAACACTTTTAGGTTGAAAGGATCGGTGGGTTCGGGTGGCTTGTGTGATGATGACCTTTGATATCACCAAAAGCCCATCAAATTTTTCCCAAAAAGTAATTTCATCTCTTGAAAAGATTACATTTTTTGGCCAATAGAGTCCTCAAAAACTACACCCAAGAAAATAAATTCACAAGTATATGATGCATCGGAATCATACTACCACATTTTATTCTTAAATTTGTCGCCTTAATAATGGGGTTAGTTGGAATAAATACACCTAATTGACGTAGGGTTAACAAGGGAAACAATAGAAATTTGAGCATATGTATATGTCCAAAGAAAAGAGGGTATTGCTGAGCAGGTGGGATATTAAAGGCTTCACATGTCACTTCTCAAACTTTTGTCCAGAGATTGTTTTTCAGGAACAGAAAGGGATAAGCCAAACAGGGCCCATAACATAATGAATTTTTTGACACTAGGTTCGAGAGACATCTTATTGTGGCTGTTGTTTTGCTGTGAACTATATGGAGAAGAAAGAAAGCGTACTGTGACGATGAATCAAGAAAAGCAACTGTGGCTGTGGAGCCTAATCTACTTCCCTACATGCCCAGAGCTGCTGCTTTCTCTTAAGGAATATACTTGCAATTTGCCAACTCTTGCAAAAATCAAAGGATTGAATATACAAGTGTTTGTTATGTTTACAAACTCTCTCTCTCTCTCTCTCTCACACACACACACACACACACACACACACATATATATATATATATATTGATAATACCCATACACACACATAAATTGTCAAGATTCAAACCCTGGTGATACTCCCACACCTCTAAAAGCAAGTGCATGTCTAATAGGCCAAAGTAGGCCAAAAAAACACTTAGGCCAAACTCCGAAGGCCCTGGACGAAGTCCCACCATGAGATGTATCAAATAATCAACACTGAAGAAATAAAGAATTTTGAGGTGCGACGTCTGTAGTTGCACATTAGCAAAGGGACAAAACGACCATCCTCACAGAGATCTTCCGAAACGTTACACATCAACCATGATGTATTAACGCGCTATATTGGTTGATATACATGCCTTTCTATACGAACAGGTCAAGAAATAATTGAAATCAACATTGAAAATTTGATGAATAGAGTGTTTTCAACATAGCTTATGTAATCGAAATGCCACTAAAAATGTTAGCAGTCATTGTCCGATAATTTAAGAATAGAATAAAATGACACAAACTTACAAAGTTCTCACTAATTACGAAACAAAGTACAAGAACAACTAAATGAAAATCAATTAAAACAGAAGGTTGAAAGAGGTCAAGGTTCCTCTTCAGAAATTGCGTTTATTGATAATCCAAGTCAAGGATAATTTGCGGTCAAGTTTACATGCAGTTGTATAGTTTTATAGTCCCTTTCATAAAGCTTACTTGAAACCTTAGAGTCTTCTCTTTGACAAGTGATTTAGGAAAAGAGGATCTCAAATATCTAAGACCATACACGACTGCAGCTCATACAATTGGAAAATAAGTGAAAAAACTGACTTTGTGCAGTACCCGCGGTGAAAAATGTGCTGTTCAATAAGAAATTTCTAGTTAGGACAGGTTAACGTGTCAATCTAAATTACTCAAACAAAACGCAGTAAACTCCCGAACATCAATCCCTTCATCACATGCTATTTCCATTTTAGGATCTCGCCATATATGATTGAAACATTTGTTGAAAAAGTCAAATTACAGTCACCATCAGTAGCCTAAACCAGATTAGTTCCAGGATTGTTTTGCAGCATAGTTAAGAATATGTACTTAAATAAATCATGTAATTAGTGCCGTAATGGAAATGCAGAGAGGTACATGCCAAACCTGTCGTATTCACCATGCCCTGGCAATTCCAAGTCTTCTAGACTTGGGCTCTTGACTTGATCAGATAGCCAAATATATCAATAAATGGTGCTTCCTTTATCAACCTGGAAAGTGTGTAATTCCTTTCAATGGGTCAGCCAAAGAAAAATTATTAGTATGCTGAGATCACGAAAAGAGTTATAGCACAAAAAGGACAAAAATGGAGTAAATTAGAAAGGATATCATAGAACAGATCAGCGTCGACAGTTGCTTACAAATATTAATTGAACCGAATGATTCTCATACAAAACATAAGTTTCTAATGTAAGAGTGAAAAGTATCACCATTTTAAAACATCAGAAAATGAAAACAAAAGGAAAATACATCTCAACTTAGGGCCTCCCAATGCATGCATAGCTCATAGTTGGTAGTAATGAAAATCTCTCCTCCAGACTGAGATGCCTCTGCCTGACTAACGACCAGAAATTGAAGTTGGGAGTTCATCAGTCGGCAATCTGAAAATATTCATCTTTCAAAAGCAATAACCAAACTGCTGAAATGCGAAAGATCTAATACCATTTAGTGGATACAATGATCTGACCAAACCAAGCAACCTTTCAACCCACAATGAAACAATCTCTCAAGGAACATTCATAACTTGAATAGACTGCAACATGTCCGAGACGGCAATAACCAGGTCCCCTGACTTTATCATTCCCCGAGCTTTCAGCAAGGAGAAAGTTTTGTTGAGGTTGCTTTCCATATCATCAGAAAAGCTCAAACGGAATGGTATTAGACCCCATTGCAAGTTCAAGCGCCTGCGTACGGATGTTGTCGTTGTAAATGCAAAAATGGGGCAGTCAGGTCGGCAGCGTGACAAAAGAGAAGCCATGTGACCACTCTTTGTGTAAACAAAAATAGCATCCACCCCCAAATTGTTGGCTGCAACACAAGATCTAAATCAGCACCTTAAAGTAGTATAGATAAAACAGGGGATGAGAACACATAAGAACAGTTCTAGATCTGTATCCCACTTGCACTTCATACTTCTATTTGAATCATAAATGATCACAAAGGGTGCTCCCCCTGTATGCATCAATAAATTTTAGCTTTCTAATAATTTGTACATCCAAGAAGCGAGCAAAAGAAATATAACTATCAGGAGGCATTCCGTTGTGCAGCATTGTGCGTAACAGCAGTTAAGCAGATGTTCTTGAGGGTATATCTCGTTTATTGTATGGGGACTTGCATATCACAGAAATTTATCATCCCATCTCCTTCCTCGAGGCAGAAAATATCAAAAACAAGCTTATATTAACTATCCAATTTCTAATTTGTTTTTTTCTTTTAAAAAAAAAAAGGTGAAGAGGCTCCTTACCCATCTTGGCAGCAGAGTTGCATATCTCTTCTGAAATGCTGTCTGCAAAAGAAGATGCTATCCCAGGAAGTTCCATAGCTTCATGGCGTTTCTCCTCTCTCCACCATTTCTCAATCCTCAGGCTAACACTTCTCAAAACAGTCAATGCCTTTTCAGGGTATTGACCCATGGCAGACTCACCAGAAAGCATCAAGGCATCTGCTCGCTCGCGAACAGCTTCAGAAACATCAGCTACTTCAGCTCTCGTGGGTGTAGGGTATTCTATCATTGATTCAAGCAACTGACTGGCAACAATAACTGGCTTATTTAGTTGTCTGCAGACTTGGACTATCTTTTGTTGTTCTGATGGAACCTGCTCCAAGGGGATCTGTGCACCCAGGTCTCCTCTTGCCACCATAGCTCCATCTGATGCATGAATGATTTCCTCCAAGTTCTTTAATGAGTCAAAACTCTCTATTTTCGCAATCACAGAAATGTCGCTGCATCACCGGATCAACTCAATAAGTTAAGTGTAGATAAATTTCCATAACCTAAAATCAGAAGTCCCATATATCAGAGAACATAGATTCAAGTTTCAGAACAACATGGATGCAGTCCCATATATATTCAAGAGAGATCATATTTGGGACATATATGAACAGGTTAGTAATAAACTTTAGGTTCTTTCATAATACAATGTGAAGGCATGACCAACGATTTCGAAACAGGCATTAAAGATGGCTGTAAAGATCCTATATCATGGCAAACTCCATCAAAAAAACAAAAAAAAAGAAAGATTAATGGAAAATAAAACTTAAAGAATCAAAGACATGCGCACCAAGACACATTGCCAATGATCCAGTCATGTGAGGATGCTGAACATTCCGTCTTCAACTCTGCAACAATCAGTAAGAATCTGAAAGAAAAAATGTATCTCACCTATCACGAGCCCGTGCCTGAATATAGCTCCTAAGATGCTTTATAACTTCCGCAGACTTGACAAATGATATAGCAATAAAATCAACACCCTCAGCAATCCCGAAATCAATATCCAGCCAATCCTAAGGAATAATACCGGAGAGTCAGACCAGATGAACAAATACTAACATGTGCTCAGAGTAATCTCAATTAACAAAAAAACAGCATGAAATGAAAGTGGACAAACAATGATATTTTCAAGCTATTCATAAGCCACTTTGGGAAAACATATAAATCCATCTCTATATATAACCAGACCCATCATTTATCCTTCATCAGCCACTTGTACAGTGTATGCTTAACTATCCATAAAATCATGCAGTACCCATAATTTAGACAAATAAAAAAAATAATCCAGACTGTTATATTATTTCACAGACAATGAATAACCAAACCCAACATAAGGTAATTAGCAAATAGACATATACAAGCTGACCTGCTTTTTTTAACACTGATGGGATAGATGTTAGTTAGACAATTGGATATAAATTGAAAAGGAAATGTAAAGAAGTCGCTCATGAGTTTGGATGGAATACGACTCGCACAACATGAATGTCTTTCTGTTCAAGTTACAATACTGCTATCCACGTACATTTCAATTTCTTCAGAATTTGACACATCTAACATCGAACCAGATAATAGGATCAGATATTTCAAAGGGTGTAACCTTGATTTGATCTGAAGGAAATGATTCTTGAAGAAAGAAGATAAGAGAGATGAAAAGACCTTTGAAGATATTGTAGGGAGCATCGCATTACGTTCCCGAACTAAGCTCCCATCACGCCAGAAAGTAAGATTAGCCCGAGGTAATAGAAGTCCAGGATCTGTGCAGAGACACTTGACATCTGGACCAATTTTTTCAATTACTTCAAACCTCACCATTCCACCATCTACCAGAAGTTCATCACCTACTTTTACATCTGCCAAGTGAGAATCAACCATTCATTAGCACAAGTATCCTTTGAACATCACAAATAAAGTGCAAAAATAACGCCTGTTTAAGGCTTAATATGCAAACTGCGTGGAACTGGATGGTTCTAACCTTCAGCAAAGCCATCATAGTTCAAATTAACAGTGTGTTCAGGAAGACCTGAATCAAAAGCTCGAACACTGAAAGTCCATATTTCACCATCCTGCAAAGATTAAAAAATCCCTATTTCGTTAGACATGATAATAGCATGTTAAAAGTAGCAGCACTAAAGGCCATTTTTTCGTACTTCTTAAAAATGGAGAAATGACATGCACCTCTCCAAGAAAATATTCTCAGAGTAACAAAGTATTTGGCAAAGCTTAAGATAAGTCGTACATGTTGTGGAGCTACAGAGACATATTTAGGTTCCTGAGATGTCAGATCTTATCTATAAAATATTAAGTTGCATGGATATCTGATCTTATCCATAATATGCTCACTGGTGTTTTGGTGCATGCTATAGAATATTAACATTGTGATCTGACAACTGCTCCTTAAGTATCTAACAAATTATTTCATCAATTAGATTTCATGTAATCAAACCCAATGGACTCAAAAACTTAGTTTGCACAGAAACTATCTTACTTCAAAACTGAAGTGGTGTTTCATCTCAAAGTATTTTTTTCCCCCGTGATAATTGTTCCATCTCAAATTCTGAAATACATAAAGAATGGCAAAACTGACAAGGGAAGATATTGTAAATACTAGAACTAAATTATAACACTGGAAAAGCAACGGTCACATGAAACTTCAAAAATCATCTCTCCAAAGAACAAGATTAAAGAATTTCTTTGAAGGAGGGCGCATCACAACTGAATTTAATTTTATTAAAGATGGCCAATGTGTAAAAACCATTTTGAAGGAGGGCATATCACAACAAGATTAATCTTGGTGGTATCAATTATTTTATAAAAGCATGACTTAATTCACCTCCACACAAATATATGGCTCCAAATAAACAGAGGCTGTTGGTCAATTTCTGACCAATAAAACAAATTTGGAAAGTGTGTTAGTTTTCTTAGCCATCGATGACAAAATCTAGTCATTTATCACACTCAAAATGGAAGTCAGATTTACTAGAATAAACCTCCAGAATCTTTGACGAAGAACTGAATCAAATGCATAAATGTAGCATCGTAAACAACACAAAATTTGCTATATGTCTTGCAATAAATTTAGTACTCACTCTATCCTTGAAAATTAGCTCAACAAAGAGATTCAAATGAAAGTTGAAATTTTTGAGTATATTATATTATTAACATCAAAAGAATTTGATTTTGAGTTGGGGAAGAGACACCATTTCTTTTAAGAGTGTACTTCTAGGAAAGAAACTTCTCATTCTAGCAATTTTTCTGTTGCCTCATTTTTCACTTTAGGTTGAAACACATCATGTTTTTTCTTTTTTTCAAAAAAAATAATTAAAAAAAACTCTATCTTATCAATAAAGAACTACATAATCAACAAAAATAAATCGTTTAGCTAAAGAGATAGCAACCTTTCTTTTATGTGCAAAGCGTATGTTGATGTGAAACATCTAAACTAAAGGTAAACAAATTTTCCAGTAGTGATAATGATTCTAACAAGGAGCTCAACAGCGTTCTGTTCGCAAATTGTAAGTCACTGATCTTTCTAACCAAAAATAAAAAGTCACTTTGAGAAGTATTGCATCCTTCCATTAGCTATACCTACATCCTAGTGCTGACAACTGATGCCTAGAGTTTTGTCTTACAATCATATAAACAAAAAAAGGAAGTCCAGGTTGCACCTCGGCTTAGCGACAATTAACACTTCAATGTGTAATTTATCTTTAACTAAAGCTATTATAAAAATATACCAGTCACATTACAACCGATTCTACTTTCCAACCTGCAACAAACATTTCCAGCTTATGGAAAACCCAAAATTCATGACGGCACCCAAAAGTGTCCCATGTTTTCAGTAACTACAAGTCAACTTTTATCCTCCCCCTTCCCCGACCCCCCAAAAAATTTTTAAAAAGATATCTTTCTTTACGACAAGTACCAAAATCAAATCAATGTCAATTCAAAGAAAAACCTATGCTACACAAAATTTCAATTAGTACCTCAGCTTTGGCAGAAGAAGCGCCACCGAGATCCCCCATGTGAATCTCACTCCCCTCAGTATCCATCATAATGGCAACCGCAAATCCCTTCTCCTCGTTCAATCTCCTCACTCGCTGAATTACCTCCCGATGCCACTCCCTCGTGCCATGACACATATTAATCCTGGCCACATTCATCCCTCCGACAGCCAGCGCCTCCAGCTGCTCCGGCTTACACGTGGCAGGACCGATCGTGCAAATAAGCTTCGTGCGCCGCGTGCTCCGGAATCCATTCTCCTTGAGCTCCGCCTCCGTCACGGCATCAACCTCAATCGAGCTGGAATCGGAAACCACCCGAACCGGAACGCGATCCTGCAGCACAGCGGAGCCAGAACCGTTGTCGGAAGCTAAAATGGAAGGATTTGAATCTGATGCTGATGCTCTAACAAACAGAGGTGTTTTGCTGGGGTTTTTGGCGAGCGAAAAGCGGGAAATGGGAGCGGCGAAAGCGAGCGAACGGTGCGAGATCAGGGGTTTGGGGGAATGGGAGGTAGAAATGAAGAAGTTCAGTGACTGCGCCATGACTGTTTAAGCTCTTGCGGTGGCGGAGCGCCGCCTTGGCTGGTGTCGGATTAGCCGGGTGAGTGGAGAAGGAAAGGAGCGGAGATTTCTGCAGAGTGTGCAATGGAGAGAGAGAATTAAGAGAGAGAGAGAGAGAGAGAGAGGTTTTGGAAGTAATAGAGAGGGAGCGGAAAAAACTATGTTCGAAGAGGAGCTTAGGAATTATCGCTGGACATGGAAATTAGGGATGATGACCAGTCCAATAGCCTGGAAATAGATTACCCAACCATTTCATTATAGTTTCGAATTTGTATTTATTTATTATATATGGAATATTATCGGTATTTGTTTAAACTAGATATTTGTTCTTCTTTATTATTATTATTATTATTATTCATATATCCTATTTTCGATATTCGGATTATAAATGAATTTTTAAATAGTTATTCATTGGATACATTCGCTTGTATATTTGACTATTTGTAGTTTAGTTGTATCTATTAAGATATATTTATAAACAATAGCACTAATTTTTTTTGATGGGGTTTTGCTCCAATTATTTATTTATGAAATTTATTGACGTCCCTAATAGCATACAAGTGTTTTACCCAACACTCTTCAAAGAATATATATTGAAATAATTTTGTATATCAAATTTGACTGTTACAAAAGTGATATATAAATAAAATTAAGTCATATTATATTAACAATAATAATAAAAGTTATACCCCAAACAAAATAGATGAAGAAAACACTAATTGGTGCACTAGGATATGCCGAAAATCAAATCGAATACCTAATTCCCAATTATTACAATTGAATTTTGAGTTTAAAAGAATATAATTGAATATAAATACATCCAAATTTGTTTAATATACACCGAACTCAAATGTTTTTTTTTTTCCTCAATATTTTGCGAATATAAAATACAAATACCGCGAGTTGAAAAGATACAAATATATATAATACTATGAGTGCATTCATAGTGATTTGCACAAAATAATTTACAAGCAAAGTAATATACATCGCATGATGTCTAATCCTCAGAAATTTACCCACAATATATACTAGTTGGTGGGGCAAAGTAAAGATCCGTGTCGCCCTAGTGTGAAGACAGCTATACAAATTTGTCAATACGCAGGAGTGAATGTAAAGATGGTAATTGGTGACAATGTTTTCACTGCAAAAGCTATAGCCATGGAGTGTGGAATACTTCATCCAGATCACAGAGGCGAATGATGGAACAGTGTTGGAAGGAGTGGACTTCCGTAGCTACACAGAAGAAGAACGAATGGAGATGGTTGACAAAGCTTTTGATGGTGCAATGCCTCAGAAGGAAAGGCCATGTTTTTGCAGTGACAGGAGATAGCAAATATGATGCACCACCATTGAAAGAAGCTGATATAGGACTTGCTCTGGGAATTGCAGGAACCGAAGTGGCCAAACAAAGCTCAGATATTGTTATAATTGATGACGAATTTTCTTCTGTTGCCAGGGTTTTAAGATGGGGGAGATGTGTTTACAACAACATTCAGAAATTTATACAATTTCAGCTCACAGTAAATTTTGCAGCTCTAGCCATCAACTTTGTGGCAGCTGTTTCGACTGGGAAAACACCATTAACAGCAGCACGGTTACTATGGGTGAACCTCATTATGGACACCTTAGGGGCTCTTGCCCTTGCTGCAGAAAAACCAAGCAAGGAACTCATGAATAAGCCACCTAGAGGCTGCTGCGACCCATTTGTCTCCAACATCATGTGGAGAAACATAGTAGGCCAAGCTTTGTATCATATAGCAATGATTCTGGCTTTAGAGTTCAAAGGTAAATCAATCTTTTACATTGATGACAATGTAAATCGCACACTTATCTTCACTAGTTTTGTCCTCCTACAAGTTTTCAATCAGTTCAATGCAAGGGAGCTCGAGGAAATGAATATTTTTAAGGGAATACTCAAAAATAAGTTATCTTTAGGAATTACGGCAATTACCATAATTCTTCAAGTGATAATGGTGGAATTCTTGAATAAATTTGCCCATACAAAGAAGTTAGATTGGATGCAATGGGGAGTCAGTATAGCCGTTGCAGCTTTCGCTTGTCCATTTGGTTGGCTTCTCAAGTGTTTACCAGATCCAGATAGGCCAATACTCAACCATCCAAGCATCTAAAGATGATCGTTTGAATAGTAGCTTTATTCTTTTTCTTTTCTTTTTTTTTTTCTTATTCTTTTTCCTTTTCTTGTTAAAACGAGCACTTGAAGGATTTTGTCCATCTTTAATAGAAAAGTTATGTTTTGTTTGGTTCTTAGTTTCAGGGCATTCTTACTTTCATACTCCATATTTCCTTTATTCCTTAGTTGAAGGGCATTTCTATAGAATAGTATGAGCTTCGCCCTAACTCAATCCTGAAAGTTAACCCATGAGGCAAAATCTAGGTCACATAAAGTGAGTGCCCGTGCAAATGCGTGTGCGCAAGAGTGTAAAAAAAGAAAAAGAATAACAATAGTGCAAAAGTGCCGTAAAGAATTTAATAAAAATTATTTTATATATATTGTTAACTTATATATATTCAATATGAAGCGCATTTGAATAGGGAATAATACCACATTTGAATTATATTATTGATAATTTGATGTGATTGACTATATTTGTCAATTCTTTTCACAACCAAAAGGAGTTTCATACATATGTACATTATACACTAAAAATTAGTCGCATCAGTGCCTTTAAATAAAAACTAGCTCACTGCCCTCATATATATTTATTTACTCTCTAACAGTTAGAATTATTAGATACTAATATTACATCAGTAAAAGCTTTTATACACTACTCAATTTGAATTCTCATTAACTTTTCTCAAGATGCTAAACCAAAACATATGTTGACAATAGTTTATTCATAGAGTGAGTGTCAAACTTTTAATCATTTTTATTAATATCATGTCTAAAATACAAGCACGATTCAGTAAAACTTAATGCGCGAAATAAGGAAATTTTAAGTGTCCTAATGTGAGCTCACTCGCCAATTTGAGCACTGAGCATCGGAGTGATGGGATGATATGAGAACTATATGTGACTTAGGGTAAAATATTACTCAAATTATTATGAATCACATCAATGCGAGATATAACTAACATTCAAAATAAAGACTTAAAAATAAATAATTGATACTAATCAAATATCGGGAAAATCTAAACAACAATGGTCAAATAATTATAAAAAATCGTTTTATTGAAAAAAAAAAAAAATGGAAAGAAAGAGAGAAAGAAAAACAAAAAAAAAAACTTGAGAGACTGGAGTGGTTAGACTTGCCTGATCATTAATAGCTGAAAAGTGAAGACAACGTGAATCGCCTTCGATATTGTTTGCTTAGAGAAAATGAGAAAAAAGTGGACTTGTCGAAAACGACGTCGAATCCCTGCCGCTCAGCTGGTGCTGAATTAAGCGGGGGATCTTTCGTCTTGGTCAAAATCCCTAGCAACCCCCAGATTGACTCAAATTTTACCTCCCTTTCTTTTTATCAGTAAATAACCTAGTGTACGTAGGGTGAAATATATATTCATCCCTAACCATTTAACCTAATTGTAAAATCTTTGTGCATTTTTTGTCCTTCAATGATATTTACTCAACCTATTTTTGGTTAGAAAAATTAATTTGTATTATTTTATTCGTGAATAAATTTGTGCTAACAAACGGTCAAATTATTCTCAATTTCCGGAGCTAATTACAATTTATACCTAAAATAGGTTTCGCTGGAAATGGAACTAATACATTATTTTTAGAGGGTAAATTATTAAATTTTGTATAGTATGACAATATAGTTATTAAGAAATAGGATTGGGGGCAATGTTCATCCATTTAAGAAATTCTGGGGTTAATTGTTTTCTTCTTATTTCTGAGGGTGGCTCGTAACAGCACATATTTTTGGGGGGTTACATGTTATTTGCCCAACAATTAATATTTTATTCAATGTTTTAAAATTCGGATCGGACCATTCGATCAGACCAGTTGGATCATCTATCAATCGGCAAAACGGTTCAAGTTGGATAAAAAAATCGAAAAAAACAAGAATCACTCAAACCCCCAGTTCGACTACGAAATCGAAAAAATAAGAATTGGGCCAAGAGAATCAGACAGGCCACCAAAACGAAATAAATTGAAGAACAAAACCCTAGATCATTTAGTTTTATAGATTTGATGAACCATTCATCTCTATTTTGAGTTTTTTAAGAATTATTAATTTATATAAACATATTATATTTGAATAATTTATAAATCTATTGCATTTAAAAAGTAAGAATGAATATGAAAAAAAACAGTTGGAATTTTAAGAATATTTTATTATTTATTATTTTAATTATTTTAATATATTAAAAATTTTAAAAATAATTATGACGTTACCGATTTGATCGAGGTTGGTCCGATGGTTGATCCGATGACCTATGAATCGGTAGATTTTTCGATTCAATGAATAATTCGAGTTTCAAAACGGTGATCTTAATAATTCATAATTAAATTTGAGCGAATAAATCGCCTCATTATTCATATCAACTCTTAAAATAGATTATTTTTAATCTCATATATTTGAATGGAGCAATAGCCTATTGTATTATCACAACATATATATTATACTTAAAATTATGTATATCTTATTGATACACTTTTATGAACTGCTATAATAAATACGCAATGAAAATATTTTTTAAAAGTATCACATTATATGTGTCTGACGTGGCATAATTCCGACCGGAAATCCGACCTCCTTTCTCGGGACGAGCTCCCTTTTACTCCCCGATCGATTCCCCTCGAATACTCCCGATCGAACTGTTTGACATCGTCCAGCTCCACTAGCTTCTCTCCCCGTCGACCCGAGTAGATCGTTATCTCTCTCGGTTCGAAATCGGCTCCTCGGCTCTTTTGGTCGACACCATTATCGACCTGGACCATGCCAGGTCCAACGGATCCCTGTTGGTATTAAATGCTTCGTCAGACAAAGTATGAGGGAGCCACCTAATCCCATACCTCATTAATGGAATGCCAATTATCGCCTATGGACCCTACCCCTAGGTCTACGAGGCGCCCACGTCGGTCCTCAACAACCTACTTGGCCTGGTGGGCCCACAGGAGCACGGTCTACCTGGACACGGTATAAATACTCCTGCATTTATGGTAAGAGGGAGGGCATTAATTATATACAGTACCCTTATTCTGTTCGAATCTCCCCAAAACCAATCCACTGACTTAAGCATCGGAGGGTCTTAACTGAGGCCCATCTCAGCTAGCTCACGTTGCCATTTTCCTTGTTGCAGGACCGACTTCCCGTTCAAATATCATCACTCATTCACCCGACCTGAGGAACTGACCGGTGTCGATCAACTCCGAATCTGACCCGCATCATTTGGCACCATCCGTGGGAAAAAACCAACTGCAATCGAGGAAGAGAAAGATGGTGACTACCAGAAGAATCCTTCTAGAGCACGAAGCACGCCAGCCGTGGGAGAGGACCAACACTCGGTCCATGACCTCCCCCCGCCACTGCCACCGGTGACGAATCTCCCTTCGGCGCAAACTGATTTGGTGGGTTCGTCCCGGGCACAAGTGAACGCCCCGCTCGCACCAGCCAATACCGACCAGAGGAGCCGAGCTCGCAACCCTCCTGCGGGGACGGGCATGGCCACGCGACTTTGTGGGACAATGCAACCTGCAAGCCTTTGAGAGACTCAAGGAAAACGTTGTCCGAGCACCACCTGCACCTAATCGGGCGGTAGCCCCAGTCGATCGAATAGTTTAATCACATCAGACTTTCGGTCGGGAGGTGAGTTTTCGATCATCCCGGTTAAAAGAAGAAGAGGCTGAATCAAGCCACCACAACAGGGTTCCCCGTCGCCAGTACCCGAATTTGGGACGCCCTCATCGGGCCCCCAGAGGGCCGATTCGGCCCCTAGGGAACTCAAACAAATGAAGAACCAGCTTTACCATCTTGCTCAAAAGATCGCTGACCTCGAGCACCATGACGACAGAATTGAACCATATGACGGGCAGGGATCCTCCTTCGATCGATACGACGATCGAAGGCAGAGGGCATTTGCTCACATATCCAAGAAGAGAAGATCGGTCTTCATGACCAAGTCCCGGTCAACTTTCCCCACTACGACGGGAGTTCTGACCCGGACGATCATCTGTTACAATTCAAAAACGTCATCAACGTCTACCGTCTCTCGAACGGAATGATGGCTAAGTTCTTTGCCACCACCTTCTTTGGCGTGGCTCCACAGTGGTTCGCCGTGGCTCGACAGTGGTTCGCCCGACTAGGGCCGGAGTCAATCCACTCTTTTGAGGAGTTGGCCGATCGATTCTTGCACCACTTCGCGGCCAAAAAAGACACCAAACTCCCACATACCCACCTCCACGGGATTCTCCAACAGGAAGGATAGTCCCTCCGAGACTTCATGACCCATTTCAACAACGAAGTCTTGTGGGTCGACGACCCCCGGATCGATTTTGTTAACTTCGCCCTATATATTGCCCTCCGACATGAAGATTACGCCAAAGCGATCGTCCTCAACCCTCCTCGATCGATGAAGGAGCTCCAAACTCTGATCTCCAGCTTCATGATCTCTGAGGAAATGCACCACATTAAGCATGAGGATAAGAAGGAAAAATAGCATAAGGAGAAAAAGGAGATGAGAGGCCATAAGAAGGACAAGGAGCACCGGGAAAAGAGAGACTCTCCGATCAAAAGGTATTCTGACCCGACGCTCCTAAATTCGTCCCGCGGTCATATCTTTTCGGTCACAAATCGAAAATTGTTCAAAACGCCGAATAAGATTTTCGAGGGAAAATGGGCTAGGAAATCGAGCAAGTATTGTGCCTTCTACAAACAATACGAGCACGTTACCGACAACTGTTACGCCCTCTAGAGCGAGATCGAGCGCCTCATCCGAAAGGGCCTCCTTAAGGAGTTTGCGGCAGCCCACATGGAAGCTCCGGCCCAAAGAGAGAGGTCGCGGTCTCCTCGGTCTCCTCAGACAAGCCACAAGGGGTCTCCCTCCCGAAGAAGCAGCAAGAAACCAGTAGATCACAACCTACCAACTCGAGGCTTTATCAATACGATCGCCGGGGGAACAAAAGGGGGAAACTCCCGATCAAGCCGGAAGCGCACATCAAGAAAGCTGGAGCAAGGAAGGTCGAGCTCCCCGATCGCTGGTCGAGCTCACCAGGTCAATAGCATCGAGTCCAATGCTATTGTATTTAGTGATAGCGATATTGATGTAAGCCACCCATCGGGAGAGGGTGAGTCACCCGACGTCCCAATGGTAATCACCACTGACGTGTCAAACTTTGTTGTGGCACGCACTTTAGTTGATAATGGAAGTTTGGCTAATGTTCTCTTTTACTCCACCCTCCAAAAAATGAACTTAGGAAGTATAGAGATGCAGCCGGTCCATACCCCCTCTTGTTAGGCTCGGGCGATCGAAAATCATCCTGATTGAAGTCGTGCGGATGCCGACCTCATTAGGGGAAGCACCCCGAAGACGAACTCTCCTCATAGACTACCTCGTCGTTGACGCCCCGTTCGCATACAACTTGAATTTGGGAAGGCCCTCCCTCAATCAATTTCGAGCGGTAGTTTCGACCTACCATCTCAAAATCAAGTTCCCCACCCTGGCCGAGGTAGGGGAGGTCAAATGCAACATGCGGGACGCTTGGAGGTGTTACACTGTATCGCTAGAAAAGGAAAAGAAAAGTCCGCAACCTTCCCCATCGGTTGTCCCGTCAGTTAATATCGACCTCGATCCGCCCGAAGGATCGTCCTCTTGAAAATGAAAGAGCGAGGAATCTCGGATCAAGCCGATTGGGGAACCTAAAACTATTGAGCTAGTCCCTGGTAACCCAGACAAGGTAACCCGAATTGGTTCACACTTAGGGAAGGGAAGAGAGATGATGCTGATCGAGTTTCTGAGGAAAAATGTTAACGTGTTCACGTGGAGTCACTCGGATTTCCCCAGGATTGACCCCGAGATGATCGTTCATCGTCTCAATGTAGATCCAACCGCCAAACCAGTCCAACAGAAGAAAATAACTTTTAGGGAAGAGAGGAACAAGATAATCGAGGAAGAAGTCGACAAGCTCCTTAAAGCGAGGTACATCATCGAAATTCAGTACCCGGATTGGCTGTGCAATGTGGTTGTGGTCCCCAAGTCGCTCAGAAAATGGTGCATGTGCAATGACTTCACAGATCTAAATAAAGCCTGTCCGAAAGACCTATACCTGCTTCCCTGGATCGACCTGCTTATTGATTCGACCGCGGGATGCGAAATGTTGAGTATGATGGATGCCTTCCAAAGGTACTATCAAATTTACATGGCACCCGAGGACCGATCGAAAACATCCTTCGTGGTCGAGAAGGGGGTCTACTGCTTCATGGTTGTGCCGTTCAGCCTTAAGAATGCTGGCGCTACCTACCAAAGGCTCGTGAACAAAATGTTCAAGGGGCTGATCGGCTCAAGCATGGAGGTCTACGTTGATGACATGATCATTAAAAGTGATAGAGAGGTCGACTACCTCGACACCTGAGAAACACCTTCGCCATACTCCAACAATACAACATGAAGTTGAACCCCTCAAAGTGCACTTTCGGGGTCCCGGGAGGAAAATTTCTGGGATACATGGTCAGCCAATGGGGGATTGAGGTGAACCCCGCCAAGATTGAGGCAATTCAAGAAATTGCGATGCCCCAGACCATTCGAGATGTGCAGCTTCTTTGTGGATGCATCATCGCACTAAATCGGTTCATCTCTAGATCGGCTGATCGGAGCCTCCCTTTCTTCAAAACACTCCGTGTCGCAACTTGCCGACCCGTTGGAAGGGAGGAGGCTCCGGTCGAAGCAATGCCGGTCGATGACAGGAGCGACTAGAAGAAGAAGAAGCGGGACTTCAAATGGCCTGACGAGTGCGAGAAGGCCTTGGTCGACCTAAAAATCTATTTGTCCTCCCCACCACTACTCGCCAAATTGGTCGAGGGAGCACCTTTGTACCTTTACATGGCTGTGTCCGACGAGGCCATTAACTCGGTAATTATGACCATAACGGAGAGGGTCCATCGACCAGTGTACTACGTGAGCGAAGTCCTCCAAGGCGCAGAGAAGAATTATTTGGAGATCGAAAAATTTGCACTCGCCTTGGTAGTCACTGCTCGAAAATTGCGCCACTATTTCCAATCGCACACTATAGTGGTTCTAACTAACCAACCACTGAAGCAAGTGCTGTCTAAGCCCGACGTCTCTGGAAGACTGACCAAATGGGCCATCGAATTAGGAGAGTTCGACATCTCTTTCCAGCCACGCACGGTGATCCAAACGCAGGCTATGGCGGACTTCCTGCTCAAAAGGGTGGGGCCATCGATTGAACCCGACAGACCAGCTGATCCATGGGTCATGCACACAGATGGCTCCTCGACCTCCCAGGGAGGGGGAGCCGAGGTGTATCTAAGAAGCCCAGATGGCTTGGAGGTCGAGTTCGCCATAAAGTTGGATCTCAGTGTCACCAACAATGAGGCGGTATACGAGGCGCTGATCGTGGGTATGAAGATTGCAGCCGATCGGGGAATTGACCGCTTGCAAGCCCTGGTCAATTCCCAGTTAGTCGCAAGTCAGGTATCTGGGGTGTATGATGCTCTAGAAACATCCATGGTGAAATACTTGGAAAGAGTGAAGGCATTGAAAGACCTCTTCACTTCCTTCACCCTCGACCAAGTGCCAAGAAAAGAGAACGAGCGAGCGAATGCCCTCTCAAAATTTGCAAGTTCCTAGAACGGGACGAGAAGCCGCTCGATCACGTTCGTGACGATCGAGAAGCTAAAAATCGATCAAAATCTAGCCAAGAAGGTACTCCCCGTCGCGTTGCGAGAGCCGTCGTGGCAAGACAAAATCAGGAGCTACCTATTGGATGGAGCCCTATCTAATGATGCTCTCGCCGCTCGAAGGCTCAAATACTGTGCAACACGTTTTGCGCTCGATCAATTTGGTCGACTTTTCAAAAAATCTCCCATAGGACCGTCTCTCTATTGCCTCAATCGATGAGAAGCAGGTGAGGTGATGAACTCCATTCATAGGGGGAGTTGTGGGAACCATTCGGGGGGCCTGTCGTTGGCTCAAAAAATCACCTGGAGCGGATTCTTTTGGTCCACTCTGGTCGAGGACGCCAAACGATTCTAACTTAAGTCACCGACCCCTCATGGAGATAAGTGTGGACGTGTCGTGGCCATTCGATCAATGGGGGATTGACATTGTGGGACTATTTTCCTCTAGCCCCCGGTCAAAGAAAATACGCGATTGTGGCGATCGAATATTTCACCAAGTGGGTCAAAGCAGAGGCGGTCGCAAAAATCACGGATGCCTCTTTCCGATCCTTCATCTGGAAGAACATAATATGTCGCTTCGGGGTTTCGAGAGTGTTGATCTCGGACAACGGAACCCAATTTCAGAGCAAGAGGACGATTGAATGGTGTAGAGAGCATGGGATCGAGCAACGATTCACGTCGGTCGGAAATCCTCAATCGAACGGGCAGGCTGAAGTGACCAACCGCATTTTGATATAGAACCTCAAGGTAGTGCTCGGGGCCCATAAAGGTGAGTGGGCCGACGAGCTCCCGAGTGTGTTTTAGGCTTACCGAACGACCCCCCGGTCGGCCACGGGACAAACGCCGTACGCCCTGGTTTACGGTTCGGAGGCCGTCATTCCTGCGGACATAATGCATGCGACAGCTCGAGTTGCTCATTTTGATCCCGACCTGAACAGTTCCACGCGTGAGTACAAACTCGAGGTCATACAAGAGCTGCGCAATCATACCTGCGTTAAGATGCAGAATTACAAGGCAGTTGTCGCCAAGGTGTACAATAAGGGAGTGGTCCCTCGAAATTTTCAAGTGGGTGATCTCATCCTCAAAAAGGTCGAGGTCTTATGCAACGTATGCAAACTCGCCCTAAATTGGGAAGGACCGTACAAAACAACAAAGGTCTCGAAAAATAATGCCGACCAATTAGAAGATATGACCGGTCGAAAACTTTCCCGACCATAGGGAGCAGGGAACCTGAGGAAGTTCTTTACTTAAGTGATCGACCCCTCAGGTCGCGTCGTCCCCCTAATGTAATCGTTCCAATGTTTCGTCAAGTCTCTGTTCGAATTTTTCGTTAAAACCTCTGTTCGAAGCTTTCATTAAAATCTCTGTTTGAATCTTTCCCCGTTCGAATATTTTGTTAAGTTCTTATTCAAGCTCTTAAATTGTTACCAGACTCCATGTTTTCCTTATTCAAACCACTTTTAATTAATAAGTTTTGACCGGGCACGCATGTGCAATTTTAAAACAATTGTTGCAATTAGACAAAATCGAATAGAAAAATGTAAACGAGTCGAGTAGAGAGATGACAAAATAAATAAAATTTTCATTTATAAACGGCGGATCGATTACAATGGGGGGGGGGAGGGGGGCTAATCTATTACATTGACTTCGTCCTCCCGGTCACCAGGGTCTTTGACGCTTTCCTCGACACCTGCCTGATCCTCTCGATCGGGCCCTTGGACTTCCATCGGGCTCTCGCCCCTATGACCTTTCTCGTCCTCATCGAGCCGTCGCTCGATGTCCTCTAGCGCTTGCTTCTGAACGAGCTCGGCGGCATACCCGAACTCATCGCCAGCGAAGAGCGGAACAAAAGGACCGACTCCTCCATTGATTTCTCCGACCGCCTGGCAGGACTCATCTCGATCGAGTCCAATGTCCTTCTGATTGAACCCTTCTGGGAGGCCGCCTAAATATTCGATCTGACGAACGACCAGATCAAACGCCTCACTGATATGGGGAAAGGACTTTACTGAGCACACGGCGCCAAAGACGTTGCTCTCGAGGAACCGCTCAATGGTCACCCTAAAAAAGGTTTGTTCTCGATCGGCCAACTTTAGCAGCTCCTCTCGAACGCTAACTTTGTGGCCCTTGTTGTAACCCAGGTTGTAGGAGGCCTTCTCCTCCTTGCGGCTAGGTCGCGAGCCCGTTCGGCTTCGCTGACCTCGGTGACGTTTTGCTCGAGGGACCTTTCGAGGGCCTCATTGAGCTTTAATTGGGCCTCGAGCTTCTTCTCGATCAGCTCTCGCTCCGACTGGGTCACGGCAAGCATTGTTTCGAGCTCCTCAACTTTGCTTTTAAGCTGCCCGGGCTCGTTCTTGGCCGCTAGCCGGTACATCCGCTTGTACCGATCCTTGGCTTCTTTATATACCTTCGCCCGTCGATGTACGTGGAAGAATGCTTCGGACGCCATTTGCCGATCAAAGGAAAATGGTTAGAAATACATAAAAGATAATAATAAATTCGATCGGGAAGATGCTTTCTTACACCTATGACTCTTCTCTCAAGCTAGCGGCGGAACTGGTTGAGGCTCTAGCCGAGGAGGTACCATTGGTCTTCCTCGAATTGGCACCCTTGAGACAAGTGCGAGATGTGGGCCTGATCCCAGCCCCCGAAGATGCTGATCGATTTCCCCTTTGCTCGGGGGAGTGCCCGTTTTGAAGGACAGTCAAAATCTATAATCCTCTCATCCTCATCGTAGTCGAAAGATTCGGAGAGGTTGTCCCAACCCGCGACTTGCTTCCCCTTCCTCTTGTCCGTGTGGTCGAGGCCTCTTTTCCTCTTCGTGCCAGTGGTGGGGGCACTCCCTTCCCTTATTACCATGCCGGTCTCAAGTAGCCAGGTCGGGGTTGATTCCATCCGAACGGCAACGGCAGTCCCTGATCGCTTGCCGGTCACCTCGAGGTCTGGATCAAAATCCGACCTCACCTCCGACCTCGCCCATGGTGGGGTGGTGCTGGGGACACCGGTCGACATACGTTGATCAGTCATCGATCATGCTCCTCGACCGCTCATCGGGGCCCTTCCGCCCCAGGATGACAAGCCCCTTTGACTCGAGGATCGGGCCACAGCCTTCTCATTTTTCTTCTTTTGAGCAGCGGCGAGATGGACAAGCATTACTTTGTGGGGGTCCATTAGCACTTTGTCGTCTGCAATAAAAATCCGATCATCAGAAATTATGAACAGATATACCCACACAAAATAGATCGAAAAACTCGTTCGGAAATAACGTACCGAGAACAACCCCACGAGGCGCTACGGCCGGGGAGATGCCTGCGCGGTTTAAAAATTCCTCCTGCAGGAGGTAACCGCTCCACATCAAACCGCGATCGATTTGGCGGCTCCGGAAGAAGGGATCCTCCTAAGTCGGGTTCCCTATACCGTCGAACTCAATCTTTTCGATCTCATCTTTCCAAGTATTTCGAACGAGGAAGCCCGAGGCGTGGCGAACCAAGAAAAACTTTACCTTCCACCTTTTCCCGTACGAATACTGGTGGGTATGTATGATTCTCGACCTGGACCAGGCCATAATGTAGAAAGAAGCCGCCCCGATCGCCCGGACCTAACCGAGCGGAGTTTTGCACTTTGAAAAAGCCCACAAAATTTTCTATCGATGGGGCTTGGCGCTTCAGGCGAGAGTTGAGTGGGAGGAATGTTCAAAAAATTATAAATCACCGCCGCTTCAGGCGAGATAGGAAACCTAAACCCCTTCCACAACGCCTCCAAGTGGATGGCGATCGTATTACGGGGCGGGCTTCCTATCCGCGAACAGACGGGCGGTGCATAGGCTTGAAAAGTGGAGGGGATGTGGAATTTGATCACAGCATTCGAGACCTCGATCGGAGTCATCATCGACGGAATGTCGTCGTGCTCCCATTTGGTACGATACGAACGCGGAGCGCTAACTTCCTCGTTGACTTCTTCTACCTCGTCGGTCGTGTTAAGTTCGGCCTCCCCCTCAGCGCTAGACCCCGTTGGGTGGTCGCCTAAAGAAGTCGAGCTGCTGCTCGCACTACTTCCCTCGGAGCTACCCTCCGATGAGTTATCTAATCCGACCTCTTTAATTATCCTACGACTAGCCATGAGGGAAATGAATGAAAAATGAGGCTTTGAGTGAGAGAAGTTACCCAATAGAGAGTCGGATCGACCTAGAGATAGGAGAGTTTCGAATGGTAGGGCAGACAATCGATTGGCACAACGCTAAAATTCTAGCGAAATGGTGAAGTAAATGCCCGGTCCACCATCCCTATTTATAGGCGAGTAAAAACCGCCCTCGGGAATATCAACCGGCATATTATTACAGCTATGACTTTTCAAATTCCCGGCAGTAACAACCCGATCGAACTCACCTCACCGGTCGATTTCACAACCGACCTGAGGAGTGGGGGGGGGGGGCTAATGACGTGGCATAATTCCGACCGAAAATCCGACATCATTTCTCGGGACGAGCTCCCTTTTACTCCCCAATCGATTCCCTTCGAATCCTCCCGATCGAACTGTTTAACACTGTCCGGCTCCACTAGCTCCTCTCCCGGTCGACCCGGGCAGATCGTTATCTCTCTCGATTCGAAATCAGCTCCTCGACTCTTCTGGTCGATACCATTATCGACCTGGACCATGCCAGGTCCAACGGATCTCTGCTGGCATTAAATGCTTCGTCAAACGAGGTATGGGGGGCCACCTAATCCCATACCTCACTAATGGAATACCAGCTAGCGCCTATAGACCCTACTCCTAGGTCTACGGGTCGCCCACATCGGTCCTCAACAATCTACTTGGCTTGGTGGGCCTATAGGGGCGCAGTCTACCTGGACACGGTATAAATACCCCCGTATTTATGGTAAGAGGGAGGGCATTAATTACATACAGTACCCTTATTCTGTTCGAATCTCTCCAAAATCGATCTACTAACTTAAGTATCGGAGGGTCTTAGACGAGACCCATCTCGGCTAGCTCACGTTGCCATTTCCCTTGTTGCAGGACCAATTTCCCTTTCGAATATCATCACTCATTCACTCAACCTGAGGAACCGACCGGTGTCGACCAGCTCCGAATCAGACCCGCATCAGTGTCGAATAAGACTTTTTTTTTAGTTGAAGAAAATTCAAAATCAGCCTGCATTTAAATTATTCATCCGTATAGCAAGTGCTTGCTATTGCCAAACATCACAAAACAATAAATACAAAGTATTTTTCTTCTTTTTTGGTCAAAGGAGACTGGCTTCAAGAAATTGAGCCAGTTCATCCTTAGCAAGGAGCTCTACCGCCTTGCGAGCAGGTACATCCCACACAAGTAAACCTTTATCAACATTATGTCCCAACTTGGCCAAGCAATGAGCGCAAGAATTCCCGTCTCTATACGTGTGCATTCGGACAGGACATGTGGCGCCAAACTGTGGGTCCTGTTGGAAATTAGTGCTTTATAAGAGCGTGATTAGGCTATAGTGTTTAGTCAATACTAGAGTTGGACTCTCTGTCTTTAAGACGAAATTGTCCTGCACTGGTGCTAACGGAACCAACAATCGTTTCCTAAGATACAACGACTAACTTCTCGAGAAAGGAGCACTCCAATTCTTGAGAAACAACAAACTCAAAAGTGTTTAGAACTCACCGGAATGTTTAGGGAGTGAAATGTAGGAAGAGAAAAAGTGGTTTTGGATTTTTGTGAATGAAATGATAAGTATTGGGGGCTATTTATAATAACCGAAGAGTTGTGGATGAAATACTGCAACTTTTGGGGTAGACATCGATTTAGGCGTGGCCAGCCATTAGCAATCCCTAGGTTCAAGTCCGTTCGGGCGCGGCTCACCTTTGCATCACGATTGAGTGCATGATCGGCTCGAGCCAATTTTGATTTGACCCAGCTCCAATTTCAACCCAATTCAATTCAGACCATTTCCAAAAAGAATATTATTGAGCCCGAACCTGTGCCCAAGTCTGGCCCGCCGACCTTGCCTCGCCACGCCGTGCCAGGCAGCGGCGCGTGTGTGGATTTGGTTCGAGCCTACTAACCCGTAAGTTCTCTCCACGTTACACACTTGTGAACCCTTAAGGGGCTAGCTCTTATTTGCAAGTAGTCATTTAAATACAATACATTCTTGTATTACTTTTTCTATATGGATAACCACATTCCATTACTTAACATTCTATTTTAGTTTTCACCTAGCTATCTTGTGCATTTAGTTTCTCATTCACTATAAATTGGTTTTGAGTAATTAAATACATTATTCGTATCTACTCACAATATAAATTACGAATAACCAACTTGTTTTTCAAAACATCAAATAAAGTTTTATCAAATTATTGGCTAAAGTTGGTCAATTACCAACTTGTATAACTAATTTTTCTAATAGGTCCCAATGACACGTCGGATATCACGTGTCACCTTCATTTTCAACAATCAACATTCAGGCAAGTCCTAATCCACTCTCATGGCCTTTTACTATTTACTTTTCACTTTTCTTTGACAATATAATGATTTTTACAATGATTTGATATTCATTTTTTAAGTTTCTTCCATGAACTTGGAGTAAGAGGGTGTTCGGATAAGCTTATTTGAAACATATTATATACTGCTACATGTTATAAGATATTTTATTAAATGTTGGATTTATTTTAAAACTAAATTATTAAAGTTTTTGAAGGAATAAGTTTGTTGTGTAGCCTATAAGACGTTAGTAATATTAATGTTCTAATTAATTTGGTTGAAAATAAAGAAGTTTGTTAGGATTTTAAAAAACAAACTATCACATTGTTGCTTTTTTTCTTAAGAAGATCTTATAAGCTCTCAAATACCTTAGGAGCTTATAAGCCCTTTTTCCTAAAATTTTGCCATACATCCTCTAAACTATTTTTTCAGTTTTACTTTGAAATGTGCTTCAGTCATAGGAGGAAAAATATTGAGGAATAAAGGAAATATAGAGAATGAAAATAAGAATTTAGGAACCAAATAAGCATGACTTTCCCATTGAAGATGAACAAAATCCCATCATGCTATCAAACTACTTACAATATTCAGAAGACAAAAAGAGAAAACTACTATACAAATCATATCATTATATCTCTAGATGATATCATTGAACTGGTACAAGCTTGAAAATCCAGCCAATTGGCCAAGACAAAGCTGCAATGGCTACACAGACTCCCCATTGCATCCAATCTAACCTCTCTGTATGGGCAAATTTATGTAAGAATTCCACCATCATCACTTGAAGAATTACGGTGATTCCGTTGATTCCAAGAAATAACTTATTTTTGACTATTCCTTTAAAAACATTCATCTCATGGACCTTCCTTGCATTGAACAGATTGAAGACTTGCAGGAGGACAAAACTGGTGAAGATTAGCGTGTGATTTACATTTTCATTGATGTCAAAGATCGATTTACCTTTGAACACTAAAGCCAAAATCACTGCTATTTGATATGAAGCCAGGCTTATTATGTTTCTCAGCATGAGGTTGGTGATAAGCGGCTCGGAGCGGCCTGTAGGTGGTCTATACATGAGTTCGTCGCTTGGCTTCTCAGTAGCAAGAGCAAGAGCCCCAAAGGTGTCCATAATGAGAATCACCCATAGCAATTGGGCTGGTGTTAATGCTGCTTTCCCTGTTGAAACAGCTGTGATAAAGTTGATTACCACGGCTGCAACATTTATGGTGAGCTGAAATTGGATGAATTTCTGAATGTTGTTGTAAACACATCTCGCCCATCTTAAAGCTGTGACAACAGTAGCAAAATTATCATCCAAGATGACAATATCCGAGCTTTCTCTGGCCACTTCGGTTCCTTCAATTCCCATAGCAAGTCCTATGTCAGCTTCTTTCAGTGCTGGTGCATCATTTTTGCCATCTCCCGTCACTGCAACAACATGGCCTTTCCTTCTGAGGCACTGCATCATCAAAAGCTTGTCAAGAGGAGACGACCTTGCCATTACACGGATGTTGTCAACCATCTTCATTCGTTCTTCTTCTGTGTAGTTACGGAAGTCCACTCCTTCCACCACTGATCCATTGTTTGCCTCTTGGTCAGGGAGAAGTATTCCACACTCTGCAGCTATAGCTTTTGCTGTGAAAGCATTGTCACCAGTTATCATCTTGACATCGATGCCGGCATATTGACAATCTTGTACTGCTTTCTTGATACCAGGGTGACACGGGTCTTTCAAGCCCACCAGGCCTAAAAGAGTTAACCCTTTTTCTTGAATCATTTTCTGTGATTCATCAGAATCATTCTTGCCCTCAGAAACCTGCTTATGTGCAAAGGCAATACATCGGAGAGCACCAGCAGCCATACCTTGAATCATTTGACCAATTCTCATCCTTTCTTGGTCCTCAAGAGCTTTCATGTTTCCTTCTGAATCATAATAATGCGAGCACATTGCTACTATCATTTCAGCTGCTCCTTTCCAATGAACATGACATGTGTTGTCCTCGACCTTCCTCATCATAATGCCGCTTCTCTTTCTCTCTGAGTTGAATGCTTCTACATGCAATATAACAGAACCCTTTTTCATGGCTTCCATATCCATGTCCAGATCTAGCACAGCCCATGATAGAATTGCCTTTTCAGTTGGGCTACCGGAGAATTCGAGGTTAGTTCCTGATACACCGGACTTGTAAACACCACCTGTTGTGTTAAGGCTAATGCCCTGGTGGAGCAATTCAAGAACATTATTCGCAATTGAAGTATAACACATTCCTTCCATGAATTCTATTCCTTGCCAGAATTTTGTTACCTTCATCTGATTCAGAGTAAGAGTACCTGTTTTGTCTGTGCATATGGTTGTGGCGGAGCTCATGGTTTCACAAGCAGAGAGCTTTCTTACCATTGCACAATCAGCCATCATTCTTCTCATTGAATATGCTAGACTGAGTGTAACTGCAGAAGACAATCCTTGTGGGATTGCAACGACTATGATAGCGACAACAGCTGCAATAATTCCCTCAACAGAATCAATCACATTATCAGCCTTTGTCTTGCTTCCATTGAGCTCTTTTTTGCCATTTACATCCTCTGTTTTTCTTGTGAAGTAACGCACCAAAAGCACGATAAGAACTAGAAAAGCTACTGCCAAACCAACCATACCTAAGGATGAAGTCAGCTTGTTGAGACGGGCTTGGAGGGGCGTTTGCTCATTAGAATCACAGCTGATTGTGCTTATCATCTCGCCCCAGGATGTGTTCATGCCCACAGAAGTGACGAGCATTCTAGCAAATCCGTCAGCCACCTTAGTCCCCGAAAACAAGAACGGATTCTTTTGGAGATCAATTTCAATGTGATTGCTTTCGCCCGTGACACTAGATTCGTACACTCGTAAAGAGTGCCCGTCTATGAATAATCCATCAGCAGGCACTTGATCCCCAATCTGCAAGAAAACAACATCTCCGACAACGATCTCAAATATGGAAACCTTTTGCCTCCTTCCGTTTCTCACAACTTCAACTGGGATATTGCTCCTTACCTTGGAAAGCTTGTCAAATTGTCTGTTTTGCCTGAGATTACTGATAGCGGAAACAGAAATGACAAGGGAAACAGCAACAAATATGCTTCCACCATCATACCAACCTTCTTTAGGCCCATGCTTCTTGATCCCAACTCCAAGCGATAGTGCAGAACAAATCAAAAGTATAACAATCGTTGGGTCCTTGAAAGCTTCCCACACAAAAGAAAAGGAACTCTTTGTAGGTGGCTGACCATAAGAATTGGTACCAGAAGCTTTGGTTCTGCGTGAAATGTCTTCAAAGTCACCCCGTATTCCACGCTGCAGATTAGTTTTGAGACAAGTTGCGATTCCCTCAACGCCTCCAAATTGAGCTAGATGATCAAGGCTTTTCTCCCCGACAAGCTTACGGAGAGTTGAACGATTGAGAATAGAGAAACCTGAGCCTGAATGCAGCTGATCATTGGGTCTATCAATTGATCCCATTTCAGTCACAGTTTCATGAGTTTCTGGTGGCATTTGAATGTACCCAATTACACTTTTTGTCACTGGTTCTATGTAACACATGGCTGATTTTGCGGATGATACCATCAAACTATTCTCAACTTCAGTATCTGATGGGCATGATTCCATGTTTTTTGATGAAGATATTGGAAATACAAAAATGGAAACTGGGGGTGCGTGGAAAATTATACTGAACTTTGAAACTCTAAAGACTTTTGAGTCAAGAAAGATAACGAACTGAACCACTAATCAAGCCAATAGAATAAAGCATGAAACTTCTAAAAAAATTCGTTCTCGGATTCTTTCTCAAACCTATGATATCCACCATTGGCCTGAAATACTTTAGCAGAAACTTCAACGAGCTTTCACACTACCACTAATCACGCCAATAGAATAAAGCATGAAACTTCTAAGAAAATTCGTTCTCGGATTCATTCTCAAACCGAAACTTCTAAGAAAATTCGTTCTTGGATTCATTCTCAAACCTATGATATCCACCATTGGCCTTAAATACTTCAGCAGAAACTTCAACGAGCTTTCACGCTACCACTAATCACGCCAACAGAATAAAGCATGAATCTTCTAAGAAAATTCGTTCTCGGATTCATTCTCAAACCTATGATATCACCATTGGCCTTAAATACTTCAGCAGAAACTTCAATGAGCTTTCACGCTACCACTAATCACGCAGATAGAATAAAGCATGGATCTTCTAAGAAAATTCGTTCTCGGATTCATTCTCAAACCTATGATATCCACCATTGGCCTTAAATACTTCAGCAGAAACTTCAACGAGCTTTCACACTACCACTAATCACGCCAATAGAATGAAGCATGATATCCACCATTGGCCTGAAATACTTTAGCAGAAACTTCAGCGAGCTTTCACACTACCACTAATCATGCCAATAGAATAAAGCATGAAACTTCTAAGAAAATTCGTTCTCAAACCTATGATATCCACCATTGGCCTTAAATACTTCAGCAGAAACTTCAACGAGCTTTCACACTACCACTAATCACGCCAATAGAATAAAGCATGAAACTTCTAAGAAAATTCGTTCTCAAACCTATGATATCCACCATTGGCCTTAAATACTTCAGCAGAAACTTCAACGAGCTTTCACACTACCGCGGCCCACCACCAGGAATAAGCATGGCATATACAAAGACCAATACTTGTATATATTATGAAAATGATGGCTGGGAATTAATCAAAGACTTTCTCTTGTCATGTAAATTTCACCAGAGGGAGAACTTATTTGGTCCAAGGGGCTGTTTAGATTTGAATCCAGTTATTCTAGCAAATTAGTTAGTAGAAAAGTTTTATTGAAGCAGGGATGGGGCAGCTAGTTAAGCCAAGAAAGTTGTTTTATCCAGCTTCAGGACAGTGAATTTGTGCTAAAACAAGTCAATGATGTGGGCACACCGAATATTGAAAATATATAACTCAGCAGCTTCCAAGTTTTTTCCATTGTCCTTCTCAAAACCTCTACCTCTACTGGTTCCTAGAATTTTCATACAAAGGTGCAAAAGAAGACTTGGAATGCTCCTCATTTAAGCAGAGTTTGCTTAATATCAACCTACAAAAATCATTTTGTCTCCTTTATCAATCTGGTGAGTTACCGGCCCTTGCAACCCGTTTTTATTTTTCTTGTTCTGACAAATTAGTCCCTCTACTTACTGATATATATAAATCTAATCAAATTCTTAAATGAATTGAACTAACCAATCTGGTTTCATATGTTTTGTTTGAAGTTTGAACACTAAGCTACAAAAGTATATACTATATATATGATCGCTAACAACTTTATATTAGCAGTAAGAATTATTATAGATTGCTGAATATCAGTTTTTTTTTTTTTTTGGTTAAAATCGTGGTTTGGTCTCTTTACCTGCAACAATTACAGATCAGTCTGTAAGTTGTATCCTTCTTCTTTTTTTGATAAGTGTCTCTAAGTTGTATCTTATATAGGCCTGTTAATGGGTAAGGTTTTACCCTATTCGTAATCATTCATTCTCTATACACATTCTACCTATACCTTAAAATTTTAAAATCTATCCATACTCTACTCTAACCCACACTACTACAAATTGATTAGAGTTTAGCCTTACCCATTCCTATCCATTCGGTAATGATACCAATGGATAATCACACACCACACACACGCGCACACATTGTACACATATTTTTTACACACACTACACATACTGCACTCACATTTTTTACACACACTACACATACTGCACACACATTTTTCACACGCATACTACACACATATTTTCACACACACACACTGCGCATATATTTTTCATACACACACACACTGTACACATATTTCCCCCCCACACACACATTGTGTAAACACACACACTCCACACACATTATGTGTAAACACACACTGCACACACACAATGTGTGAGAATTCTGTGTAAACACACACATTGTACACTGTGAAAACATACACACTGCACACACAGTGTGTGAGAATTGTGTGTGTAAACACACACAGAGTGTGTGAGAACTGTGCATGTTTGTGTAAACACACACACTGCACACACACACACACACAGTGTGTGAGAACTGTGTGTGTGTGTGTGTGTGAAAAATGCGTTTGTGTGAAGTGTGTGAAAATCGTGTGTTTGCAATGTGTTTAGTGTGTAAAACTCTGTGTGCGTATGTGTTAATTGTGTGCGTGAACTAAAAAAAACACACACACACAATGTCACAAAATGACAAAAAAAAAATGATTGAGTAAGGTTTGGATCCATACTCTAAAAATAGGGTAGATCCAATATATATACTCAATAGGTTTGTATTTAAATATGATATGATAAAGTATATGGTATCTTTTATTGGGTATTTTTCAGATTAGTATCAGGGTAAAGCCCTACTGATTGTCAGGCCTAATCTTATCATATACATATATATTCTCATATGAATTCCATCTAACTACTTACCTGTGATCTTGCTGTAGTGATTTCCACCCAAATGTCTGAGGAATCACTTGTAGTAATTTCCACCCAAATGTCCGAGGGACCGGATGCTTCTGTGATTATTGATATTCAGCGCACACTTGATGGGTTGCCCTGTACACCCTCAAAGCCCCTTATCCACAGAGTCGATAGTGATTTACGAAGTGGTACGTGGGGGAATATTTATGATCCTGAAATGCTTTCTATTGGCCCTTATCACCATAGGGACTCTAAATTACAGGACATGGAAAAGCACAAATATGTTTACCTAAAGAGACTTCTTAAACGTAAAAACGAGCAGAACGTGGATAGATATGTCACAGCTGTGGCGGCTATGGAAACACGAGCCAGAAAATGCTATGCCGAGCCCATCAATATTGACAAAAATGAGTTTGTGACCCTGTTGTTAGTTGATGGCATGTTCCTCATTGAATTATTTCGTTATTTTCATTACGAAAACTTGAGAGATGCAGATGACCATATTTTAAGCCATGAGAGAGTCCTGAGCCGACTGCGCCACGACATTCTCTTGCTTGAGAACCAGCTTCCCTTCTTTGTCCTGAATCAGCTTTTCAACATGACTAATGACAATCTTCCGGATGATGAGCTGATTAGGCTTGTTCTGGGGTTTGTTGATGGCATGTTTGTGAAAAACTTGACCGTTTCACGAGTTTGGGAGCGATTACCAGTCAAGAATATCGACCATGTTTTCGGACTTGTACATGATTCTTGGTGTCTCCCCCTTGCTGAAGCATTAATCTCATCAAACAGCTACAAGATTAATGAGAAATTCAATTGGGATAACATAAACTCCATTTCTGGGCTCAGAGAGGCTGGAGTCAAGTGCCAGAAGGCGAAAGAAAACGACAACTTTATGGACATCAAATTCGCAAATGGTGTGTTGAGAGTGCCACAACTGAGCATATATGACGAGACAGAGTCGCAACTGAGAAATCTAATAGCATACGAACAATATTTCCCGGACGGGGAGTGCAGATACGTGTCGGACTACACATTCTTTATGCATTGTCTGATCAACACCTCAGACGATGTGGAGTTTCTACGTAGTCGTGGGATCATTGAAAACTGTTTGGGACCCGACGAAGAGGTCTGCAGGATGTTCAATAGACTGGGGAAGAACATTCTGATATCTTCGGATTTCTGCTACTCGCAAGTGTTCTGCAGTGTGAACAGGCAGTGCCGGCGCCGGGCCAAGAGATGGAAAGCGAATTTGAGGAGGAATTACTTCAACAGCCCATGGTCCATCATATCATTTCTTGCTGCTGTTTTGTTGTTGCTTCTCACCTTGACCCAGACTACTTACACTGTTCTTACGTACTACAACCGCAGGAGGTGAATTCTTGCTGGTTTTGTTGGGTTGCTTGTGACGAAAATTTCTGCTGGTGGTGTTTGAATTTTATGTCTTTATCCCCTAAATATATACACATGTAATATGATTGTGACAATTATGATGACTTTATATCGGTAACCTGGGCTAATGTGGAGCCTGTATCTTGTGAATCATCGTAATTCGTAATGTACTTGTTTCAGGTTTTTGTGATAAAAGTTGATGCATCTGTTGCATCAATGTTAAATCCATGATTAACATGGTCTTGCCCCGGGCGCCATTGGTGAAGTAATTATTTTGTTTTGGGATGAATTACAGCTGGACCCCTGTTTAATTACAAATCAATTTATGTCTTTTTATCTTAATTCTAAGGGAAAAGAGAAAATGACTTGTATGCCGGGAATGAATCACGGCCACACCCCATGAAATTTGATTTTATCACAAGTCAACCACTTAAATAGTCAGAAAAATATATGTATGTATGTGTGTGTGTGTGTGTATATATACATATATGTAAAATTTGTAAAAGGACAACATAACTATGGGTTATGGAATGGAAGAAAATTTGGAAATTTTGACACCTTCAAATTCAACAGCTAATCTCATTATTGAGTATCATAACAAAAGGGCATTTCCTTGCCCAAACAAAACAACAAGAAGAAGAACATTTCATTGCAAATTGCACATATATTTTCTGAGATAAAACAGGAAATTAAAGCTTAAGCATAAGCATCTGGATTCTGAACGAGGAAAGCTTCAACAGCCTTGTGCATTGCCAAGACTCTTTCTTTGCCTGCCATAACTTCATTTTCTTTCAGAGTTACATCTCCCACAGTGTAATACTTGCTTGTTACCTTAGAAATCGAGCCGCCATCCGGTGTCAGCTCGAATTTAACACTGTAAGTTACTTTCTCAACCTTCTTCTCCGAGGAACCTCCTCCTAGTTCAACCACCGTGTAGCTGTACGTGAACGTCTCTTCATTCAGCTCATCCACGCAATACTTCACATACTTGTAATAGCTGCCTGCGAGGTTAACGACCAAATTTTAAACATCAAATTTATGATCATTAGTCCGCGATGTAAACTAGTGACTCTCGTCTTTGACAGTTTAAACTTTTAAACAAGGCCGTCATTTAATGCGTATTACCTTCAGCGAAGTTGATTTGCTTAATGGTTCCAACACCGCCGTCCCCTTGGATGATTTCCATGCTTTTGATGGCTTGTGGCATCAGCTTCGGTATCAAGTTGTGCGAATCAACGATCGAGGCCTTGAAGATCCTCGATGGAGGAATCGGGGAAGAGTGTTCGTCGACATATGTGGTGATACCCATAGCTAACTGTGTAAGAATTTTATGTGGCTTTGAGTAGAGATGGATGAAGAAGAACAAGCAATTTATAGTGTTTATGATGAGAGCAAAATTTGGTGTTGAAATGATTCAATATTGTCTCATGCATGGGGCACTTCAATTTTCACATATCTTTAGCCTTTTCATGCTTAAAGAACAAGACATTAGAGCAGGGCGAGAAAGATTGTTGGAAATGTACAAGGTTGTGGAGGTCTTAACTCCTTCACAATCCTCATGCTCTCTATTTATTTAGGTTCTGTCTCACCTTACTTTTCTCAATTTATTGAGTCGACATTTTGAATTTTCTGTTACACCATTTCGGATTTTTATGTTCACGAAAATAATATATACTGAACTTGTAATCATGAAATGAAATAATTCAAATGTTTGAGTTCTGACTTGGATCCCATTATGACATGTATTTATTTATTTTCTAATATAAAAGATTTATTGATTGACATGTTTTATCTGCTTACTGCAACAAATTAAAGATTTGGGTCTTTTTTAAATAAATAAATAAATAAAGGATAGAAATCAATATTCGGGTATGGCTACAGTTAAATGGAGTTGGATCGGGGCCCATCAACAGGATACCCGCCCACTCAAGAAAACTTTTCTTCTTCCATCACTTTGAAGTTTGAAACTTTGAATCAAACAAACAAATTTCCTCAAGAAAAATCAACAAAATATTTCGTTTATCTGACTAAAGAAAAGAAAAGGAAGAAAAAAATTAAATCAATTTAATTCAATCATAAAAAATCCCTCTTTTGGCCGAAGTTTCAATCTTTTTCTTCTTTCTTGAATCGTGATTTTCCGATTTCAAGTTTTCTTTTCCTGTTGATTTTATGTGTATAATTATTTTTGTTTCAGATCGGTGGCATTTTCGGTAAATAGAGCGGTAGGATGGGAGCACTGTTGTCAAGGATGTGGTTTATGCTGTTCCCGGCGAAAGAGTACAAGATCGTCGTGGTGGGGTTGGACAACGCCGGCAAAACGACGACGCTTTACAAGCTGCATTTGGGGGAGGTGGTCACCACGCACCCCACTGTTGGCAGCAACGTTGAGGAGCTTGTGTATAAAAACATTAGATTCGAGGTCAGCTCACCATCAATTTCGATTAATATGTTTTTAAAGGCATTTTTTACCTGTAAATGTGTGTGTGTATTTATGGTATTGATGGGATTTGAGTTAAATTCTAAAGGGATTCTTTTCCAGGATTGCGGTTGTGTTGTGTTGTGATTTTCTTATGCAAATGTTACTTATTTATAATGTGGTGGTTTTTTCAGATACTTGTGAGATTTTCCATTTTTCTTGAACTTGTAGGCTGATTCTTTTATATAACATATAATCATTTTGTTTAATATGAGTAATCTCATATTGCCAGCAACACCTTAGGGGAAAACAGATTTATTCGCTGCATAAATAATTAGGTTGAACCGATTAAGATTTTATTCTCTGTTGTCGTGATTTTCTTGAGAAGTTATAGTTCTTTATCCATTCTGTGTAAATTATCAATTCCTATTACATGTACTTATCGATTTTCAAGAAGTACTGGAGAAGTTATTTTGGGAACGAAAAAAAGAAAAAGAAAGAATAGCGGAAACAATCTCAATGAAATTGTCATCCTCAGAAAGTACGTTTACGAATAAAACGTAGTATATTGTAAGCACCATTTTTAGTGCCTCAGCATACTTCACCTGGTCCTATGATGTTGAACGTTTAAACTGAAGATTGTACTGTGTCAATTGGAGAAAACTTAATCTTTCACGAGATGATGCATTTGAAAACTTAATCTTTCACGTGATGATGCATTTGATAATTTCAGGTTTTGAGTTCATTGAAAATTAAGATGTACAGTATGTTTGTTTCCTCAACCAATGGGCTTATATTGGGGTGAAAATTATGTTGGTGAAATTTCAAGGCTTCATCTTTGTATCATTGCTATAATGTATTGAATAATATGTATGCTTTTGTTTGGGAAAAAGTGGAATATGTTATGCGCGGTAGCTCATGGTTAGAAGTCCTGGATGTTTAAGCGCTTCTTTCGTTTTTCTTGGTGTGACTTCTTTGTTTAGTTTCATATTTGTCCTTGTGTACTTGCCCTCGAGGGTAGTAAATTTTATTTATCATCTAATGCTTCATGAGCCCGCTAACCTTATGTTTGTTAGGATTTGGTGATTCGTATTATATTCAGGTGCTATTATTCAACATGATTAGTCCTTGCTGGTTACTGATCTCAATTATTTCCTGGACTCTAGAAACTTATTTTGTGTTGGTTCCCTGCTAGACCAAAAACCATTCTTGATTCTATTATACTTTGTTTTTGTTAGTTGTTGTTGGAAATACTGTTATCTTGCAAATTTCAGTTTTTAACTTGATGATCTCTAACACAATATCAGTACAAAATGAAGAAACCTGGTTCTGAATTACGCCAACTTTGTGTTGCTTCGGAACGAATAATATAATTCATCAGACAGGTTGCCATTTATTAGAACGTTACCTGTGTCAAAACCATTTTATTTCCTTCTCGGTTCATGCCTTTGCTTACTTCATCATATCTCAACTTGCATAATGTTAGTAATCTTCTGGTTTAATTTAATCAGGTATGGGATCTTGGTGGACAAGATAGACTGCGGACATCATGGGCGACATACTATCGTGGGACACATGCTGTTATTGTAGTGATAGACAGCACTGATAGAGCGAGGATCTCTATTATGAAAGACGAACTATTTAAGCTGCTCCCTCACGAGGATCTACAGAGTGCAGTTGTGCTCGTCTTTGCAAACAAACAGGATCTCAAGGATGCCATGACGCCTGCTGAAATAACTGACGCACTCTCCCTCCACAGTATCAAGAACCACGACTGGCATATTCAAGCTTGCTGTGCCCTCACTGGTGAAGGTCTCTACGATGGTTTGGGATGGATTGCACAGAGAGTAACTGGGAAACCAACAAGCTAAGATCGACATTGTTTACATCAGAAATGTTGATCTTTTGTGTTCTGAACTTGGTAAATACGGATACTTTTGATGTATCATTTGATCATAAAAATACGGAGACTTTGTAGTTATCTTGCTGTTCTCATATTTCTCCTTTGTTAAGTGTATTTGTTGCTTTTACATTTGATGCCACGAACACGCCATTAGAATGATATAAAAGTGGCCTTTTGAACAATACGAGCGTCGATGGTCTGCAATGGAGCATTTTTTGGAGGAGTAGCCTATTCTGTGCTTCTATTCATCTCTAGTTTATCAATTTGACAAATATTATAACATAGATTGGCAAGTGGATCAGTCAAGTATTATCTCTGGCAGAGCTGCAGTGATGTTGATTATGCCAAGCTCTAACCTTGGCAAATGACAAGTGATAAAAAATAAAAGCTAAAAACAATAAAATGCACGTCACAAGGTTTCCTTCTTTTTCTTCCCTAACAAAGAACTGGAGAGACAATGAGGAAGTAATAGTACAAGAAAAGAACAATGTAAGATGTAATAACATCTGTCATTCAATAACACAAAAGTTTCTAAATGAGTCGGGGTCGAAAATTTTAATCATTTTGTCAACATTGCATATCTTTCAGCATCTGTCAATCCCACCCTGACATCCAAAGTTGATGAATTTTCCAGAGTGAACAGCATGGTCATTTTATGCACAAAGGAACACAATGTCTATTGCAGTTGCCCATTGTAAGAGAAGTAATCCTCGGACTCCACGTGAAAAAGAACAATTCTTGACAACATTTGCAAACATCATAGTATCCAGCACCTGCATCCTGAAGACTCTTGTGGTCCTTCAAACCATCTGTCCCATGTAGGATTTAAAGGCCCATTGGTTCTGAAAAGCACAGAAACACCAATCTTCACTCTACAAATTCGACTTGCGATTACGAAAGTCCTAAAGAAAACATCCAAGAGTTCTTACACTGGGAGCAGCGGATCGGGCCTTATTTCAATATTTATCAGCATCCTATTAAAAATACAGTTTCGATTAGAAGATTGGCAACACCCCACAAAGAAAACATTCACATGCAGAAAGCGAAAATAAGCATGTCACAAAAGTATCTTGTCACTTACTCCTTGCAAGCGGCAGAGGCATTATCCATTTTATCAAGCTGTTCCAGTTCTTCCTGTACGCCATTAGAAAATAACTTTTGTTTAACAAATATGCACATCGAGTACTCAACCATGTGACAACATCAAACAATTTTATCAGCCATAATTTGTTATTATGTGGTGTCTTTGACAGGAAAAGATTTGTAGTACGACATGCTTAGATGTCTATGACTACGGATATAGCAAGAGAAAAAAATTGGCCGAGGATGGCAGCATGCTTTTCAAAGATTCTTTTGATGATTTGATTATCTTCTATGAAAAGGGTATCAATAACTTTGTTCAATGTGATTCACAGGGAAGAGCGGCAAAAAGTAGAAAATGTTCACCAAATTCTTATTGATATGGCAAATCAAATTTGATATGTTGCCACTTCTTATTGGTGCCAGGTGAAATGCAAACATCATGGACAAGTAGCCACCCATATACATGAGCAATATAAATGGGGGAACTTACATAAAGAAGTTTTACAGTTTACATTTATTGAGAATTTGCATTTGATCCAGGCCATAAGTTTAAGGGTTCATGTTCTAATTGAACACCAGAAAGATCTTTCAAATTCTTGGAAAGTACCTTCTAAACAATGTACACGTTTCTTGGACATTTTGCAGTAGCCAAACAAAAAGCATAGTTTGATTGATAAAGCACAACACCGAAGAACGGGGGTGGGGATTCACTTCAATAGAGTTCACTATAGTAGCAAATAAATTTTAAGAGATAAAACAATTCACAAAGATCTTGATCATTTTTTAGTGGTCTCTACCTATCTGACGGAACAAGAGAACTGGCAAAGATAAAAAATAGCAGACAGAGCCCTTAAAAAGTCAACCTTGGAGGTCATTCCCTAACATCTAGCAGAAGCAAAAATTGACATTACCAAACCTTGGCAACGATATTTTGGTATTCAAAATATATTATGGAGTTTGACTGTGCATCTATTAGTGGTTAACAACGATCTCAAAGAGCGGGGCAAAAGAAGACATGCAGTCTTGAGCATTGAATAGGACTCAGATTCTCTCACTGGCGAACGGTAAATGACAGTTTACATAATCCTATATCCGAAGTCCATACATACCTCTTGAGATCATATCTATGTTGAAAATTTTTACACATCAAACTTGTTACATATTTCATTGGTATTTTGACTCATAATATGACTCATTTTTACATTGTTGACTAACAAGCAACTCTAGATATCATCTCTATACAAGCTTGGGGAATTCTGGAAATACCAAAATCCTTAATGACATATTTGCCTACATAGGAAATTTAAAATTATAATTGGTCCACAATCTACGCGCATGAGAGACAATTCTAATTCCCCAGGTATCTCTTTTCTGCAAGTCACCAAACTGATGTAGGAGAAAATATTTCTGCAATTCAATCAAACATTCGACCGAAAAACACATGTCTATATTTGAGAGGCTAATTTCTATTCAGCATTTTGAAACTCTAACTGAAAAATGCACCAAGAAGAGACTTACACAGATCAAGATTTCACGTTTCACCACTAAAACAATCAAGGGCACCAAAATTCACTTCCCAAATAGCATAAAAAACTGAAAATTGAAAATCTTGAATAGTAATCGAAGTCAAAGGGAAGCAAAAAAGCAAACCTCCAAGAATCGAGCTTCTTGCTCGAGTCTCTTCAATTCAGCAGAAAGCCTGTGTTTCCCTCTCGAATCTGCTCCTCCCAACGCCGATCGCACTTCCCCTGAACTCCCTGTTTGCATTTTTCTTTCTCCAGTTGAAATGTATCCAATTCTTTTATATACCAGAACCAAACCCAGAAAAACCAAACAAAAAACAAACAAAACAAACAAACCCACAAAGAAAAAGCAAGAAAACTTCAAAATTGATGCTGTGGATTTATCCTACAAGCCCATTTCCAGATTGAAAAGATTCGAACTTTTTCAAGAACCCAGTTGAAAAACTCTCTCCATTGAGATTGAAAACTGCAAGTTAAACAAATTGGAGGGTTTACTATTGGGATTTGATGGTGGGTGCTGATTGAGGTTTGTTAAAAGGAAGCCAGAAACGAACAAAGAGGTTTCTTGGTTGGAGGGGTGTGTTGTTGGTGATTGATTTTGTCAAGAATCAAATAATGAATTGAAGGGAAAGGTGGGGGCCTTTTTTATTAATTTTATCCGATCACTTTCTTGTCTTATTCTCTTCCACTTTCTTTCCAGCAAAAAGTTTTGCGAAACAAAAAAAAAAGGATGGATCTTTTTTATTTTTCGTTTGAATGATTTTTTTTTTCAATCTTCCCATTATATGTGGAGGATTAATTTACTATTATTTATCCAAATCAATTTAACATTTGAAACTTAATTCACTTAGATAACTTTATTCGTTGGCTTTATCTTTGCTATTTTGTACCATTGATGATGAGGCTATTATTTTGTATCTAGTCTCAGTTATGATATCATTTGGAAAACTCATAAGAGGCAACCGTATCGGGCTACTTGGTCTCTGGCAATTTTCGGATAAGAAAAAGATGCACTTAACAAAAATAAATATTATGTAAATCATGAGATCATCGAATTTTTATGTTCTAGGGACTAAATTGACATTATATCTGCTCATAAAATCCGTCCATCGCCTACCAACAGGATGGATAGAAATGGGGTGGACCAAGCAGTTGGCGTGCGGTGTGTGTGAGTTGCAGAACATGTCAGAGTGTGTGCTCAAAAACACACAAAAATAAACTAACTCTGCCTCTGAGGATGCGGAGTAAAGTAATTAAAGGACATCTTTGATATATGCTTATAAGATATTTGGACCTTTGAAATGTATCTTTAAACGTATTTGATTTTTCATTGAATTTTTTATGAGCCGATCAATTGTAATCCGGCTTGCATTAGGAATGTCGTGTAATATGATATAACAATCTCACGTAGGAGGTGAGTTTTTTACATTTTAAATTATGCATTTCAATTAACTTTTATATATTTTCCATCTTATTCCTAGAATTGACATATAAAATTACTAAAAAAATGGCATTCCATGGAGGCAAAATCGAATTTTTGTATCATTAATACCACATTACACATACAAATCAAACATGCACTTTTTTAAAGAATTTAAATTAAGAAAAGTATCATACCAAAACAAACACAATTACGAAATACCAAAATATGAAGCCCACCCACTTGAAATATTAAACATCTGCGAAATTCATTATTAAATATCCGAAGAATTATGCTACAAACTAACTCCTCCGTGAAATAAAGTGCAACGAAACTGGCAAACTCTACCTCCGAGTTCAATTACCTACAAAACCGCATAACTTGTACAAATTATGTTAATCAGAACTCCTAACAATCTAGAACTAACCGAACAAAAACTATCCTGACAAGATTGAAGAAAAGTCACCCCTGACACCCTAAGTCAGCCCACACTGACGTTTTGACTAATGCCCTGAGTTAGTCTACACTGATGTGTTTGATATTTAACGGAAAATATTTGAAAGATGCGTGAAGTGTTGATTTGCTTTGCTCGTGGTTCAGGCTAAAGGCCTAATCAGACCACTTTCATGACCTCTTGCTTTGTTAAAAAGAAAAACCCTAAAACATTGGCCCAATTCGTGCCATAGTTATTTGTTTGGGCAAAAGCCACTTGCCGGATCTCATCTCGCCCCTCAATGATTCGAGAAGATGATGGTTTTTTTAGGCCCAAACACATCGATTTTTCTACTAAAAAGTTAAATGAATTTTTATAGTTGTAAAAAAAGGGAGCTGATGGATTATATTGAGAGGGGAAAACATGCAAAACTATTTGGCAATCAACATGAAAAGTCGGGATAAAAATGAATTTTACACCAAAATGTAATTTACGGAAACTTCTAGAAATAAGTGGAATGTGTGTAAACTTGGAAGGATTTTCATCTCTTATGAATCTTGCGATTTCTTTGTTAGAAAGTGAGAGCAGAAGTAATTAAATTCAATATTCAAACTATCTGGATAAGGAAATTAATTCTGTGAAATGGCGAGCAAAATGACACAACTCATACGAACAAAAACCCAACTTAATATAATCAACCAACCTAACCTGCCGACACAAGGGTGTTTTTTTTGCAAATTTTGATAAAAAGATTTTGTACAAAAGTCGTAATTTTATAAATTTGAGATGTTTTCAGTGTTTGTCTTTCATATTTATGTTTTTCAATTTTAGTTATCTATCTTCCAAAATTTTAATTTTAGTCCCATTTTGGACTATTCCCAATTTCCAACTATCGAAGCTGACATGATATGAAAATTAGATGAACGCTATTTGCATATTGTTTTTACTAGTGAAGATGAGTGTGCGCTTGACTTAAAAAAAAAAAAGAAAGCTTTATTTAAAAAAAATACGATTTGAGCAACATTTTTTTTAAAGTTCATTTAAGCCAACTTAATTAAGCAATATATTGGTGACACCATAACAACCAAATATGACTTGGTTCCAATGAATTTTAGCAAAAACAACCGTTGCTGCGTAGCGTAGCTAGTAAAGTTTCACATCAGGAAATTATTATACGAAAAACGAAAGGTCAAGAGAGTCGATGAAAGTTTTTTCCTTGTGACATTTGATTTTACAGTGTCCTTCCTCAAAACCTCTGTCCCAATGTTGGTTCCCTGAGGTTCCATAGAAGACTTTGGATGCTAAGCCAACCCTAAACGTCTCTTTTAATAATCATATGCAGATTTTCCTGAATATCAATCAACTCATCCTCCTCCTATTTTTATCCTGGTGAGTCACCCTTCTATTAAATGCACTGAAGTTAGTCTTAGTTTCTTGTTTTGTTCCTCTCTTTTTTATTGTTTTTGGTTTCTGTTAACAGTGTTGGAAGAAGAAGATGCATTCTTTTTCTTCTTTCTGCGGTGGCATTTATATAATCTTCACGATTGTTCCACATATTTTGTGTTTTGAAGTAGTAAAAATTTTAAAATGAAAAAAAAATAAATGAATTGATTTAAAAATATCTATTAGTGATTATCTTGAATTAATAGTGAAATTTGAAGTATCCAAATGAGATTATTTGTATCTTGAGTTAGCGAAGGAGTCATGAAATTTAATGGTTTCTTTTTGATAATTTTATATTTTGAGAAATTTATTTAGGTTCTTCCTTGCTAGTTGCTACAAACCAATGGTGTTAAACAATATATTTTGCTTTATGTTCAATAAGAGAATTGGTTTTCTAGTTTCAGAGGGGGGGGGGGGGGGGGAGAGAGAGAAAAAGAAAGATCACCAAGTAGATGTCTTCTGTTCTGTATGATTTATTTGATCATTTCTATTTATCTATGCCGAGAGATGAAATTGTTGGGAAAAGTTCCAACTCGTAGTAGGTCCTCCTTATTGTTAGCACCAAACTACTTCAATATGTTTAGAGAAGTTAATATGGTTTGGAGTAGGTGTTTAATACTAAAGAAATTCTCCCATACATTTTTTTTGTTGGTAATATTGTTGGTGTGATATGTCAAAATTCCTAATAAATTAAATCTCAGTCCGAACTCCCGATTGCTTCTATTGTGCCCATGGTTCGCCAGAACGGTCGTGAGAAACGGAACGGAGACTACCGTTCCAGTTCCGATGCCACGTCATGGAATGGTCATGGTCGGAATGGGATTTTTAAATAAAATTTTAAAAAATTATTCAAAATTATGAGAAAATATATAATTACTTCTAAAATTTTAAATAATACATAATTTTTGATGTTACACAATATAGTAACTAAAAAAAATACAATAGACTACAAATAATTTATATCCGAAATATTTTAGCAGCTTGATTTTTATTTAATAAAAAACAATTTCATTACAAATATGACATATGTAATCAGTATCACGTTGAGTGATGATCTTGTTCAAAATCTTCAATATCTTTAATAAATATTCCCTATTTTTCATAAATAAACCCTTCAGTTTAAAAAATATTCATTACAAAATACAAAATACTTTCACAATTATGTGCATAAAAAATATCAAAAATATTACCAAAAAAAATAAAAAATATCAAAAATGAACTCCCACAAAATCAAAAAATCTGATAACAATAAATTCTCTCACTACTCATCTCTCTCTCTCTCTCTCTCTCTCTCTCTCACGCTTTCTCTTTGCAGAACCCACCTTCCTTTGTCTTCTTCAATTTTTCTTCTCAATAAAATCTCCAAATCTGGCCAGATCTGAAAAATGAATACCGATTCAGCAGTGCGTAGCGTCCGTGCTCGGTAATGGCGGGCCTCTTAGCCACCGTCTCCTTCGATCGAGAGCAACAACGCCAGCACGGCTCTCTCCTATAGATCGCCGATATCCTCTCCGTTCCGGTCCGAATCGGTGTTCCAATCCAAGAAATCGGAATAGAACGCCGATTCGGACCAGAATGGAGGAGCATATCGGCGATCTACAGGAGAGAACCATGCCGGCGTTGTTGCTCGCGGTCGAAGGAGACGGTGGCTAAGAGGCCCGCTACCACCGAGCACAGACACTGCGCACCGCTGAATCGGTATTCATTTTTCAGATCTGGCCAGATTTAGAGATTTTATTGAGAAGAAAAACTGAAGAAGACGAATGAAGGTGGGTTCTGCACACACACACACACACAGATGAGTAGTGAGAGAATTTATTGTTGTCTGATTTTGTGGGAGTCAATTTTTGATATGTTTTATTTTTTTGGTAATATTTTTGATCTTTTTTATGCACACAATTGTAAAAGTATTTTGTATTTTGTAATGAATATTTTTTAAAATGAAGGGTTTATTTATGAAAAGTAGGGAATATTTATTAAAGATATTGAAGATTTTGAACAAGGTCGTCACTCAATGTGATACTGATTACATATGTCATATTTGTAATGAAATTGTTTTTTATTAAATAAAAATCAAGCTGCTAGAATATTTCGGATATAAATTATTTGTAGCCTATTGTATTTTTTTAGTTGCTATATTATGTTACATTAAAATTTATGTGTTATTTAAAATTTTAGAAGTAATTATATATTTTCTCATAATTTTGAATAATTTTTTAAAATTTTATTTAAAAATCCCGTTCCAACCACGACCATTCTACAACGTGGGATCGGAACTGGAACGGTAGTTTCCGTTCCGTTCTGGCGAACTATGATTGTATGATCTGTAATAGCTTGGGCAATCGTGATCAGCTGATCTACTGTGCTAATTTCCCTTGGCAGCGAAACGAAATGTCTCGAGGATCAGTTGATTGTGCGATTATTGATATTCAGCGTATGCTTGATCGATTGCCTTGTACGCCCTTGAAGCCCTCTATCCACAGGGTTGATACTCATTTACGAAGTGGCGGACGGGACAATATTTATGATCCCGAAGTGGTTTCTATCGGCCCTTATCACCACGACAATCCTAGATTACAGCACACGGAACAATACAAATTGTGGTACCTAAAGCGACTTCTTAAACGTAAAAACGAAAAAAGTGTTGATAGATATGTAACTGCTGTGGCAGCCATGGAGAAACGAGCGAGAAAGTGCTATGCAGAACCCGTCAATCTTGATGACAATGCATTTGTGACCCTATTGGTACTCGATGGTATCTTTCTCGTCGAATTGTTCCGTTTTTATGGCTTCGAAAACTTGAGAGATGTGGACGATCCTATCTTGAGACACCACAGATTCCGGGGTAGCTTGCGGCACGACATTCTCTTAGTTGAGAACCAAATCCCCTTCTTTGTCCTGAATGAGCTTTTCAACATCACCAAGACCAACATAAATCAAAATGACCATCTAATTAAGCTTGCTTTGGGGTTCGTTGAGTGCCCGTTTCTAGGAAGTCTGTCTGTTTCACGAGTTTGGGAGGAACAACCACCTAAGAATATTGACCACCTCTGCGGACTAATACATTATTGTTGTTGTATTCCCTTTGAGAAAACATTAATCTCATCAAATGGGTACAAGACTAGTGAGGTCAGAACTAACTGGGCCAACATAAAGTCCATCTCCAGGCTCAGGGAGACCGGAATTGAGTTTCGGAAGGCAAAACTAGAAGAGCACTTAATGGGTATCAAGTTCTCGAATGGAACGTTGACGATTCCGGAATTGAGCGTTTTTGATGGGACAGAGTCCCAACTTAGGAATCTAATAGTGCACGAGCAATATTTCCCGGACTGGGAGCAAAGATACTTCTCCGATTATGCCTGCTTTATGCATTGTCTGATCAAGACCTCAAATGATGTGGAGTTTCTACGCAGTCGTGGGATAATCAAGAATTGGTTGGGGCCCGACGAAGAGGTTTGCCTGATGTTCAATAGGCTGGGGAGGAAAGTTGTGATATCTGGCGATTTCTGTTACTCACGCGTGTTCTGCAATGTGAACAGTCAGTGCCTGCGTCGGGCCAGGAAATGGAAAGCGAGTCTGAAGAGGAATTACTTCAACAACCCTTGGACCATCATATCATTTTTTGTTGCCGCCCTGTTGTTGCTTCTCACCTTCGCTCAGACTGCCTACACCATTCTTTCATACTATAATCGCGGGACGTGATTGCCAATTCCATCAACCATACCACAAACAGGGGGTGCGGAACCGATTTGAATCTTCTGCTACATAATCGTACCACATATATGTAGGAAAAATTATCTTTATAATGTATTAGTGTGTATTGGTGGACGATTTAGACAATTAAAAAAAGAAAATCTTTATAATTGTTTTCATATTATAAGGTTTTTTTTCCTTTATCTTAACCATTCAACAATATACGTAGATGAAATGTAGAAGAAGATGTAACATAATTGTCTAGCAGAAGATTTGAAGTGGTGTGGAGCGGCCAATATTTGACTTTTCTAGTTCTAAGGGAGTATTCTGAACTATGATGCACGGACACGGACACGACACGACACGGACACGGCGACACAAAAAATCTCAAAATTTTAGGACACGACACGGCTCTGACACGGCTACTAAAAAATATATTATATTATGTTATATATTTAAAATTTATTAAATTAAAGTATGTGATAGAGAAATAGTAATATTCATTGTTACAACAAATATCTTTTAAAACCAAATAGATGATTAAAATAAAAAGAATTCATCATTATTCAAATATCTAAATACAAGCAAGTAAAAGAGTTAATACAAATTATAAAATATAATTAAAAAAATTATTTGTTATTTTCAGTTTTCCACTAATTTTTTAAAAATTTTAAAAAAGACCCCATTTGTACTTTGTAATATATCAAAAATGCCCCAGCCGTGTCCCAACCGTGTCCGACACGCCCTTCAGCCGTGTCGGACACCGTGTCGGAATTTTTTTTTTTTTTTTTAATTTTCGGACACGGCTTTGGCCGTGTCGGACACGTGTCAGGGCCGTGTCGGACACGTGTTCGTGTCCGACACGTGTCCGACACTGCATCAAAGCATTTTTTGCCGTGTCCGTGCTTCCTAGATTCTGAACATTCATTTGCCTTCTTTGCAATTATTGAAATGAGATAAAAATTTATTTTGAGCAATCCTATTGGTTGTATTATATATGCTTCCATAAATTTTCAAATATTTGTAGTTTCTTGAATTTTTTTTGTTTTAACGATCTGGTTTCGATTCATCGGCCAACTAATTCAGATCAGGTATTGTAGAAGCTCATTATGGGAGTGACCCTCTAAATCCAATTGCTCCATTAACTATACCAAGATTATAACTCTTAATGTTGCTTAAGGGATCTAGCGCCTCATCCTTCTCTCTAGATCAACTGATAGTTGATAAAGTAGTTTCTTGAATGAGATACATATTGAATCACCCTATTTTATTTCACCGCCCTTATTCTGATCCGTGAACAAGACGCACTTAATATATGTGTAAAATATATTTGTATTCAATGAAATAATTTTTAAATTATCCTATTTTTATAGATTTATTTTCAAAATATCCTTCCTTTTAAAAGGTTTTTCATTTGACCTCTTTTGAATAGTGATTTTACTATTTGAATAGTAATTTCACTGTTTAAAATTTCTTTATTTGTTTTATTATCCAAACTTTTGATTTATTTATGGTTTTATACCTCTAAGTTTTAGAAAAAGTACGGTATGTCCCAGTTTTCATCATATATAAATTTTATGAGTTTTATTCTTTCTAGATTTTTATAGTTCATAAGAATATAATTTTCTAACGTTCTATCTGTTTCCGAAAGTTCTTTTAGTTCTTTGTCTATTTGTTCTAGTTCTTTAACATAATTTTTCATGATTTATATTTTTATTGATAAAATTAAAAACATACTCTTCTTTATTATTATATGTTACAATAAGAATTCTTAAATCCTCAGGTAGATCCTCTAATGGTTTTAAAATTGCTATTTTATGTTTATAATTATTTTTTCTTTTAAATTGGTTTTTTATGATATCAAAATCTTTTTCCATTATATCAAATCTTACATTCGTACAAATCAAATAATTAAGGATGAAGTACTCTAAAACCATATATTTTCATAATATCAAGTAGAAAAATATTTCTATTTAAATCTTTTAAAAATATATTACCTCATTGACGTCTTTAATTCTTTAATCCTCCTTCCGGACTCGTCTTCAATCACCTTGACAAGCCTGACTGGTTTCGCCCAAAAGCCCTCCTGGCTTCACGGGACTTACGGTTCCAAACGGCTACTGTCTCAAACGGTATAATCATTACGGCCTTCGTAGGGTTAGAGAATTTTGAAAAATTTAGGAGAAATACAAACTTAAAAGATTTCTATAGAAAAATTTCTAAACTTGACTATTTATGAAAATAAGTTGGTTTTATTTCCTTCAAAAAGGATTTATACAAACATGATTTAGAAGAGGGTTTACAAAGATCTATAAAAGCTGGTTTCCTATACTATGGCTATTTTTCACAGTGAAAAATCAATCTGAGTTTTCGAATGCTTTACAAATGAAACCTAAGTACAATTTATAGAGCTAGAAATCTAACTATTCGGACTTCAAAGTTTTATTTGACATCCGGTGTCCTATTCTTTATGACCTGGAATCTTTATCTTCTTTACCTTCAGAAGTCAAAAAGGTTGTCTCCCACAGCTGTCTGCCACAATTCTTTAGTGGATGATGACGTCATGGCATCCGTCACTCCTTGCACTGATGTAAGAGCTTACATCATGATTTACAACAACCAATCATTCTGCAAGCCTTCTTTCTTGTAGTCTCTGTGCAATAAAATTCATGTCTGAAAAATTTAGTGAGGAATTCCTTTAGCAATGGAGATTTTATTTGTCCTCCTTTCCTCAATAAAATCTAATTGTTGGCCTGCATGAGAGTTTCATATTGTCGCTCCCAAAAGGACTCAGCAATGGATTGAATGGCTTCAATGCCCATGGCTCTTCTCTTTGTGATCCATGAACTGGTGAACTTAAAAGATCTAAAATTCTTTATACCAGTTTCGATCTTTAAATTTGTAGTTATAATTACATCTATAGTGATCATGTGTTGAACTTCATGTCAAATACGCATCTTAGGTTCTGGGGCTATAGAATAGAACTTGAGTACGACTTCTCTATTTCTAGCAACTTGACTGACCTAAAATTAAAAATGGTCATCAAATTCTAAAATTTCCTTTAGATCATTTCCAACATATAGCAGATCTAGAAATTCATAGTTTGCAAGTTGAAAAATTTTATAAGGATCAGCTCCAAATATGGTGGTGATTCTTGGATGAACACTATATCTTTTAGAGTAAAATAGTGTTCTAGAATTTTTCCATCTATAGGTTTCTTCAGCAACTTCTTTATACTCTCTTTTCCATTTATTTGTGAGAACAAATTTTTCATTGGATCCCTTGGTGTTGAAGCTTTCAGATTTATTGATTTTTATCTCAATAACTTCAGCGTCACTTTGAGATTTAGAAGTTTTTTCTTTATTTTTCATAGAGTCCAAAAAGTCTTTATCAGATAATGGTTTATTATCTTGACTTCCAGAAGACTCTGCTTTATCTTTTCCTTTATTGCTCTCTTTTTTATCACTCTCATTTTTAGCTTCACTCATTTTTTTTTTCTTTATTTCTAGATTCAAGGAACAAATCTAGACTTTCTTGAAGGAAAAGGGCTCTCCTAAGTCTTTCTTGAGAGATATCTGTAACTGTTTTAAAATTTAATTTTATCAAATCTTTAAGAGTTTTATTACTGTCAACAATATCTTGACAGACCAAGGCAATATTGTCTCTCTTATTCTTTAGCTCTTCAAGATCCATCTTTCTTTAGAATTTTAATCCTGCAGAAAAATAAGAATTTATTCAGATGATCTGTATCATCAACACAATTTTTGGAAAATTATCACCCATCAACGGATTTGAAAAGTCTTTACCACCAACCGTTAGATAATGGACTAGCTGTATGTATAGTGCATACAATCACTCTTTTTGCATTTATAGAGAAATACACACCCATCTCATCCATTTTAGAGTTGGAGAACTCATCCGTTTCCAAATTCTGTATTTCTAGAAATGAAATCGACTAGAAAATTTTCTGAACATTTTATATACTCTATTTTGAAACTGTAAAAGGACAAAAAAACTTGTCATCTATGTAACCTTCTATATTGGGGTGTATTTGGTAATTTATTGAAAATCAAGGATTGTATCTGGATATTGTCGGTTTGAACTTTAAAAGGTTTTTAATATAAAAAGAGAGAGAATTTCTGAATTCCTTTTATGATGGCTAGAAGTTCTTTCTTATGGGTTGTATAGTTGACCTCAGCTTGACCGAAAGTACCACTTGTATACCTACATATCTCATTGAGATCGATTTTAAGTATTGCTCCCCAATAAAGATCTGAAGCATCCGTTTGTATCACTAAGTTATCATTTTCATCAATGAGTTTTAATTCAGGCAAAATTTTATATTCTTCCTTTAAATTTTTAACAATCTCTGTATGTTGATTACTCCATCCTTTAGTATTATTTTTTCGAAGCAATTTTTAAATCTCATGCTTCTTTTTAGTAAGATTTATTATGAATCCCTCAGCATAATTTAGACAACCAAGAAATTTTTCAATTTGATTTCTATTTTCCAATTTATCAGGAAATTCACAAATTTTCTTAAATATATGAGATTGTAGTTTAATTCCTTCTTTATTTAATTTTAATCCTAAAAATTTAATTTTTTCTTTACAAATTATAGCCTTTCTTTCAAATAAAACTATACCATTTTCTTTACAAGTTTTAGCAAATTGTAATAGATGAGTTTTATGTTCTTCTAAAGTATTAGAAGTAATTAAAACATCATCAACATAAACAACAAGAAATTCTTTATATCTATTAAAGATTTTATCCATTCTTCTTTGATATATCGAAGGTGCATTTTTTAATCCAAATGACATAACTAACCATTCGAACTGTCCTTGAGGTAAACTAAATGCCGTATATTGTATACTTTCAGGTTCCATTTTTATTTGTCAAAACCCTGAAGTACAATCAAATTTAGAATAAAATTTCTTTCTTTTAACAAGGTTTAGTAAAACTTCTTTATTAGGGAGATAATAACTATCTGACCTAGTAAAATGATTTAGTCTTTTATAATTTATTACCATTCTAGGTTTTTCTCATTTTTTCTCAGCTTCATTTTCAACCATGAAAGGTGGGCTACTAAAAGGACTATTACGTCTTCTAATCGAAGGTGGATTTTTATATAATAATTCATTTATTTATTTATCAAATTCTTTTCTATCTTTTTCTGTATATAACATAGGGTTTTCTTTTATAATTATATTTTCAGTTAGCTCTATTTTTGCCTTTAAATCTGAATCCTTTTAAAAAGTTAGAGGATGATCATTATAATTTTCTTTTAGCTGTTTGATTACATCTTCAAGAGTTATCCATTTTATTGTTATATTATGTATTTTTATCAGAATTTTATCATACGGTCCACCAAGTTTCGCTGCTGAACTCTGAATGGCTCATTTATTCGGGGTAATTTTAAATAATGATTATATTTAGTTTTTAGGATAACAGAATAAAGATTCTGTGAATAAAATTGAAATTATTGTAAAAAATCATTCCCAAACAATATATCAGTTTCAAGGGAGTTATAATCATATATAGTATTTATAGTAATAATTTTACTTCCTAATATAACATTTATTTTATCTGTTTTTTTATTAATGTGTTCGGCTTGACCTGTAACACCTTTTATCTTTATATTCCCATTCTCTTGCCATTTAGTATAGAGAAAGAATTTAAACAAAGTTATTTCTGAACCATTATCTATTAAGACACATGTTATTATATTAGTATCTTATACTGTTATTTGTACAAAGACACTCAAAGGAAAATTAATTCCCTTCATGTTTTTTACAAAAGATCTTTATATTTTCAATTTGTAATGTAACTTCATATTTTTCTATTTTATAATAATCACATTGATTTAAGAAACTATTACCTAGAATTATATTGTAATAGTCTCCTGCCATATCACTATCTATGTAATAGGGTACAATTATTCTTAATTCTTCAAAAATTATCGAAACTTGTACCTCTTGATCACAAGTTATTAATTGACCTTCAAAGTTTTTATATTGAAATATTATAGAAACAACCTTTGCAATTAAACTTTTATTTTTATGTTTTGCAATGTGATTGCCACTAGCTCCTGTATCAATTAATATATTTGGTCATTCAATATATTCTTGACCATTAAAATATTTAGCATTTATAATCATTGTATTAGTTATATCTTGTCTTATAAATTCAATATTAGAGATTGTATTTTTTCCAAAATCTATTTGTGGTATCATACCACTACTAGATCCATATTCTAAAATGGGTTTTCTATTTATTTTAGTTTCATAATCTTTTATTTCTTTAATTTCTTCTATCATTGGTAACTTTATTGTTGTTATTTTCCTACATTCATTATCAATTTCAATATATGGTTTATCTTGATATATTTTACCATAATTACTATTAGTAAAAGCATAAATTGCTCTATAATAAAATGTAAATGCTTGAATTTTATCCCAAAGTTTTAAATCTTTTAAAAGTTGAAAATGTAAACTTAAAGTATCATTTATATTCTGATCATTTATATCAATACTATATTTTGGATAACAATCAAAGCAAAATTGTGAATATATTAAATTTCCTTCAACTGTTCCCAAATGACTGTTTTTAGCATCTATAAACCTTTGGTCATGAAGTAAAATAACTATAGGACTATCTATTCCATCTCTAAATAAAGCTTTAACTAGGATTTGAATCCTACCAAGATAAACATATTTTATCATGTTTCTTACTTCTTTATTTTTGATTTTATTTAAAGCTTGATTTATTGAGAATTTAGTAAGCAAATTTAATCTAATTTGCCCTTTAGTATGTTCAACATTTATAGATTTTTCAACTGCATGGTAGTCATAAATATTTATCTTTTCTCTTTTTATGAAATCACCAAAAGACTTAAAAAGACTTTTAGTAGGGTTGGTTGCATCAAGTTTTAAACTTTTTATTTTTGCTAAAGTTTCTTGATCAAATGTTATTTGTTGAGCATAACCTTCTGATCCTTCATAAATTTCAACTTCTTAATCAAAACCTTCTGAGTATTTTTCTTCTTCAATATATATTTCTTTATCTAGATAATTTTCTTTATCTGAAACTTTAGATAATTCATCTTGAAGTTCTATAAATTCAGCTTCTATACTTTGAATCTTTTTAGGTTTTTTAAATTCTGGTTATTTATGTTCAATTTCTCCACAACTCCAACATTGGCATTGTAAAAGCTTTTTATTTCTTTTATAGTTAGGTTTTCTTTTAAAATATCTTTTTAGGTTTTATATTTTTCTTTTGAAAATTAGTATATTTTTTATACTTCTTTTTATGAAACCTTCTTTTCTTTTTATTAATTCTTTCTTTATTACATCCTCATTGACTGGGTACTTTACATTCATTACAATATAAAGGTGAAAAATTTTTAGTTCTTCTATATAAATCTTGAAATTTACACAATTTACTTAACTCTGAAAAGAGAAAACTAATTCTTCTTCCTAGAGTTGAAGTTGAATCTTTATTTTCTTCTTTCCATTTATTCATTATATATTTATTCCAAAGGTGTGGAAGTTTTAAAAGTACATATTAAATATATACTCTGATTTTCATTACTATAATGTTGAGTATAATAGTATTCTTTAAATTCACAAGTATATTGTTTTAAATTTTTCATACTACAAATTCTAAGATTTGTTAAAGTTATTCTTGCTTCTTCTTTTTCTTTAACACTTTCTTTATCAGGGTCATGCCGCTCTTCTCCTAGAAATTCACTAGAAAGATAGGCAACTAAAATTTTAATTCCTTTATCAGTACTATCTATTAATTTAGTTTGTACATTTTTTTTTTAATATAGTTTTAGTATTTTCAGTTAATCCTTGCCATCAATTAAAAACAATACTATCAAATATAACAATTAAATAATCTATTTGTCTATTTGATGTCCATGTATCATCAACATTATATAAAAAGAAAACTTTCATAGCATTTGCCCATGAAATTATAGCTTTTTTAGTGTCTTCTTTACAATCTATATTTAATTTAGAACCTCCATGATTTATAGGTTCACTATAATTCGTATCTGGAGTGAATTTATCTAATTATTTATGATATTTCTTATTCTTTATAAGGTCATAATATTGCCTTCTATATTTAGGAATAGGCATCATTTATGATTCCTCTGTTTCCATATCTTCTGATTTTATTGTACCACTTGGGCCTCCAGTTGTATTATTAGTGTTAACTAATACTTCATATTCTTCTATTTTAGAAAAATCTATTTTTTCAAATTGATCAATTAATTCATTAATTTCATTCATCTTTATCTGTTTTTGATTCAAAATTTTGTTCTTTAGGTGGATTAGATGATGTTGCTATATTTTTACCCTTTTCTTCCTTTTTAAGGGTTTCTTCTTCAGCTAATATTTTAGGTAATTCAATATTAATCATATATGCATCAAAGGAGTTTGGATGCACTGTATCTTTAACAGTTTTTATTGGCTTTATTATAATTTCTCTTTCTTTTATTTTCTTGTCGAATTTACTTTTTTTAAGACAAGTATTTTTTATTAATTCTTCAACATTTGAATTAAAAATCTTTAGGATTTGAACTTCTGTTTTTAATTCTTTAAGTTCTTGATTTAGAACATATAGTGCTTCAAGTATTTTATTCATTCCTGTAGTTAATTATTCAATATTTTTATTTATTTTATCCATTTGTATTTTTTATATCTATTCCAAGATATTTGAGCATTTTGTTGAGTAGCTTTTATTTTATGTTTGCAACTTTGTACTTTTGCTTTATTCTCTTCTGTTTTAATGTGTTCATATTCTCGATTATATTCTTCAAGAATTATATTTAACCTTAGAATTAGATTTATATTATGTATCCATCGTTTAAGATGTTTATTTGTTTTCGTAACCAACTTAGAACATCAAGACCTTCTTTTATTTGTTTTATTTTGCTTTCCAAAAAACAAATTATAAAAGAATCTCCTCTATGATAAGTTGGTTTTCTTACAATAAAATCCAACTCTTTTTGATATAGATACAATTCTACTCGAAATCTATGTAATGTATAATTAGGCATTGCTAAGTAGAATCATTATTGGTCTATGTTTTTTATATTCTTCTAACTTTCTATAGTACAATTCTTTTATATCAGCATATTTACATGCCTTAGCTTCTTTATCTAGAGATCTCAGGATTTTGTAGTACTTCTCAACTTTTGATACCTTTTAGTGTGTTGAAACAATTTATTCTTCATGGAGAAGATAACTGCCAATTAGTTTCATCACATGAGAAATCACAAGATAAAAATTCAAAATTTAAGTCATCACTAAATTCTTTATCATTTATTTCTTGTAAGTAAATAAATAGCTCTTTAATTATTAAAAGAATTATGATTGATATTTTTAATAATTTTAAATATTTCATATTTTATAAATTTTTATTGATCTTTATGGCTCTTTATAGCTCTAATACCAATTTTTTAGATGGGGGTTTTACTTGATTTAACATAAAAAATTTAAGAAAAATTAATAAGTAATTAAAAATTTAAAATTTGAATTTAAACAATGTGAATAAGGATGGTTGTAATTTTTTCTATTTTATTTAAAGACATTTTATAAGTGAAATGGACTAAATTGATCATAAATTCTTTAGGATGGGTTTTAATGAAATAAAGAATAAAAGTTGGGTTTTTAAGAAATCACGCCGGCCCACATGAACAGTAAAACCGATGTTTGAAAAGGTAATCTAGGGTATTTTGGATAGGTTTTAAAAAAGTGGATTATTTTAAAAATTAAAAAAGGTTATAATAAAAATTGTTTCTCTATTCAATAGCATAAAATTAGATATTTATTGGAGTTTCTATATAAAATATGTATACTCTTTTAGAGAAAATCTTAGCTTGAGTACCATATATTGGCCCTTTTTTAATTTTTATTTCAACCGTTTGCATTTAATCAGATTGCATATATTGTGTTTCGATTTTTATTGATTTTCGTAGCACCATTAATTTTTTACCCTATATTTTGACCATATTACTAAAAGACTCTCTATATTAAATTTAAAATTGTTAAAATCCTCCCATGTAATTTTTTCTTTCTTTCTTTGTTTTCTACCACCCCCCCTCCCAAACCACCACCACCAAGGAAAAAAGAAAACGCACGTTACCACAATGTCACGCACAATAAATTAGCCTACAAAATCTAAACAAAATTGAAAATTTAGCATATTTTGGACATGGAGAGTAACTTTATGGTAAAAAAGTGAGACAAAATGATTGGAGGAGGTACAACATTCGCGTGATGTTGTCCCTTTGTTGCCACTCCATCTCACAGAGGCTCCACCCCTCCAATCATTTCTTATTAAATTTTTTTTTGGCATAAATTTATTTTTCATTTGACGGGCAATTTATCTTAACTATATACTCAATCCACGCATTCATCTAAGTTTTATTAGTTATTTTGTGAGGTGTGTGTAAGTGTGAGTCATAAATTTTTCTACTTTTTCTTCTTTTCCTTCACTTTTTTTTTTCTTTTTGGGTTGGGTGGGGGTGGGGGGGGGGGGGATGTGGGAGTTGGGTGTAGGGGCTTCTGACTATTTTTCGGGGTTTCTTAGTAACTTTATCAAAACAAAGGTATTAAAAAATTAATTATTTTACTAAAATCAACACAAGTACTATTAAAAGTGTTGATGTTTCCTCTTGCGGGGTTTCACACCAAGGTTCCTCACAAGTAGAGCTGTAAACGAATATTAAACAAAACGGATTTGTAATATTCGAATCCGTATTCGATTAAACTTTTTGATATTTGTATTTGTATTTGTATTCGAATTCGACGGATATTCAAAACATCATATTCAAGTCGAATTCGATGGATATTTTGCGAATTCGGATATATCCAAATCCATTTAGTATTTCTGAAAAAGTGACAAAATTATGGATATTCGAATATCCATTTTTGCTTATAATTATCCAAATATTATAAGTGAAAATTAATTCTTAAGCAGCGAAATTACAGTGAAATTATAGTATTTCACTGCTTACCTGGATATCTGTGGTGATTTATATTAATTCTTTTTTTTTTGGAATTACAGTGAAATTCTGCAGAGTGTTTGATAATAATTTTTTTTAAATAAACAAATAAGCAGAAATTAATGCTATATTTTTGTCAAAAAAGTTGACGCATTCATTCACACTAATATTCTTAAAGGAAATGCAAGGACTTTCCGCCAGTTTCTTGAAAAGTGGCATATGTCAAAATTTCACTAGAAAATGTGTGATGAACCCATATCCATAGCGGCCACACGGTGGCCCCCCTACGAGGTATTGTCCCGCCTATTGGCCCTAAGACCGGGGGGGTTTTGTCCCAAAAGGCGCTTCGTAAGGTAGGAGAGGACTTAGGCTCTTATAGCACACAAATGTCTCGTCTCCAACCAATGTAGGACGAAATATGCCTCATCATAAGCCCCCCAGGCGAGGGACTTGGGGCGGAGCACATGGGTCACGTCCCCATAGACGGCGCCACATGATGAACCCATATCCATAGCAGCCACATGGTGGCCCCTCTGCGAGGTATTGTCCCGCCTACCGGCCCTGAGATCGAGGGAGTTTTGCCCCAAAAGGCGCCTCACAAGGTAGGAGAGGACTTGGGCTCTTATGGCACTTAAGTGCCTCGTCTCCAACCGATGTGGGATGAAATATGCCTCATCAATGTGCCTTTTTTTTAGTGAAACCGAACAATAATGAATGTAGTATGAGAAAATATGAACAGTTGGAACTAAAACAGTAAAGTGCTAACATTTTGTACCAAAATTAAGATTTTGCCTACTCTTAATGCAAAAAAAGCAACTCTTTGGAAAAATTGTGGTGGGGAAATTTTGTCAAAAATTAAAAGCATTTGTGATGCATTAATGACAGGATTCAATGTAAATAAAATTAAAGAAATAATTAGTGACAACATATTTATTAACAAAGTTGTTATAGATTAAATCCATGATAAAAACTCAATTTATATTATATTGATTTGTTTGCATAAATTTTCAGCGTTCGTGCCGAAGTGGTCCCTCAAGATTCGAATTCGCTGAGTTTGATAGGAAAACAGTAAATTCGAAGTAAGCTCTTGGCGTTTGGGTGTGGGGATGTCAATGTGCAAGAGCACACAAGTGGAAGTCTTGTTGATTCAAAGTGAGAAAGTGATGTGATGCGCCTAAGACTTCTATCGAAAAACGATTGAATCGGAGTAGGCAAACACTACCCCTAAGGTTCTACTTGCCTACAACTTAATGTAGGACTTAACAATTCAGTACTTTAAAGATCGAAAAGGGTCAAAAAGCATAAAACGGAAAGAGAATGAAATTGAAGAAGATGGCTACTCACTACCTGGACCTTACAAGACTCAACTACATACACACGCATTAATGACTCGGGCCATATCTATGACAAAGATACATTGACCAGTCCCTAAGAACTCTAGCTATAAATTGGCCACATTGATGACTTCAGCCATATCTACTTGTGGATATAATCAGAGGTTGTTCAATCTGACGAGCATTGATTGACTTCGTCTGCACTCCTCTTCATGCATGCACTCGATATGAATGCGGGTTACCACTCCGTCGTATTGATATCTCACCTCAAATCTGGCCTAAATTCGAGTGAGTGATGGCTACGACCTCGTGATGCTACTAAATAAATACATTGATGATCCCATTTCGAGCCACATGAGGCATGACTACAAACATTCATGCAATGGTTTTCTACGTAGTGAATTAAAACTAATCTTTGTTTATTTAAACTAAAAAAAATTAGAGAAGTGTTGACTTTTTGATTGAAAGAGTTGTTGTGTTGTGTTGATTGATTGTTGTTGTCCTTTGAATGGTGAATCCAGCTCCCTTTTATAGCCTTCAAGTTGCAATCGTCCTCCTTTATTTTTGGAGCTGGCTACCTTATTCCGAATTGGCCATTTGAAATGAATGGCAGTCCTTATTTGTAGGACATGGCAGTTATGCCAGGTTATTTGGATTTCAAATTTCTAGCAGAATATGTCCTTTATTCTAGGCATGTTCACATACAACCTCATGTCTTATACTCATCTAGTTAGTTATTCTTATCTCACGATCCCTAAAAATAAGGGATTTGATTATTATCATTTTTTTCCTATATTTTTATTTTTCGCTAACTGGGCCATGGGCCTCAATCCACTTTGGCTTGGGCCTCGATCGTAGGCTGATCCACTCATGTCTAAATAACCTGGGCCCTAGTAATTTTATTTCGGCGTAGTAAAAAGAACCAAAACCAACCTACTCCGTACCTATACAAAAATTCATTTGTAAGCCCAAACACTAATTTATTTAAATTAAGATGATTTTACGATTAAAAAAATTAATAGAAGGAAAAAGGAGAGAAAATAAAAGTAAAAACTCGTGTAGTGAGAATAAATACTAAACCAAATACATCAAAAGATAATTATTACATACCCTCTCTCATTCAAATTACACTAAATCTCTTACATATATAATAACTTTTGTATTTGATTAGGCATCCGTCTTTTATATATATAAATATATATATATATATATATAACGATCGCGCTTCGTGTTTTATGCTCCAAATTCTTGTTATATTGGTAAGGGTAAATTACTCGTGCAACTCTTGAGATATAATGTAATCATAAATTAATATGTATGATTTTAAAAATTATAAATATTTCAATGAGGCATATATCAATTTAATAAAATTTATTATTTATCAAGGCGATGCGTAATTATGAGTTATATTTTTGCTATTTTTGGCATAGGCTCAAAATGAAATTGACATGATATTGGCAAGTCTAATATATAGTTAATTTGAAAAAAAAAATAGTTATGGCATCGAATTATAGATAATAATGCTTGATGGTTGTCGTGAAGGTATAAAATGAATTTGATTCACGAAAATTGAGGGAACAACAAAATTTATTGAGGAATTTTGTTAAACTCTACGAAATGCATCTTTTGATAATCGGATTGACTATTATGATTGCAGAATTTATTAATATTTACAAGAAGATCATACATTTTATCTAAAGAGATGTGATGTGATTTGCAGCATTGCTAATTGATGCGGGGGCTTTTTGATTGACCACGTGACGGAGTTTAATACGTTCCGATTGATATATTGGTAGCCCACTTGTCAAAGAGAGAGGACGCACGTGAGACTAGCTGGTTTTGCCCCGGCATAGGGTCTCCGACGCTTAAATTAGCTCTTAGGTATTTTTTGGAGAAGAAAACAAATAGTAATAGTGTTATTTTACATGTATAATGTATATAGTGTTTTTTTACCTTATAGGGGAGAACCTTTTTATTATTTGTATGAGAGAGGTCTCCTGACATGACATGGTTGATGGGGGTTGGTTAGCAGACTTGACACGTGGAGTATAAGTGGACTTGCTTTTTCTCACTTCTTGGACTCTAAAAAGGCAGTTGACCTTACCTCTGATTAATAGGATCTTAACTTTGCATTTAATGCATATCTTAAGCATTTAAGGCCAAAGATTATATTTACGAAAGAGCATTAAATGCACCTGGGACTAATGAGACGTACCCATGTGTAGTAGGAGCGTGTTGGATGTCGGTAGGTATATGGCCTGTCAACCTTACTAACTAGGATTTGCTCGTTGGCAGTCAAATTTGGTAAAGGCCATGTCAAAGGCACGTGTCCTCAATACAACAGTGTTCGAGGGCACTTTGCGCCTTAAAGACACTTGTTCTCCCGCTGCATTTGCCCTGCATGAGAGGTTTCGAGAGCTTAAAGAGGCCCTCGTGACCTTTGAGCCATGGACTTAATTGAGGGGTAAACCATGGGACTTGCACTTCGAGACTCTCTTCTTTCATGTTAACGCCCTCTCGAGGACAGTAAGTCTCTTTGAGGGCATCGATTCTCATACTTGTGAGTTTTTTGACCATTTGCCAAAATGATAATATATTTGATTGAAGTAGTGCGTGGCATATCACTAATATTAAAATATTGTAATATTGAAAAATTTTCACTTCCTAGTGGATACACATTCGGTGATCAAACCGAGTACGCTGCGTAAGTTCTTCAAATCCACGCTTAGATATGCATGCAGTCCACGTGTTTCCTCATTGTCACCTCGAACAACACATGCCATATACACACATGCATACATATATACACGCACTGTCACAGACACACACACACAGTCATGCTTCCTTGCACAAAATTGCTCTCCTCTCAAGCTTCACAAGTTAAAAATGTCAACCATTCCTTCAATCTCATCAAATCTCCTCGAGAAAAGCATCCCTCTCTATGCATCATCATCCTCAATTAACCCTCCACCTTTCTGTAAGTTACCCAAAGAAAACTTTTTAAATATACCCCAATGTGGTACACACGGTTTTAGTTTTGCTTTTGCTTCATCAACAAAGGTGATGGACCTGACCCATGACCCGCCATACGTACCCGGAAAGTCACCGCCGGAAGTTCGGACAGCGCCGCCGTCACACAGCCCCGGAGTGCCGCCAGAGGTGCCGCGAACGCCCAACGTTCCGGACTTCGATCCGATTCCTCCGGAAAAGCCCGCTGACCCGCCACCGCTAGGTCCAGGCCCACCAGATCCAGTTCCGCCGAAGCCCGAAGCTCCTCCGCCACCAGGGGGGCCTGAGGTGATTCCTCCTAATGGGCCTGAGGTCACACCTGCGAAGACAAAGGAGCCCGGCCCGTCACATCCCAAACAGCCTGATGTTCCACCTCCGTCATGGGCTAAATGGGCTTGAGCCCTTTTTATTTTTTGTTTTTTGTACCACTGCAAGATAGGGTATATGAATGTTTATTATTACTTCAGTTTTAATTTCAATCACGTTAGTGTTACTGGAGAAGATTATGGTATGGATGAAGGGGTTGACAATTCATAATTTTGATGAAGCAATTAGATATGTTGATCAATGAATAAATCAATTAATAATAATTAATTACATAAGCGCGTGGGGTGTATAAATGCACATCTGGGGGCTTCTTTCGAAAGTTATTAGAATATTAAGTGAATTTAGAATGTATCATAATAATTATAAAACAAAATGTTCGAGAGATAATTGAGATGATTAAGAGGTGTTTGTCTAGCTTTATAAGCTCCTTCAAACATCTTATAAGCTATTTTATAACAATTTATAAGATGGTAAAAAATATATAAGATATTTTGAGAGTTTATAAGATGTTTGAGAGCTATTTTATAATAGCTTATAAGATGGCGTAAAATATATAAGATGTTTTGAGAGTTTATAAAATGATGTAAATTGTTTGAGAGTTTATAAAATGATGTAAATTGTTTGCTAAAAATTTTGGAGGAAGAGATTATAAACTTTTAAAATAAAATATTTAGAAGTTTATAAGTTTTTCTTTTTTGAAAAAAAGAAGGTGATAATTTATTTTTTAAAACCTATCAAGCTTCTTTGTTTTCAAAAATAAAATATTTAGGAGTTTATAATTTTTTTTAAAGTAAAAAGTTATTAATTTATTTTTTAAGACCTATCAAATTTCTTTGTTTTCAATCAAATTAATTATAATATTGCTGTTAAATAATAAATTAATTATAACATTACCGTTACTAACATTTTATAAACTATATTCTATCTTATTTATTCAAATATTTTAATAAGTTATTTTTAAAATAAGATTCAATATTTTATAAGTTTTTAAATTATCTTATAAGACGTGGTATAAGATACTTTAGAAGTTTATAAGATGTTTTAAATAAGTTTAGCCAAACACCCTCTAAATTTATTTCAAATTTGCTCTAATATATATATATATTTTTTATGGTTTCCCAGGGTATCCCTCCGGCCGACAGCCAGAAGACTAATCCCCCTTTCCTATTGTCAGCGCACTAAGCGGTAGGGGACTGGCCAAATGGTTTGCTCCATTCACATGGGTAGGGATCGAACCCCCGACCTCATGCTTAAGGGACGAGATGCTGAACCACCACGCCAACCATGTTGGTTAAATTTGCTCTAATATGCTTATTAATATTCAGGATCATTAACGGATCCTGGCCTTTCTACTAACAAATTATCCCAGTATCTAACAAAATAATAGCGACTTTTCATGACTGCTATGTTTGGAACAAAGATTTTGATGAGGAAAATTGTGAGGAAAATGGAAATAATAAAAAACGAAAGTATAGAGTACTATTATTTGAAATAAAGAAAAAATTATTCATCCGATTTTCCTTACCAAAATCCAAGAACCAAACGGAGGGGATAAGTAAATACTAACCAACAGACAATTAACTAACAGGTATAAAAGTAAAGTTTGTTATTTTTTTGAATTAAGTAAAGTTTATTATTTATTAAAGCAAAACTTCAATCAAAAATCTAATTTATCCACATATTTTCTATCTTTGCTCTTATCATGTATAATTGTGGATAAATAATCACTATATATCAGTTATTAGTAATCAAAAAAAAAAATTCTTTCTAAATTCTTTCTAAAAAATATATATATAAAGACATAAATAAAAGCCAATTAGGTATACGGGATGTTGTGGGTAAATTCTATTTGTGCATTTGAATGGCATACTTTTTTCTTTTTGGGTTTCATCATTTCACCCTTGACGGTCTTGGTGTGTTAATTTTCTAAGTCTCTAACATGTCAATAAAAGGGTTATAATGATTCTTCTTAGATATGCTCATGATTATTACACTAGTACAACATTCGCCTACCCAAATCATAACGTTAATTTTGACCTGTCCCTCACCCTCTCTCTCTCTCTCTCTCTGTGAAACACACACACACACACACCATGGCAGAAGTACTGAATGAAGTGCAAATTGTTGAGTTCCGGGAGGCCTTCAGTCTATTTGACAAAGATTGAGATGGTTAGTTTCTTGCAACTCAAAGCTCGTTTTATGATTTCTGAGTCCATATTCTTGATTTTTAACATGTTTTTGTACATATATGAACATTTTTTCATGGGCTAATCAAATTCGCAGGTTGCATTATGATCGAAGAACTGGCTACGGTAATTAGGTCCTTGGATCAAAATCTGACTGAGGAAGAGCTCCATGACATGATCAATGAAGTCGACGCCGATGGAAACGGGACCATTGATTTCTCCGAATTCTTGACCCTCATGGCCAAGAAAATGAAGGAACACGGAGTCAGAAATTTTAATTTTGTCACTCAAGTTTAATATTATCTCTATAAATTTGAGAAGGGTGACTGCTCGATCAGCCTTTCCTCGTTTCATCTATAGTAGAATCGAAGAATTTAAAAAATATGAGTTATAGAGCATATTATATTTAAACATTTTCAACATAGATTTGTGTGTGTGTGTGTGTGTGTGTTAGAAAACGGATGCCCAGGAGGAGGAGTTTCTGTTTTGCCCCAACAAAAATATTACATAGAAAATTAAGAGACATTATTTTAGCAGTCAGTAAACACGTTTCCTTCGCTGTTAACTATCTCTCACATCGATATTAAATCAAAAAAAGTTGTATGATCTGTAATAGCTTAGGCAATCGTGAGCTGATCTGCTGTGTTAATTTCCCTTGGCAAAGAAACGAAATGTCTCGAGGATCAGCTGAATGTGCAATTATTGATATTTAGCGTATGCTTGATGGATTGCCTTGTACGCCCTCGAGGCCCTCTATCCACAGGGTTGGTACTCATTTTCGAAGTGGCGGACAGGACCATATTTATGATCCCGAAGTGCTTTCTATAGGCCCTTGTCACCAATACAATCCTAGATTACAGCGCATGGAACAATACAAATTGTGGTACCTAAACCGACTTCTTAAACGTAAAAACGAGCAAAGTGTTGATAGGTATGTAATTGCTGTGGCAGCCATGGAGAAACATTCAAGAAAGTGCTATGCAAAACCCGTCAATCTTGATGAATATGCATTTGTGACCCTAATGGTACTTGACGGTATCTTTCTTGTCGAATTGTTCCAGTTTTATGGCCTCGAAAACTTGAGAGATGTGTACCTTGAGACACCACAGATTCCGGGACAGCTTGCGCCACGACATTCTCTTGGTTGAGAACCAAATCCCCTTCTTTGTCCTGAATGAGCTTTCCAATATGACCAAGACCAACATAAATGAAAATGACCATCTGGTTAAGCTTGCTTTGGGGTTCGTTGAGTGCCCGTTTCTGGGAAGCCACCACTCTGTTTCATGAGTTTGGGAGGAACAACCACTCAAGAATATCGACCACCGACCACCTCTGCGGACTACTACATTATTATTGCTTCATTCCCTTTGAGAAAACATTAATCTCATCAAATGGGTACGAGACTAGTGAGGTCGGATCTAAGTGGGACAACATACAGTCCATCTCCAAGCTTAGAGAGGCCGGAATCGAGTTTCGGAAGGCGAAACTAAACGAGCACTTAATGGGTATCAAGTCCTTGAATGGAGCATTGACGATTCCGGAATTGAGCATTTTTGACGATATAGAGTCCCAGCTCAAGAATCTAATAGCGCACGAGCAATATTGGCCAGACTGAAAGCGAAGATACTTCTCCAACTATGCCTTCTTCATGCATTGTTTGATCAAGACCTCAAACGATGTGGAGTTTCTACGCAGTTGTGGGATAATCAAGAACTGGTTGGGGGCCGACGAAGAGGTTTGCCTGATGTTCAATAGGCTGGGGAGGAAAGTTGTGATATCTGGCGATTTTTGTTACTCGTGAGTGTTCTGCAGTGTGAACAGTCAGTGCCTGCGTCGGGCCAGGAAATGGAAAGCGAGTCTAAAGAGGAATTACTTCAACAGCCCCTGGACCATCATATCATTTCTTGCTGCCGCCCTATTGTTGCTTCTCACCTTCGCTCAGACTGCCTACACCATTCTTTCATACTATAATCGCCTACACCATTCTTTCATACTATAATCGCGGGACGTGATTGCCAATTCCATCAACCAAACCACAGACAGGGCATGCGGAGCCAATTCAAATCTTCTGCTACATAATCGTACCACATATATGTAGGAAAACAAAATCTTTATAATGTATTGGTGTGTATTAGTGGATGATTCAGATAATTAGGAAAAGAAAATCTTTATAATTATTTTCATATCATGAGTTTTATTATTTATTTTGTGTAGTGTGTGTAAGTGTGTAGGAAATATTAGGGGTTTGGGTCTAACTCAACCCCAAAAGCTAGCTCAAGAGGTGAGGGTTGCCCAAGCCATTATAAACCTCACCACATTTGGTTATTTATTCAATGTGGGAGATAGTTAACACGCTGCCCCCCTCACACCCAGACCCGAATACTGAAAAACAATCTAAAACGTGAAATTAAATAGCGGGAGGCACAATTAGAACATAGGACCTAACCTGCTCTGATACCAAGTAGGAAATATTAGGAGCTTGGGCCTAAATCAACCCCAAAAGCTAGCTCAAGAGGTGAGAGTTGCCCAAATCATTATAAACCTCACCACATTTGATTATTTATTCAATGTGGGAGATAGTTAACAAAGTGTGAGTTATAAATTTTTCTACTTTTTCTTCTTTTCCTTTTCTTTTTTCAATATCTCGACGATATGCTCAATTCACTAATTCATCTAAATTTTATTAGTTATTTTGTGTGGTGTGTGAGCTATAAATTGTTCTACTTTTTCTTCTTTTCCTTTCTTTTTTCCTCTTTTTTTTTGGAGGGGGGGGGGGGTATGGGGGACCTAGGGGTTGGGCGTAGGGGCTTCCGGCTATTTTTAGGGGTTTCTTAGTAATTTTATCAAAATATAGGGATTAAAAAAATAATTATGTTACTAAAATCAATACAAATACTATTCAAAGCGCCGATTTTCCTCTTGCAAGGTTTCACATCAAGGTTCCTTTCTTCCTTACAAGGGAAGAGAAGAGTCACGCATATAGATTACTATTAAAAGTTGTCAATATAATTCTTTCTATAATATTCATATTTTTGTTAAATTATCTTGATTTATTAATTTATTGTAATTTTAATTTTATTATTTATTAATTTTATTATTTTTGTTATTATGAAATTTATTAATTTATATACCTTTATTAATTTTTGTAATTATTCATCTTATTAATCCTTTTTTGGAATTACAGCGAAATTCCACCTAGTGTTTAATGATAATTTTTTAAAAAACAAATAAGCAGAAATTACCCCTGCATTTCTGTCGGAAAAGTTGGCGCGTTCATTTACAGTAATATTCTCCACGGAAATGCACAGACTTGCTGCCAAATTATTGAAAAATGACATTCGTCAAAATTTTGTTGGAAAATGTGCCTTGTTTTAGTGAATGTAATATGAGAAAATATGAACAGTTGGAACTAAAACTGTAAAGTGAAAACATTTTGTACCAAAATCAAGATTTTGCCTACTCTCAACGCAAAAAAGAACCTCTTTGGAAAATTTGTAATGGGGAAATTTTGTCATAAATTTAAAGTATTTGTAGTGGATTAATGACAAGATTCAATATAAATAGAATTAAAAAAAAATTAATGACCACGCATTTATTAACGAAATTGAATTGCTATAGATTAAATCCATCATAAAAAGTAAATTTATATTATATAAAATTTGTGGTACCTAATTTATTTAAACTAAGATGATTTTATGATTAAAAAAATTAATAGAAGGAAAAAGTAGAGGAAAAAAAAAAGTAAACACACGTGTACTACGAATAAATACTAAACCAAAGACATCAAAAGATAATTATTACATACCCTCTCTTATTCGAATTACACTAGATCTCTTACATAATAACTTTTGTATTTGATTAGGCATCTGTCCACATACTAGTGTTTGGGTCCAAAAATAAATTTTGAAATCAGATTCGGAGTGAGCTGATATTTGATCCTTTTCGCCATGCCGAAATGAATTAATAAGACCCAGGCCACTTCAACGCATCCACAGAGCCCATTTGGAGGCTCAGGCCGGAATAAAATAACGGCCCATGGCCCAATCGGCCAAAAATATAAAATAGAAAAATAAAATAAATACAATAATGAATTCAAATTCAAACCCCTCACTTTTAAGGGTTGTTAGATGAAGAATAATAGATTGGTTAAAAATAGGCATTGTTATACCTAGACATGCCTTAAATAAAGGCCATGTGATGCAAAATATTGAAATTGAAACAAGATGGCATAAACTGTCACATCAAGAAATAAGAAGGTACACCCATTTCAAATAGTCAAGTCTTTTGAAGTCACCCAACTCCAAGAATAAAGAATGGCGGTTGCGGCTTGAAGTCTATAAAAGGGGTCTGAATTCGTCATTTGGAAAACACACAACGTCAATCAACAATCAACACAACTTTCTCAATCAAGGAGTCTGCGCTTCTCTGATTCCTTAACTTAAATGAACAAAGAATAGCTTTAGTTCAAGTAGGTAGAAAACCATTGTAGATGTTTGTAGCCATACCTCATTCGGCTCGAAGTTAATTAGGATATCAATGCACTCATTCCGTAACTTCACGAAGTCGTAACCATCACTCACTTAGATTGGGCCCGGTTCGAGGTGAGATATCAATGTGGCGGAGTGGTACCCGGCATTCATATGGAGCACATGCATGAAGAAAAGTACAGACGGAGTCAATCAATGTTCGTTGGAGTGATCAGCCTTTGAATACAACCACAGATAGATCTAGCCGGAGTCATCAATGTGGCCGATTTGTAGCTAGAGTTCTTAGGGACTGCTCAATGCATCTCTGTCATAGATATGACCCAAGTCATCAATGCGTATATCTGTAGTCGAGTCCTATAAAGTCCGTAACTTTTCGACCTTTTTCGATTTTTGAGAGTGCTGAATTGTTAAGTCCTACATTGAGTTGTAGGCAAGTAGAACCTAAGGGGTAGTGTTTGCCTACTCCGATTCAATCGATTTTCAGATAGAAGTCTTAGGCGTACCACATTATTTTTTCACTTCGAACCACATCATTTTCACTTCGAATCACATCACTTTCACTTCAAATCACAAGACTTCCACTTGTGTGCTCCTGTACACTGGCACACCCGCGCCCGAACACCAGAAAGCTTCGAATTGGTTGCTTTCCAATCAAACTCAACCGGTTCGAACCCTAAGCGGCCACTTCGGCGCTGCCGAAGAAAATTTATGCAAACAACTAGTAAGGTTTGTGGCACCGCGCAATGCGTGCTGCCCATGGTCACTTGCTCAATTTGCATCGATTTATATGGCTTCGTTGCTTGGCTGAGTTACTTGTTGATAATAATTAAAGCAGAAGGATTACGTATTTGTAGGAGGGGAGATGCAGGAAACCTGTATTGTATTTTTTTTTTTTTCTCTTTTTCTTTTTTCTCTCAATAAGACCAAATCATGCCCGTCATAGGGTTTTTGTTGGATCCCGCCCTTTTATTAATCAATCAAAAATATTATAGAGAGAAACTTACAAAGTACATAAAAAGCCTAAAATAAGTTCAAATATTTTAAAAAATTATGATAGTGTGAATGAAGAATACTACTCTCTTTAAAATAAATAAATAAATAACAACAAAGCCATTAAAGCGTGCTATTCCTTTTCCAATGAAAATAAAAACTAATAAGACAATTTGTAAAAAGCAAACCCAAAATTTAAGCCCTATGGATGTGAGTCTTTTTTTTTTCTGCGCAATGATCCCACTTTGTTCCCCGTTGTTTGCAAAATAAGTGAGCTTTGGCCCATCAGCTGTCGACTCTTTTAAATAATGAAAACCCACAAAAAGTTCGGCCCACAATCCACCAAAAGGTCCACAAAAGTACCAACAAAGCAGCCTTAATTTACCTAAAATAATAAATATCATAGATGGAAGTGTCAGAATACCACAATCCCCATAAACAGCCTCTAGTCAAATGAAACCCAGCCTCCAAAATTTAGGTCTCGTTTACTTTGGTGGCTAACATTGGTTAACCATTGTAAACCTTCATAATCCCATGTTTACTACACATGTCAGGTAGCCCGTGTTTAGATGCAAAATTTGTGAAAATGCCAGTTAACACTTGTTAAAATAGATGCTCCAATTCGGCGAGTTAAATTAAACTCTCCAATGGACAAGATTGTGAAATTACCACATAGACCATAAATTGATTTTAATTACAACATTGCCATTGATGTTTACTTACATTCCCTTGGGATGCACGAAGACTCCCTCTTCTCCACCCCCTCTTCAATGGCGGCCATTTGGGTGAGTTTTCATCTTTGAATTCTGGGAAATGGAATTAACCCCACGAATTGAACATTGAGCCTTCACTCTGAACAGCCCCTCTTACAAAATCGGTCAGTCGTCACACCACCACTCCCAAGAACCATCAAAACACCACCACCAACGCTCACGACGGCGACTACTCAACGCCTCCTCCATCTCCGCCATGTTCTGCGGCGACGTCCATAACCCCTTTGCCACTTCTCCTTACCCTCTCTTAGTTCAAGGAGAAAATACAGGGGTCGAAAATTGGCACCGACGCACCGTCCCACAGCTGTAAGTGCAGAGATGGAGGAAATCTGATTTGGGAATTGTTGGGGCAAAATTGTAAAATGAGGGATTAAACCAAAATTAGGTCACAGTCCAAATAAATAGTCATGGGTATTTGGGCCTAAGTACAAACTTAAAACAGCCCAAGTAAACAAGTAATTTGGGTCAACAAAAACCAATCTAAACCAACCAATTAACCTTTCGGGCCAAACCTGAGTCAAGACCAACAAGGGAAGTAAACGAGGCCTTAGAGTATTACCATCAGCCCCATAAAATAAAATTTTTGGATGCCTACTATGAACCCAAGGCCACATTTGAAATTTGCCATAGCCATTGGAGGTTTATTGGCCCGAAATTTCTTTTGGCTATGTGGTCCACGTTTGAAAAGGTCTATGAGCCCTCAGATGGAATTTTGAATGCAATTTATGTTTCGTTTGAAACTAGAAGACATTTAGTGAGATTTGCAAGAAATATCTACTTTGCCCTCACATATGTGTAATCTCCATGAATAAATGGGGGCACAAATGTCTTTTGAAAAGGGCCACTGAGGAACAACAAATAATATCACCCTCACCCTAGACATTAGTAGTGACCATTTTCACGGGCTTGACCGCGGGCCTCGAATTAATTACGGGTCAGCAAGTGGCCATTGGGGATGACTATTGTCCAAAAACAAACAAACAATTTAGGAACACTAGACAACTAATAGCACCCCATAGCACATCTCAAACATGGCCCAAGTACACAACTGCAGTCAATTTCTCTAAAACTTACATGTTCCCCCCTTAAAGTATTATGCACCATATGCAAAACCCCCCGATGCAAAATAAAATTACATAGACCCCTTGGCATCTGATTCCCTTCCAAATAGCAATAACACAGCAGCAAGAGACCAATCTAAGCTCATTTGAATCCATCAAAATTACAGAAGCCCACCTGTTGTCAAAACTTTGCAAATAACATTCGCATCCCTAAAAGGATTCTGCACCTTAGAAACTGCTCCTCAAGGTAAATTAAAATTACAATACCCCATTGGCGGTTGATACATTTTCAAATAACAATAATATATCCAACAACTAAGAAGGAAGAGGTCAGCCCAATCTAACTTAAATGCACAGATAATAGTTCTTAAAAGAGCCCCTTATCTGAATCAAAAACCAAAAAAATCGATTAACATCAGAATCACCTATCGCCCCATGATGTCACAAAAAAATGACTGCAAAAGCCCTGAGAATAACGCAAAATATCTTAGCTGAGAGACAACACATGAGCCATCACCAAAGAACACAACAAAGCCATCAAGCAAAGGGGCATTAGCAACTAAAAATGATCCCAATCATCATCAATAAAGATAGCAATAATAGCAGCAATATAAGGATCAAGAAAGAGAACTTACAAAAACTCCCTTACAAAAGCCCCCTTTGATGTTATATGAAATAACACTTACCCACTGCCAAAGAAACTTCCATCAGCAAGCTTCTTATTCAACTGCAAACATAAGCTGCTGCACCTCTGCGGCTAAAATAAACCACCCCTATCAAGTTAAACAGCAAATACAACCTCCACTTATATTAATGTAATGATATTTTGCCTGAAAATTAAGAACTCTTAAAAAAAAAAAAAAAGACCACCGCTAATACACATGCAACAACCTTACTGGAAATGAACAACAACGTCATATATATATACAATAACTAAAGTACATAAAATGTGTAAATAAACAACTTATCAGCCAGCTTATATGATACAACTGGCAATATATAAAATTACGTAATCAAAAACAGTGCAATACCACGAGCAACCACATCCCAACGTTGGTAAAAAAAAGATTCAGCATAATACAAATAATATATAATCCATAGCACATAATATGATTCAATAACCACAAAACAATATAAATACCCATATCTGTAGAGAAAACTAAAGAGCCAACCTTCACAAGGGCAACACAAGTAGTGCACAATCAATCGTTGTTCCTGCCCAACATCAAAATGATGTAAACATCAATTAGCACAAACACCACACCATATCGAACAAAAAAAAAAATTTGACCAAATCATTCAACAAAATAAAAAAAAAAAATCAGTTGCATGAAAGAGGCAATGAAACTGACCTATAGAAATGGTAGACAATTAGTGCACATAACAGTCGGATGGTCGGACCCCTATTTATACAAGGCAATTGGGTCCATGGAAAAAATGAAGCATGCCACGGGGCGCCCAAGGGACAGATGGCAACAAAGACTGGCAGCACCAATCAACGACAACAAGTAAAAAATCAAATGAATAAAATGCATTAAAAATATTAATCGAAATAAGTTTTTAATGAAGTTTTGCGCAGTTGCATGAATAAGTTTCGTTTGTTAGCAACAACTTTACCACCGTGTCTTCCAAAACACCAGTTTTGCGCAGTGCCCACAGAGTTTGGATCCCAAATCCACGCCCCCACACCACAATCCCGCACAATCAAATCCACAATCCCACACAATCGTGGTTATAACATCTGAATAACATCGAAGAATGAAGTTTTTTTTTTTTTTCTTTTGTGGTCCAGAATTCACTGGGGGTAGGGACGGCGTGGGTGACGGGTTCCAAGTGGCATCGGTTGGGGTTACCAATTGGCAAGAAGTAGAGAAGACAAAAGAGCGTGTTATAGGTTTAGTATTTCCTAAATGCTTTCTCGTTAGAAATTTTTTTTAATTTGTGACGTTTGTCTTACCCAATTTTTTTATTATTCTCTTTCATATTATATATTTTTTTTACTCTCTTTCTTTATTCTCTCTCATCTCTTTGTATATTTATTTTTTTCAATTGATTTTATTTTATTTTATTTTTTAAATTTCCCTTATCATTAAATTTTTAACTTTTAATTTTAATTTCTTTCTTCTCTTGGTATTTGTGTTAAACGTCATTAGTTTTGTACTTATTTATAATTTCTTTTTTTAATTAAATTGTCATACTTGTGTGCTTTTTTATTATTTTTTATCTTTATTTTTTTATTTTGTTTAGTGACACTCACATACTTTGTTATTGTCCAAATTAAAAGAAAATAATATTTTTTATTTACCATTCCAATTCTAATTAAATTAAGAGTATATCCTAATTTATTAATAAAAAATTAAACAAGAAAAGACAATAATTATCAAAATCAAAGAAGGATACCCAAAAGACAATTTGGAGGAAAGAAAAAACAACGGCAATGGGTGACTCCATCTTTCTTACTCGCCGGCGGTGGTTTCCCGTCTTCGTGACTCCGCCCACGTCGGCGTCTAGTACACTATTCTCCTAAAATTCGATATTGTTATTTAAGTGTATGCGTGTATGTGCTTGAGTGTGTGTGTGTATGTGTGTATGTGTTTATATATATATATGTATGTATGAGTGTATGCTTGAAAGTGTGTATATATATACATATATGAAAATTCCTCGTTCATTAATATAATTAACCCAAATAGAATTAGAATGGTAAATAAAAAATATCATTTTCCTTTAACTAGGGCAATAACAAAATGTGTCAGTATCACTAAACAAAACAAAAGAATAAAGATAAAAAAATAATAAAAAAAGTACACAAGCACGACAATTTAATTTTAAAAAAAGGGAAAAAAAATACATTTTTCATACAATAATTTGTCAATTTTTCGATTTTGGTACACTAATTTAGGGGGGTAACACATTTAGTACACTATGTCGGAAAAATATGGCAATTTAAGTACAAATTTGGTAAGCGCGGCCAAAATTCACTGGAATGCTGATGTGCCACCGACATGGATAAAAAAATGCTGACTTGTCACTAGTGTGGAATGCTGACTTGTCATTGACACATCAACATTTCCGCGAATTTTGGCCGCGCCAACCAAATTTGTACTTAAATTGTCATATTTTTCCGACATAGTATACTAAATGTGTCACCTCCTAAATTAGTGTACCAAAATCAAAAAGTTGATAAATTACTGTATGAAAAATGTAGTTTTCCCATTAAAAAAAAAAGGAAGAAATTATACATAGGTGCACAACTAATGATGTTTAAAACAAAAACCAAGACAAGAAAGAAATTAAAATTAAAAGTTACAAAATTAATGATAAGTGAAAAATTAAAAAAAATCAATTAAAAAAACAAGTATAAAAGGAGAGGAGAGAGAATAAAGAAAGAGAGTAAAAAAGGTATGTAGCATGAGACAGAAAAATCAAAAATTGGATAAAACACATGTCACAAATTAAAGGTGTTTTTCTAGTGGGAAAGTGCATTGTACATCTAGGGGCTTCTTTTGAAAGTTATTAGAATATTAAATGAATTTAGAATTTGTCATAATAATTATTAAACAAAATGTTTAAGAGATAATTGAAGATGTTTTGTCTAAATTTATAAGCTTCTCAAAACATCATATAAGATATTCTGAGAATTATTTTATAATAGTTTATAAGATGTTTTGAGAGTTATTCTACAATATTTTATAAGTTGTTGTAAAGTGTTTGATAAAAATATTGTAGGGAGCCAAACACCCTCTAAATATATTTCAAATTTGTTCTAGTGTGCTTATTAATATTCTGGATCGTTAACCGACCCTGGCCATTCTACTAACAAATTATCCCAGTATCTAACAAAATAACAGTGACTTATCATGACGAGTAAATAGTAACCAAAATAAATTAACTAACAGATATAAAAAGTAAACTTTATTATTATTATTTTGAATTAAGTAAAGTTTATTGTTCATTAAAGCAAAACTTCAATTAAAAATCTAATTTATCCACATATTTTTTTTTCTCTTTACTCTTATCACGTGAAATGAATGGTGGGTCGTGGATGTATGATGTCCACATAGTAAATTTCGGAGATTAATTTGTATTAATTATAAAACCACATCCTTTTTCAAGAGCGCTTTTGTACAATATATTAGATTTGAAAAAAATGCATATTAAAGCTATAAATATTTGTTTTGAAGTCACTTATACATAAAATATAAAAATAAAAATACTCAGCTGAGTTTAATTTCTCAAGTATACGAAATTGAATTTAAGTATCTTATTAACAAAATAAATATCTTGTTTTTTTTAACTGAATCAGACTTGAAATTTACGATCAATCTAGTAAAATACTTTGCCTCTTAACAGGTTCAATAAAGTCGCGATTCCGTTACTCTTCGTTAACCTCCCCGTTCACGCTAAAAACGTGAATGAGATATTTTGCGCTTTCTCGCTTCTCTTCCTCTTGTTGCCCTGCTCAGGAATCAGTAGCAGACAGGTATTTCCGTTAAATTCTGCAACTTTTTTCTGCGAATCCCAATACAGGGGACGGTTTTTGAGAGCATCTCACACCTTCCTTCAATCCCACGAAAATCTTTTCAATTTTCCCAATAAAAAAGTGAAAAAATTTACAGAACCCAGATCCCCACTCCAACTCAACACAGATTTCAAGAACTCAAATCCACCGCCACCACCACAAAAATGGCCACTCATTTCAACCTGACTTACACGCATTCCACCCCACGCTCCTCCGTCCCGCCACTCCACCGCCGGAATGTCGGGAACCCATTTGTCCTGTTCACTAAACAAACATCATGGAGCTACAGAAGTGCTGTCACTATCAGCATTTCGAGAATCAGGGCCGCCAATGAGGGAGGCGACTCGTACTTGGACATGTGGAAGAACGCGGTGGACCGCGATCGGAAGTCCGTGGAGTTTGAAAGAATGGCGGAGAACTCTGCTGAAATCAGAGAGAAGGAGGGAGAGCTGGGAAATGGAGAGAGCAGTGAGGAATTGGAGAGGAGGAACCGTGAGTTCGAGAAACTTCTGGGGGTTCCTATGGAGGAGAGAGATAGGGTTCAGAGAATGCAGGTCATTGATCGAGCTGCAGCGGCGATAGCTGCCGCCAGGGCGTTGCTGAAGGAGAGGTCGCCGTCGCAGGAGGACGTTTCCCGTGAATTGAGGGTTGAGAGAGGCGGCGACGAGATGGAGGATCGACAAGAAGGTAACTTATGTATCTTCTTGGATTTCTTGACTAAGAATTATTATCTTTTTCCAATTTTTGGAAATGTATCTTTTGTGGTCATTAATACTAAAACTGTGATGAAAAATTCGTAGTGGGGTGCGTTTATTTTGAGTATCAGATTAATATTAGGTTTCAATTTGGGAATTTTCATTTGCTTGAAGGGGAGGGTTGCTAACTGTGGTATCTCTCTGATGATGTTTTGGAGATTGTCAATGTGATGCTAGTTTAGGTATTTACTTCAGGTGATTTGATTGTTTTCTTCAGTCAGATGAATTCAACTTTACATGATGCCCCTGTAATGTCACTGAGATATTGCTATATTTGTTGTTTTTAAATTTGAGTAAAGTTATCCTGGAAATGTAGAAAGATCCATCATAATCTTTACATGATTATCTCAGTCTAGAATCACAGGATTAGAGATAATGTGATTTCTCATAATGTATTCATACTATACATTTGATGATTTTAACCATGATGAACAAGAATGGTTCATTTATTGGAGGATTCCCTCTCTTTCTGGTGTTTCTTGTTTGATCCTAATTATGCTCAAGACATTTGGTTCAAGTGTGTGTAGATGGTATAATGAATAGAACAGATGACGTTCTTTTCAATTGTACATATAATTCAGAAGACGTTCTTTTCTATCTGTATGTATAATTTCTTTTGAGCTTCGTGATTTTTCTCCTGCTATCTTTCAAATAAAATGAAGTGTATAGAGCAAAAGAAATTTAATTATCACCAGATTATCTAGGCTTGTCAGTTGTTTCAGTTATCAGTCTAATCATATAAAACTCATTATTCTCGCGCATTAACTTTTAGAGTCATATCCGGATATAATTTCTGAGTCCTTCATAACTTGAGCTATTTTTTCTGTAGTTCTTCAATTATTTACATTGTCATTTTATTTTATCTTGACCAGGGATACAGAATCAGAACTCGTTGCTGCCTCAATCAGGAAGCTCAGGCATTGTAACACCAGGTCCAAGTTTCTGGGCGTGGGCCCCTCCTCCAAGTGATGATGATATTGAAATAAAGCCCACAGGAAAAGTGTCTCCATCTCCAGTAGAAAGGAGCCCTGTACTGGAAATTGAAAGAAGTTCAGATTTTTTATCACTCCCATTTGAGAGTTCAACGCTTCAAAGTAGGAAGGATCTGCTCCTCCCTCCTCTTCAGTCACTCGTGGAGGCTGAGAAAGAGGAGCTCAATAGCTCCACTCAAGAAACACCTCATCTTGAGGACGAACATGAACTTGGCATTCAATTTTCAACACATGCTGCTGAAGCAGTTGATGCGCTGAGTAACATGGACGAAGTGTCCTCACAAGGAGTAAATCCAGATGGATCGAGGTGGTGGAAAGAGACGGGAATTGAGAAAAGACCTGATGGGGTACTCTGTAAATGGACACTGATGAGGGGCGTTAGTGCTGATAAAGCCATTGAGTGGGAAAACAAATACTGGGAAGCTGCTGATGAGTTTGGTTATAAGGAACTCGGTTCTGAGAAATCTGGACGTGATGCTCATGGGAACGTTTGGCGTGAATACTGGAGGGAGTCAATGATGCAGGTTAGGCATTTACAAAGTATTCCAATTGATTTATTTTGTTCAATCTTTTGTTTTTTGGTAATTTAGTTACGATCAATTCTTACGCAGATTGAAGGGCTTGTCCACTTTGAGAAAACTGCAGATAAATGGGGCAAGAACATACAAGGGGACGAGTGGCAGGAGAAGTGGTGGGAACATTATGATGCTTCGGGCCGAGCAGACAAGTGGGCGCACAAGTGGTGCAGCATTGATCCACACACCCCTGTAGAGGTTGGCCATGCTCATGTTTGGCATGAAAGGTATCGAAAGTGTTTGGCTCTGTTAATGTTTACACTACCATACAATAACTCTCTGTATCTCTCTCTCTCACTCTCACACTCACACACACATCACAAAGACTGATGCATTATGGTTGCTCGTGATAGGTGGGGCGAGAAGTATGACGGGCAAGGAGGCAGCATAAAATACACTGACAAATGGGCTGAGCGTTTTGAAGGCGATGGGTGGGCAAAATGGGGTGATAAATGGGACGAGCATTTTGATCCCAATGGTCATGGGGTGAAGCAAGGTGAGACGTGGTGGGAAGGTAAGTATGGTGACCGCTGGAACCGAACATGGGGTGAGGGCCACAATGGCTCTGGGTGGGTGCACAAGTATGGCAAGAGCAGCAGTGGAGAACACTGGGACACTCATGTTCAGCAAGATACTTGGTACGAGAGATACCCGCATTATGGTTTCTATCATTGCTTTGAGAATTCGGTTCAGCTACGTGAAGTTCCAAAACCATCCGAATGGGAATAAACGAGATGATCTATCTACTGCACCAGTTTCTGCTTGTGTACAATTCCTATCCTGTCAGTACTGTTCTGCTATTATAAACCGAGCATTGATATTTGTAGTGGGTATAGCTACTACATGTATGACTTGTTGAATGTTTTGGTGTTGAGCATTAGTTTCTGAGAAGTAAAATCCTTGGTTTGATGCCGATTAGTAGTGAGTATATGTCTTCCATTTCCTGATTTCCTCTTGATGATTTTGTTGTGCTTATTCTTTTGTTGATCGATTTTAATGGCTTTCTCACATTTCATGCTGAAACTAAAAGTGTTTCTGATGCTAAGTTTGTCAGTAGGTATTGGGATAATCTACTATTCCACACAAATTAAACCAGGTTCTTTCACTTGCTTGTCTGAATAAACATTTATCACAAATTTAATGAAATTTGTCATAAAACTATACTCTGCAATGACTGCTTTTCATTACAATATTATTATTAGATGCCTTATCTTTAATTGTGTTTTAATAGAATTTCGTCATCAATTCATCTTCAATATATTTTTCATTTTTTTTGTATAATGAGAATCTCTGTCACAAAATTTTTACTAGCAAAGAGGCAATCATGACATAGTTCTATTTTTACTTTGGCAAATTATGTTTATTCCCCATAAGGTATAATGTAATTACAAATTAGTCCTTTCAATTTTTAAAATTACATTTACCCTCTGATGTATGTATCAACTTAAAACAATTCGTCCTTTATCAAGGCGTGACATAATTGCGAGTTGTATTTTTATTGTGTTTGGTGAGATTTTGAGATAGAATTCATATGATTTTGACAAGTTCAACATATAGAAATTATATATAAAGTTAATTTAAAAAAAAAGAAAAGAAAAACAAAACGGTAATGGCGGTATCGTATTATAGATGGAGATGCTCGATAGTGGTTGTGGTGGAATAGAATGAAATTAATTAGCGAAGATTGGTGGAATAATAAAATTGATTGAGGTATATTATTAGATTTGTCGATAAGCATTTCTTGATGGTCGAGCTAATTGAGATATATTTTTTGATGGTCTAATTAACTACTATATTTAAAGAAAAGTTATCTTTTGCGCATTGCTGTTGTATCCTAAATCTCGAAGAGATATCTGTAATATTTAAAATAAGAGAATTAATTTATAATTACATGATACCTTGAGCGGTTGATGTAATTTGCCTTTATTTTTTGTTTTATTTTTTGGAGGTGGAAAAAAGTGACTCTATTCCAGACAAGTGGTCAAAGTTTCCAAGTTTTAAATTGATTGTATTCGTCGGAATCTGATTGGCCACCAACCAACTACGTCATATGTGTACCCTCTTAAGAAAACTTGAAATATTCATCCCTTTCAAACGCGCTAATGACGAGTAGAGTCGCCCCCACGGTTACACAGTACACACGCTTTTAATCTGACTGACTTCAATTACTTAATCTCATCAATTCCAATTCCTCCTGATGACCTACTATTTACTCTTTTATTGGACATTCAATGATTACTACTTTATAATTTTGTGAGCAGTAAATTAAATTCTGGAGTAATTTATTCTAATTTCGCCTCGAAAACTTCAAATCATTGCGCAATTTATTACCAAAGTCTTTCTTTCCTTTTTCATTTTTTTTTTGATATAAAAGAAATCACAACGAAAGAAATTCTGTTTATGGTTATTTATTTTATTAGCGATAAGTAATGTAATACTTTATTTTTTTTAAAATTTAAAAGTATTAATGTGATGAAGTAATGTGTAATACATCGTTTCATATAAAAATATTATATTAAATAATTAAATATTGCAAATTAACACCTATGTATTTTGATCTTAGTTACATGAAAATCAATTTTTTGCGCTCTGTGTTTTCTCAACGCACTATTAAAATAACTAAATTTAACACATGGAATGTGATATTTTTAGAAAAAATGTCTCAATTATGTAGCTATTGTGACACTTTATAAAAAATGCATCAATAGACTATATCAAATTTTAGCTAGTGAGTTTTTTGTGACATTATAAAATGTCATAATAAGATATCATTATTCTCCAACGCACGACACTTTAACTAGTACTGTCAATTGATATTAATTAAAGTGTCGTGTATTTGAGTGTAACAATATTATATTTTAACATTTTACAGTGCCACAAAAGACAAGTTCTAGTAAAAATTTGATATAGGCTGTTAAGACATTTTTGATAAAGTGTCATAGTAGATGTATAATTTAAACACTTTTTTGAAACTATACATTATATATATATATATATATATCTCAAATTATACAATTTTTTTATTGATAATACATCATAATCTACGCGCGCGCATATTTACTCGAATTCGAACCTTATCCATTACACTGTCTATAGCTTTAAAACGGAATATATATTTATTAGACCAAAAATTCTAGACCATCGATCTTTTTTTTTTTTTTTAAGTGACTTAAAATCTAAATTCAAGATCAGTTATAGGACAGATTTTCCAACCCTTTACAAGTCAGTCAATGGGATTAACAATTTATAGTTACTACGTAATTCTGGCCCTATACATCAGTATCAGAAAAATCTATTTTATAATTTAAAAAAAAAGAAGAAGAAAAAGCTTAGTCGTGATAAAATAGAAAACCTTAAATACCAATTAATTATAAATATTGAAATATATAATATAAGGGAAATCAAAGTTGATGCGTGTAGCACAGGTTTTGTACCTTGTGGGCTGAGCAAAACCGCGTTGACAGCCGAGCACATTTATGTCATTCTGATGCTGTAATTAATTACTTTTTATTAATATATATAATATTAATTACTTTTTGATGCCAATCCTGCGAGCTAATTAATTAATATAGGTTTATCACGGTTGCGAAGGGACAAAGCTGTTTATATTAGAAGATAGTCTTTTTTAAGTAGAGAAATATTTATTTTTTTAAAAAAAATACTTTAAAATTAAAAAAATTGTATTTGGATGAGTTTTTTTTTAAAAAAAAAACAAAAATCAGGAAAAAACCAAAAAATGAGTTTTTTTAGAAGCTACCAAAAATTAACTTCAAATAAAAGCACATTTTATTATGGTATCTAAATACAAAATTGCTTAATTTTAAAGAAAACTCTATTGTAAAAAAAAAAAAACTTTAAGAAGAACTTTTTTGAAACCCATCCGAACAGGCTAATTATGAATAATTGATAAAAACTCTCAGCCCAAATCAGGGACAGACAAGGAGGTTAGAGGGCGTGGTCGCCTCCCTCAAATTTATAACGAACTAGAAATTATATAATTTTTTTGGGTAAATTTTAAATTTGCCCACCTCCCTCAAATCATATAAATGCCTTTAATATTTCATAAAAATTTGACCTCTATTCCAAAAATTCCATAATTTTAATTTCAAAGTCTCATATGAGAAAATGATATTTTTTCAAGTCGTTCAATTAACGGACATTATTTTTAATGTTTGTGGAGCTCACTTTGGTCCAAGTTCAGTCACAAAACTGAAGGAGTTTGTAGTCTTTGGTCCAAAATCCCAATATATACTCCACAAGTGAAATATTGTGGTCCCAATTATTTTTTTTAGTAAGTCATCCGATATTAACTGTTTGTTCGACTCATTCTACCTATATATTCATTATTCAATTAATGTCAGATGTCTGATGCATGTCCACTTTCAAATTTGCACCGTACGTGTATATATCATGCAATTTAATTAGACACTGAAATACATAATAAAATGTAAAAATGAAATAGAAAATTTGATCTGTAAATCATCTTTACTCGTGTCAGTGGGATCGGTATCCTCGGCAAGTGTAAGAAATCTTGAATCGAAGGTATTATAATTATATGATTCTTTAATTGCTATGACCATGTTGAATGATTTTTAGTTAATATTTTTTTTATGTTATACAACGTTAACACGGTTTCAAAAGGATATATAGAGGAGCTAATCAAGTGTGTGGCACTTGTACAACAGAGCTTATACATAATTGGCACTGTAAAATATGGAACTCCCCCCACCCTCGTGCAAGCACCGTAGCGTGGCCTTGGGTTGCAAAACTACTATATTTATCTTCATGCATGTTTTATTATATATATATATATATATATGGTTAAGTGCAGGGACGAAGCTAGAAGAGGGATGGAGGGGATGGATGCCCCTCTCCCTGTTCCCTTTTTTCAAATTCATATTGAATTAAATTTTATATAGATTTTGCCACCCTCTTCTGTGAATAATATAAATACTTTTAACATTTTTAAAAGATTTGATGTCGCTCATCAAATAAAAATTTCCAACTCCATCTCTTATTAAGTGTAGTGATAGATAGCCAAATGTATATTCAATTTATTTTTATACATATGATATATATGAACGTATAATATAAAAAAAACCTAAAATTGAAAATCTATACTCCACGTGTCCCAATCTTTCGATTTGAAATTTGAGTTATCAATGGACTAGTTATCAATCAATACAGCTGTCTAAAACAAAATTACAAATTATTCAGCAATATTTGGCTTTGGAAAATTAAATTACATGCAATTTATGTGTGTGCTCAATATGAACACAGATTTGGGTCAGGCGAAAGTCGAATGTTCAATGTTTGAAAGGTCAAAGGAATGAGTTGGCGAAGGTGCAGTGGGAGAAAGCGATTAAGTTGGACCAATTGTAAAGAGGCATCAGGCATTTGGTGATTTGTAAGAGGTGATGCTATTCAATTGGCAAAGTAGAGCGTTATTTTATTTTATTTATTTGTACTATTACCTCACCTGTCCCCAAATAAGGAAAATAAATATTTCTCTCTCTCTCTCTCTCTCTCTCTCTCTCTCTATATATATATATATATATATACACACATATATATATATAAGTTCTTATTAGAAAAAAAAAATTGGATAAAAATAAATTGACTTTTCCTATAAAATTCATAAATACATATGTTAAAAATTTTATTTAATAACATAATATGTTCAATTTAAATCTTAATTTTGGTATAAGGTATGAAAGCTTTTAAAACTTTTATATAGGATTAAATGACAAATAATTTTAATTATTCAAATTTAAAGTAAAAGAAAAATATTATAAATAAAAAATTAGTTTATTTTATTTTATTTTGAATCAAAATTGAATCCATTTTATTTTACATACTGGATAAATATTCTTTTGGATAAATATGAATAACAAAAATGCTTATTTAAATTCATATAAATGTATTTTACTTTCATACATGGCATACATAGTTAAATAAGGCTGCCCAGCATATGCGTTTGTTTGGATAGTTTTAAGGTATTTGATATATATATATATATATATTTGTTCAATAGTAGAGTTTTATTTTTTAACCCCTCCCATTTAGAAAAAAATTCTTGATGGACCAAGTATTTTGGTTCCATTCATGCATTTAATGGTTACATTTTATATTTATCTAAGAAAAAAGTATTTACATATAGTTTTTGGTTTAATTTTAAGCTTTTAGTGAATTTGTTACACTCATACCCATTCAATTCATGCGAGTAAACATTTTTTTTAATTGAATTTGGTACATGCGTAATAATGTGCTCGTACTTGTTACAACTCAAAAAATATAAAGTTTCTTATTTTTTTGAAAGAAATTATTATTAGCATTCCAATCTCATTTTTATATTAAAAACAATGCACAAAATGCCATTTCATTTCAAAATAGAATTAATTATACTTTACCCCCTCAATTATAGATTATATATCATTTACCTCTATAAACTAACAAATGCAACACCCAAACCCCCTCTGATGAGTCAAGTGCCATTTCACCATGCCACGTCATCACAATCTCCCGAAAGTCACGCATCCACTAAGTATGGAATTGCTGCCCTCGAATCTGTCAAGGCCCTCGATAGGGCATTATCACACCAGCCTCGTTCCCTTGAGGAAGCCCACGACGCAACAGGTTAGCAAGGGTGCCCTCGAACGGATAGACTGCCCTCGATGGCGCTCCCGTCGAGGGCCAAATCCCAGACTTAACCATTGCAAAGAGGGGAATTATAACGAGAAGAGTACAGCTGAAGATTGCTGACAGGCGCAATCCGCTGCCACCTACTGCATCACGTTGGCACATGGGTCCATCCCATCAGGCGTGAGCGCATTAAATGCCAAGTCATAAATACAATCCTTGGTCATAAATGCCCAAGATACCCATTTAATACCGGGTATGACCCTTCATTAATGATGAGTTAGGATAGCCGCCAAAAGACTGAAAAAAGGGGGACAAAAGGCACTTATCATAACAGCTACAGGGCTGAGGGTGACCTGATCCCACCAAGCATGTCACATCAGGCTCCTCACTCTCATATAAAAGCTCCATACGGCTCTCCACTCAGGGGGTAAGACGTACTTTTTACCTTGCAAGCCAAGAGAATATCACGACTGTTCATCTTCTTCTTCCTGATCTTGCCGCTAACTTGAGCGTCGGAGAGCCTACGCCGGGGCAAAACCGGCTAGTCTCACGTGCGTTTCTCCCTCTTTAGCAGGTGGGCCGCCAGCAAACATTATTTTGAAGTGCGCAGTATTCGAACACGTGTACTAACCAAATCCGGACCGCATCACCCTCCATCCCTCCAATAAGATATTTCTACAAAAGTATCCTTAAAGCTATACAAATGTGTTTGTGTGTGTGTATGTATATATATACACACACACACACACACACAAATATAGCTCACGAAGTATTTATTCCAATTCATAATCTAAATTTAATTTTAAATATGTTTTAACCAAAAATCAAGTTATTTATTCTTCAATCAAAAATAAACTTTAGACTCTTTTAAATATATGAACAATTATATTTTCATTAATTATTTCAATTTGTGTATTTCTTTTCTAGAAATGAAAAATGAATGCATATTCTCATTTTTTAAAGAATTAATATTTAATTAAATATATTATATTTTTAATTTAATATAAAAACAAATTAAATTACTGTTAAAAATATTTATAAATTTTTATTCAAAATAGTCAAACTTCATTTAGAATTTATACTTAAATAAATTTATTAAGTAAAAAGAATTAGAATAGTTTTTCCATGTTTTATATTAAGGTATTATTACAATAATTTATTAACTTTGTTTTTATTTTTATTTACTTAAGCTATCAATTACTTTCAAAATTAATTAAAGCTAAAACGATTTTTTATAGCTAATAAAGGATTTGAAGTTGAATTTAGAATGTTAGATGTAAAAGAAAAAAGAAAAAAATGTATAAATACGAGTGGTGTAAGGATAATTTTGACTGACTTTTTATTTAAATGACGTATGAGTTGTATTTGATAGTTAAAGGGAGTGAATGAAACATAGTTCATAATGGAGGGAGTAAAGTGTATCAAATCACATCTTAAAACAAATAGGTATTTTAGTCAATTCTTCAAGAAAAAGAGCAAAAAAAGGAGTGCTAATAACAATTCTCTTTTTTGAATTTAGATTTAATTAAGGTGCAATAGAGCTAGTTTACCTACTTTTCACCTGGAATTTTTGTTCTTTCAAATATAAATTGCATTTAAGTGGGGATTTTGGCGGACACCTACCTGTAATAATGAAAAGAAATAATACTCACAAATTTAAGATAAAGATACAAATGAAAATCGCATTTAAATTATTTTCGTAACTTTGCAGAAGTTGCCTCACGCCTTCTAGTTTCTGTATTGACTTTGGGCAGCAACTTAATTTTACCTATCATCTTGGATGATTTTTGGCTTTTGGGATATTGACAATAACCTAGTAGTAATTAACGAGTAATTAATTCATATGAACCTTGCATTGTGATATTGGATAAGTCTCTCTCATGTCTTCAATTAATTTAATACGTCTCTTTTTTGGATCATTGTTTTTATTTTTAATTTTTTTTATAATACACATATACGAACTCCATCCATACATACACATGTCAAAATTCAAACTTCCGATGAAACTCCTCATGCTTTTAAAGACAGGACACATATGTCATTAGGTGCAAATAAGAAAACCAAAGATAAAATACAATAATAAAACATATATAAAGACACAAATAAAAGCCAATTAAGCATAAGGGATGTTGTGGGTAAATTCTATTTTTGCATTTGAATGGGACACTTTTTTCATTTTTGTGTTTCATCATTTCCCCCTTGACTGACTTGGTGTGTTAATTTTCTAAGTCTCTGGCACGTCAATAAAAAAAGTTAATTATAATGATTCTTCTTAGATATGCTCATGATTGTTACACTAGTACAACATTGACCTGCCCAAATCACAACCTCAATTTTGACTTCCCACATTTTTTAATTGTTTTTGGTAAATTTTAATGAAAATGGGACGCATTTACCTGGCCTTGTTGTCCCATTTGAATTCCCTACATAAAGCCCACCAACGATTATTCATCCATACTCAACAACCCCTCCCTCCCCCACTCTCTCTCTCTCTCTCTCTCTCTCTCTCTCTCTCTCTCTCTCTCTCTCTCTCTAAAACACACACACACACACACCTCATGGCAGAAGTACTGAACGAAGAGCAGATTGTTGAGTTCCGGGAGGCCTTCAGTCTATTTGACAAAGATGGAGATGGTTAGTTTCTTGCTATTCAAAACTCTTTTTATGATTTCTTAGTCCATATTCTTGATTTTTAACATTTTTTTGTACATATATAAACATTTTTTCGTGGACTAATCAAATTTGCAGGTTGCATTACGATCGAAGAACTGGCTACGGTAATTAGGTCCTTGGATCAAAATCCGACTGAGGAAGAGCTCCATGACATGATCAATGAAGTTGACGCCGATGGAAACGGGACCATTGATTTCTCCGAATTCTTGACCCTCATGGCCAAGAAAATGAAGGTACACGGAGTCAGAAATTTTAATTTTGTCGCTCAAATTTAATATTATCTCTATAAATTTGAGGAGGATGACTGCTCGATCAGCCTTTCCTCGTTTCATCTATAGTAGAATCGAAGAATTTAAACAATATGAGTTATAGAGCATATTATATTTAAACATTTTCAACATAGATTTGTGTGTGTGTGTGCGTGTGTTAGGAAACTGATGCCGAGGAGGAGCTCAAAGAAGCCTTCAAAGTGTTTGACAAAGATCAAAATGGCTACATATCAGCTAATGAGGTGAGTCATTAATCAATTCCTTAATTAAAGATAATGTAACTAAGTCTTAATTGCAGCATTTAATAATTCAGATCAAAGTACACATATTTATACATTCAAAAAATCCACTTGCCTATTTTTTTAAATAATATGAATTAATTTCGACGTTGACAACTAACCCGTTACCCCTCCGTATTAATATTGTACATAACATGTACCATTTCGGTATAGTTGAATTAAATATTATTCGATAGACCCTAAATATACACTGTTTTTTTTTTTTTGACTTAAAAGATACGGGGCATTTAATTTTTCACATGTGAATTGATCTGTCATTTCCGAATAAATATTTTCATTCTACAGTGGTTCACCTGATTTTTATTTTTTTTGGGTCAACTAGTTTTATATAGGCACATATCAATGGTACAATGTACTTTGCCTAAGTTTTAATTAAGAAATGCACTTAGATCTCTTTTCAATTCTTCATTATTTAATTTTAAATTATTTTTTTATTAATTAATGAATTTGTGCAGCTCCGGCACGTGATGATCAACCTAGGGGAAAAATTAACAGATGAGGAGGTGGAACAGATGATCAACGAGGCTGATTTGGATGGAGATGGGCAAGTCAATTACGACGAATTTGTGAAGATGATGATGACTATTGGATAGACGATATATTTATCACCCCTTAAATTAATTATGTGGGCTTTTAATGTTTAGTGTTGCTCCAACTGTTCAAATATTGTTAAGCTATGTGTCTAGACAAAAATAAGTCAAAAAAAAAAGCAGTCCCAAGAAGCTAGAATTAATTAAGTTGCCCTTGTAGAGGGAAAAACTCATGTTCACTGTATCGGTATGAAGGTCCCAACTGATTAACTTCTTATTTGTATTCTTTAATATCTTTAAAAGTCATGTATTATTAATTATAATTGATTTATAGCATTCTATTTATACTTATTTGCTAACATTATATACATAAGGTTATTGATCTAATAAAAAGTATCATTATAGTTTGGGTTTTGATCTTTTACAGATCGGATTATTTGACTCCATATCTTATACATTTCATGAAATATTTTAATTGATCAAATATGCTAATATTCAGATCAAACTCGGATCGAATTGGGATTAAATTCCGCTCCATTAACATCCCTATTTGTCACTTCATATTAGTGTTTTCTGCGAATCTTATCCTTGAGTATAAGGAGTTGGGCCAACTGGATCATTAAATGCAAGTCCGCAGCAAACATAAAGCCATGTTCAAAGGGTACAAAACATCATCAAATTAAGGCCCTATACCATCCAACACTTATTTTTTTAAAATAAATAATAATAATAATAAAAAAAATTAAAAAATTATGAGTTAATTTCCATTTTCAGCTTAATTTGTATTTCGATTCCATATCCAATATTAGGTTTCTATTGCTTTCGCTCATTAAAGCTGAATGTCTTTTTCTTTTCGGCATTTTTAATAAAAACGATCCATTATAATTAGTTGAATACATCAATAGTCATCAAATTAGTATAACTATTACTCATTTAGTTCCATCTCTGTATTTGCTTCTTGCAGAAGAAAAAGTGTTACATCCCAATTTACCTAATGAGAATCAATGAACTCAAAACAGAGCGTCTCTGTTTTGTCCTTGTGCCCAAAAAAAAAAAAAAACAGAACAAATGAGAATATGAATTTAAGTTCATGAATCATGACATTGGCAACGTAATTCGAATAAGGATCAAATGTTTGTGATTAGACCATATGCTACGTTTGGCTTAAAAATTTGGTGCAAATACAATATATGCTGAATTTAAAGAACAAAATTAATAAAAAATTTAATTAAATAAAAATTTATAGAAAAACAACTCTAATTTATTTGAATTTTTTTTTAGTTAGAAATTATACCTCCTGATTCTTGACTCCTATACATTCTTCTTTTCGAGGACTCAGATAAAAAAGAAGCATTTGAAATTTGATGACTTGATGGATGGATGCCAAAAAATTGAAATGGATTGCGACGAAAAACGTCTGTGGCTATAGCTTTCATTGTGAAAACATTGTCGCCGGTTATCATCTTGACGTTCACACATGCATACCGACAATCTTGTACTGCTTTATTGACATTGAAGCGACATGGATCTTTCAAGGCCACAAGGCCTAGAAGAGCTAGGCCGTTTTCTTGAATCTTCTTTTGTGATTGATCCCCACTCTCATGATCGACATCAGAAACCTGCTCATGTGCAAATGCAATACAACGAAGACTACTAGCATCCATACCTTGGATTATTTGAATAAAATTCACCCTTTGTTGGTTGTCCAAAGCCTTCATTTTTCCTTCTAAATCATAGTAAGGTGAGCACATTGCTAGTATCATTTCAGCTGCTCCTTTCCAGTGTACGTGACATGTCTTGTCTCTAACCTTTTTCAACAGAACCCCGCTTCCCTTTTTCTCTAAATTGCATGCTTTCCCTTGCAAGATAGCACAATCTTTTTTCACTGCATCCATATCCATGTTCAATTCTAGCACCGCGCATGGTATGACTGCCTTCTGATCAGTTGGGCTACCTGAGAATTCAACATTAGTTCCTGATAAACCAGACTTGTAAACACTACAGGTCCTGGTGGAGCAATTCAAGAACATTACTCGAGATCGAATTATAACTCCTTCCTTCAATGGATTTTTTTTCCTTGCCAGAACTTTGTCACCTTCATCTGGTTCAGCGTAAGAGTCCCCGTTTTATCTGTACATATAGTCGTGGCCGACCGCTGACCCCATTGTTTCGCAAGCACAGAGCTTTCTCACCATGGCTTGATCAACCATCATTCTTTTCATTGAATAAGCCAGAGTAAGCGTGACCGCCAAAGGCAATCCCTCAGGAGTCCAACGGCTACAATAGTCACAGCAGCAGCAGTGATTCCCACAACAGCATTGATCACATCATTGGCCTTCGTCTTGCTGCCATTGTACTCTTTCTTCCCTTGAACGAAGTTGTTTGAATTACCACGACTATTGTAATTTCACTACTTGAGCTTGTGAACAACTCTTCTCAAAGCCCACTCTTTTCATTTGACTTTGTTTCTTGTTTTGCCCCCAATTTTGTTGGAGAAATTAGGGTTAATTGCAATTTTGGTCCTATAAGTATGTCTTTATCCAATTTTGATTCCATTTATTTCAAACTTCTCAATTTTGGTCCTATATGTTTCAATTTTCTCAATTTTGGTTCATATGTTTTAAATTATTGCAATTTTGGGACATTTCTAAAATTCTGTCTTATCTTTAACGGCCAAGGCACGCGTGCCTCATGTGGCCGTTAAATCCCATACATTTCAAATTTTTGCAAAGTCCCAAAATTGCAAAATTTTGAAACGTATGGGACCAAAATTGAGAAAATTGAAACAAATGGGATCAAAATTGGACGGAATTTTGATCCCACGCTTCAGAAATTGAGAAAATCTTGCCTTCGCTGTTAAAGATTAGACGAAATTTCAGAAAAATCCAAAAATTATAAAAAATTGAAATATGTGGGACCAAAATTGAGAACATTGAAAGGAATGGGACCAAAATTGGACAATGCATACCTGACCAAAATTACAATTAACCCGAGAAATGACTTGTAATTTGAAGGCACCATCTTTTCTTGCCCGATCGTGCTCAAACTTTGGTGTAGCAGTCTTCATCTCTATTTGAAACTTCAAACTTGACTTGAAAGGTAAAAATGAGAGGTAGAGATATTCCATTAAGCGTACTGAAAATTTGTATGTCTTTTATTTATCGAGACAAGAAAAGTAGTATAAAATGAATTTCAAAAATTAAATAAAAGAATGCATACATATATCTAACTTTGATCCTTTGATTCTTCCTTTCGAATTTGGAAATTCGGAAATTCAAACACTTTGGGAGCAAATTTGGTTTGATCTCCTCGGAATTGAATTCAACTTCCAATAAGGTAATTTGTAGGTTTCATAGCTTGGCTACGAATCAAATGTTGGAAATTTTGATAAATATCGTGAAGAGCTCCGTGAACACTGTTGATATTGATTTGACTTTTACTTAGAAAAAAAGTCAATTCGCAGGTTTAACACCTTAATTGTAGATTAAACACATTTATTTGATAATTTTCGCAAAAAACGCCTACTCCGTTATCTTGATCACCATGTATGTGATTTGGAAAAAATGTCATTTCGCTGATTTAGCACCGTGTTTTTGACTTGTCAAAAACGTCATTTTGTTGATTTAGCACTTGAATTACAAATGAAGCGCCTTATTTTAGAACAAGGATATAATTGCCCTTGGTAGTTCCATTGTAGAAAATAACATTTAAAGGCCAGATATTTTTCAAAACAGTTCAACTAAATAGTTGCAAACAGTGATAAGTCAAGTAAAAACTTGATCACAAATTTGACAAGCGAGCATTATAAAGTAAAACTTCGATATTATCATTCAGGAATCCCATCCCGTGTGAACATCATGTTCCAAAAAAAAAAAAAAAGGAAAAAAAGAAAAACAGAGAGAGAGACTATGATTTACAAACAGAACAATATATTACATATTTAATGAAATTCATCTTATAACGTAATTTCTTTCCCAAAGTTTGTTCATTAGAAATTTTTTAGTAAATGTTTTTTTTTTACATGTTGTTTTAATTTTGTTTCAATAGAATTAATTCATCATAAATCTCCTTCATTTATAACAAAATCAACTCAATCATAAATTTTTCGATAATAAAAAGGTGTTTCATTGTAGTAAACGTTTCCAATGAAATCGCACATGTTCTAACTTCTTGTGCACGATCATGGATTCTAAAACTTTGATGTCTATTAACTCCTATGATGTATAAACTATGGGTGGTAGTTTCTGACACGATACGACCACTTAATACGAATCCAATATGAAAATAGCATGTTAGGGTTAGGTTGAAAATGGGTCGAACTCGGAACGAATCCAGAAAAAAATGGGTTGGGTTGATTCGGGGGTTACCCGAACAATTTGAATTTTTTTATGGATTAATTAACAACTTGAATTAATCTGATTCAACTCGACCTAAACCACACACACACACACATATATATAATTATGAAAAAAAAATATTATATATATGAAATTTTAAGTTGTAACTTGTTAAAAGGCTATAAACTTATAATTGATCAATAACAATATAATATAGGAAAATTTACGAGAAATAAATAGAGAAATTTTAAATAATTAAAATATGAAATGTTTTAAATATTTAGGGATAAGAGATTGTTACATATTTTGAATAAGTGAAAAGTCAATTTTAATGCAAAATTATGCTCATGTGAGTTATAATCATCTTTTTTTTTTTTTTCCAAAAAAGAAAATTAGGTATTCTCTCCTTAATTGTTTTATTTGAAAACCATGAATGTTTTGTGTTGATTTACCTGAATATTAAATGATTTTTTTTTCGTTATAACATTTTTTTTGGTATAGGCCTACAAATAACATTTACATACTTAAATTAGAGAAAAACATGAACTCAATAATTTTTAATATAAATATAGGTTGTACGTAGCTAACCATTTAAAATAAATGAATATAGTATAGTTATAAAAATAAAAATTAATGAGAACTAAAGTTTTTTTTAAAAATACATTATAATTACATCGAATCTCTTTACTAATTGAAATTTTTATTTACTTTAGGTGAGAGATTGAAATTCATTTAAGTTTGCCATACTGACCAAAAATGATGACACCCTCAATTTAAGCATATTAATACCAAACTTAATCAATTATTGATAGAAATGAGTTTTTTGTTTAAACTTCATATACTAAGGCTTCATAAGAATATGATTTTTTTTGTTATTGCATAATCATAAGTGATTTCTAATTTATTTTTTTTTTTGTGATTATTAAGGCTTCATAAGGAATTTAGTAAGAAGATACTTCGCGAAACCAAAAACAAAAAAATTATTTTAAGGAAGCAAAATGGTTTGATTAAGTTAGGTCAGCCCAAGTTAATACGAACCCAATCAAGTTGAATTAGGATTGAAGTTTGGTAGGTTTGGTAGGTCATGGGATGAGTTGAGATTGAGAGATTTTGTATTATACCCCTATTCAAACTCAACCCAAATCCAGTCAAACCATCCGAATTGCTATCCCTAATATAAGCAAATGCATAATTCATGATCAACTACTCTCAAATAATTAATATTCTCAAAAAAAATGTATAAGTTCTTTAATATAATTTCACAAATTCTTTAAAAGAAAATTTAAATATTTATAAATTCTGGAAAGTGAAAATGTAATGCTACCAAAAATCTATTTTCTGATATCTAAATACATAATATATTAATGTTTTCAATATTTAATTATTTTATAGAATCATCATTACAAAACTAAATACATCCTGTATTTTGACTCTAATCATTACCCCACACCCTAATAATACAAACCCAATTAGTATTTTATAAAAATTTGATCTTCTCTTCCTACTAAAAATTTTTGATTTGTCTCCTATATAGAAGACTTAATTTTCGCAATTCCACTTCAATCCACAAATATTTTTATTGAAATGCGAATGAAATTGTATGTGTGTTTCCCAAACTAAGTTTGTAAAAGTATATTTTCACATGTTGGTTGGCTGTCTTGGCAACAAAATTCACATTTGTCAGAAATGCGACTTTCTCTATAGAGGGATTCTCGAATATTCTTGCTCTCATTCATCAACTTGTAGTTGGAAGACTATTTCAGCTAATTTTAATATAATCGGTTAGATTTAACGTAAAAAAAAAAAGAAAGAACTCAAGACTGCAAGTCATTATACGTTTGAATGATAAACGAAAGCTGTTCCTTGACCTCGTTACACGTGGCAATCCCTTATTGGTTGGATTCCCAGATATTCGCTGTTGTTCCCGCGCATTGTACTTGACTGACTGACTGACTGACTAACTAAAGAACGCGCTTACGGAAATTGATTTCTTGAATCGTTGGACGTACACGGATCGTTCATATTCCTCTGTTTGCTTTTAAGTTAAAAATGCTTAAACCAACTGCAACAGCATTGCTGAAATCATACGACGTCGTCACAAAACCCAACAAGCCTACTTACGTGTAAAAATACCTAATGCTGATAAATGATAATAAAATTGAATTGTTCCAGTATGAAAATTTTTTGTATGCACTCGATATTCAATAGGGATGCAAATAAACTGAATTGAGCCTTAACTTTTTTTTTTATTTTTTAAAACTCGAGCTTGAGCCCGACGAGCTAGGGATGTAAATTGAAGTCTTGTTCGAGCGCGGCTCGGCTTGAATTTATGAATAAGTTATAAGCTTAAGCCCGAGCTCGAACTTGAATTCAAATATTTTTAATTATTTTATAATATTTGAGTCGCAGATTCGAACTCAAAAATTAAAATTAAAAAAATTAAAAATAAATATTAAAAAATGAAAGCTCGCTAGTTTACGGACAAGAATTATTTGACTCGGATTCGACTCGAAACTTATACGGACTCAGTTGAAATTATTCGAATTCAAGTTCAAACCTTTGTTGAGCCGACTCATCAAACTTGCGAGTAAACTCAATTCGTCTGCATTCCTAGTGTTCGGGCTCTACATGTGGATCAATTGCTTGAAATTGTATTATTTTTATATGTTGATTTTTTTTATTTATAAATAAATTAATAATGTAACATAATTTGAAACGTTTAACAGATGTCCCAGACTAGATCAGGTAAATAGAAAAATTTCTCTTTCATTATTCCACTGTTAGCGTAGTGCCCAACAAACGACCCATGTGAAACTAGCATCCACATTCGGTGGTTAAGAGAAGTTTTACCTAATTTTTGTTCGGCAATTGATTGGCAATTCTTCATCATCTCTGAACCGATTCCTATTGGAATCTGATCCGTAAAACAATCTTCATAGAAATTGCATATTCTGTGTCTCTAAGAACGGGGTTCCCGGCTTCCTAGCCAATGTTTCTTATCCAAAAGTATTCATATTTAAATTTGAATGGAGTTGTTTGTGTTTCCAATTCAAAAGTTGTTAATGTTCCATGAAAAGATATGCACAAATCGTGAGAAGCAACAGACGGTGTTACGTCAACATATTCTCCAGTAATCACAGTACATAGTGTAAATGCAATGAAAGTCAATGTGCAAAGAAAAAAAAAATTAAAACAGATAAACCGACATACAGCAGTAAACCATTATTTAAATTCAAGATTATCTTTATGTGAATACTTATCCTAATCACAAAAATGAGGCCACATGCATGTTATATACATTGATACTTTAATTATGAGCTACAAAATTACTTATATTTTATTAAATTAAAATAACGATTTAATAATAAAAATTAGTTGTCAACTTGCCATGATTTAAAAACACGGAATTAATTAAAGTAATGAGTATGAAACCCTAATATCATGTGCTGGAACAGCTCATTTTATAATTAAACCAATTCATTACCAGTTTGAACTAATTTATAAGCCACTCTAATTTTTTTCTTATCAATAAAGTTTTTTTTTTTCTTTTCTTGGCAAAGCCAATTTCAGAATATCTACACCGCGTGGACTTCCCGTGTCCCAGTCAGCTTTACGCAATTTCCACTTTGGAACCATAAATTTTGTAAAATTAATTTTTTGAGTCTGTTGTTTCTCACACGCTCAAAGCAACTTCCGAGAACCAGCCTTCAGCATAAACTTGTTAGCTACTTAAAGAATTAATGTATATATAAACGTATTAAGCATTCGTTTCATTCAGTAGCATGCAAGTTTTTACTTCACTTCTCATGCAGCTTTCTTTGAAACATCACCACCAATTTTAGAACAATTTTATATATCTACTACATACCTCGTTCGTTTTGTTCGTTTAATCGCCCCATATCTTAGCAGGTATATCGTTTTTTTATCCATCAAGATTTCGTTTTTCTTGATAATTGGCTCAACTTTTTCTTGTTTTCTCCCATCGGCATCTGTTTTTTTTTTTTTTGTACAATATTTATCAATCTTGTAATACATTCAGAATGTCTGCAATCATTAATCACGCAAACATGTCATGCATGGAGCTGCTCTCAGATTTTTATGGCCCTATGAAACTTAGTGTCTCCAATAAAAAGAGATGGAGAACGGCTGTCACAACCATCTATTGTTCGAGGGCCTTTCTTTCTCACTTCAAAAACCAAAAATCCGCTAATAAGAGAAAGATTTCGCCCGATACATCCGAAAGATTTGTTATTGATGTGTTTCAAGAACCCCGTTATTTCTCTGCCATTGATCGGTCGGACCTCACTAATCTTGTCAAGGAGAAAAGCCTTGAGCAATTAGCTGATCTTGGAGGAGTTGAAGGGATTTCTTCTTCACTCAACACCGATCTTCGGAATGGGATTAATGGTGATGATAACGATGATCTTGGTGCAAGATATGAAGCTTTTGGTAGAAATACTTACAAAAAGCCCCCTACAAAAAGCTTCTTCCATTTTGTATGGGAAGCCTTCAAGGATCCAACAATTCTCATTCTGCTTGTATGTGCTGCACTTTCTCTTGGATTTGGGGTTAAAGAACATGGGCCGAAAGAAGGTTGGTACGATGGTGGAAGCATATTTGTTGCGGTATTTCTTGTCATCTCTGTTTCTGCCATCAGTAATTTCAGGCAGAACAGACAGTTTGACAAGCTTTCCAAAGTAAGCAATAATATCCCGGTTGAAGTTGTGAGAAACGGGAGGAGGCAGCAGATTTCGATATTTGAGATCGTTGTGGGAGACGTCGTGTGCTTGAAGATTGGTGATCAAGTGCCTGCCGATGGATTATTCGTAGATGGTCACTCTTTACAAGTGGATGAATCTAGCATGACAGGCGAAAGCGATCACGTTGAAATTGATCGCCACAAGCATCCGTTCTTGTTTTCAGGGACTAAGGTGGCTGATGGATATGCTAAAATGCTTGTGACTTCTGTGGGGATGAACACTTTTTGGGGCGAAATGATGAGCACGATCAGCCGTGATTCTGATGAGCAAACGCCTCTCCAAGCCCGTCTCAACAAGCTGACTTCATCGATAGGTAAGGTTGGTTTGGCGGTGGCTTTTCTAGTTCTTGTCGTGCTTTTGGTGCGTTACTTCACGGGGAATACAGAGGATGACAGAGGGAATAGAGAGTATAATGGCAGCAAGACAAAGGCCGATGATGTGATCAATGCTGTTGTGGGAATCATTGCTGCTGCTGTGACTATTGTAGTCGTTGCCATTCCTGAGGGATTGCCTTTGGCGGTCACGCTTACTCTGGCTTATTCGATGAAAAGAATGATGGCTGATCAGGCTATGGTGAGAAGGCTGTCTGCTTGCGAAACAATGGGGTCAGCCACAACTATATGTACAGACAAAACGGGGACTCTTACTCTGAACCAGATGAAGGTGACAAAGTTCTGGCAAGGAAAAGAATCCATGGAAGGAAGGAGTTACAATTCTATCGCGAGTTATGTTCTCGAATTGCTGCACCAGGGAGTCGGCCTCAACACGACCGGTGGTGTCTACAAGTCTGGTTTATCAGGAACTAATGTTGAATTCTCAGGTAGCCCAACCGAGAAGGCGATCCTATCGTGGGCTGTGCTGGAATTGAATATGGATATGGAGGCAGTGAAAAAAGATTGTGTTATCTTGCACGTGGAAGCATTCAATTCAGAGAAAAAGCGAAGTGGGGTTCTGATGAAGAAGGTTACGGACAAGACGTGCCACGTACACTGGAAAGGAGCAGCTGAAATGATACTAGCAATGTGCTCACATTACTATGATTTAGAAGGAAATATGAAGGCTTTGGATGGTCAAGAAAGGGTGAATTTTGATCAAATAATCCAAGGTATGGCTGCTAGTAGTCTTCGTTGTATTGCATTTGCACATAAGCAGGTTTCTGATGTTGATCATGAGAGTGGTGATCGATCACAAAAGAAGATTCAAGAAAACGGCCTAGCTCTTCTAGGTCTTGTGGGCTTGAAAGATCCGTGTCGCCCTGGTGTCAAAAAAGCAGTACAAGATTGCCAATATGCGGGCGTGAATGTCAAGATGATAACTGGTGACAATGTTTTCACGGCGAAAGCTATAGCCACAGAGTGTGGAATACTCCATCCTAATCAAGAGGTGAACGAGGAGTCAGTGGTGGAAGGAGTGGTGTTTCGGAACTACACAGAAGAGGAGCGAATGGAGAAAGTTGATAAAATCCGTGTGATGGCAAGGTCGTCCCCTTTTGACAAACTCCTAATGGTGCAATGCTTGAAGAAGAAAGGTCATGTTGTGGCGGTGACGGGTGATGGCACGAATGATGCACCAGCATTGAAAGAAGCTGACATAGGACTCTCAATGGGGATCCAAGGAACCGAAGTGGCTAAAGAAAGCTCGGATATTGTCATCTTGGACGACAACTTCGCCTCAGTCGCAACAGTTTTAAGATGGGGGAGATGCGTCTACAACAACATTCAAAAGTTCATCCAATTTCAGCTCACGGTCAACGTAGCGGCTCTGGCCATCAACTTTGTGGCAGCAGTCTCAGCCGGTGAGGTCCCTCTAACCGCAGTCCAACTCTTGTGGGTTAACCTCATAATGGACACTCTCGGCGCATTAGCCCTCGCAACAGAGAAACCGACCAAGGAGCTCATTCGGGAAACGGCCTGTGGGGCGAACCGAGCCTCTCATCAGCAACGTTATGTGGAGAAACCTGATGGCTCAGGCATTGTATCAGATAGCTGTCCTCTTGATACTTCAGTTCAGAGGCGAATCAATCCTCGGCGTCAGCAAGAAGGTGAACGACACGTTGATCTTCAACGCGTTTGTCTTGTGCCAAGTGTTCAACGAATTCAACGCTCGCAAGCTCGAGAAGAAGAATGTGTTTGAGGGGATACATAGGAACAAGCTGTTCTTGGGGATCATTGGGATAACTGTGGTTCTTCAAGTGGTTATGGTGGAGTTTCTGAAGAAGTTTGCTGATACAGAGAGGTTGAACTGGGGGCAATGGGGTGTTTGTGTAGCTATTGCTGCAGCATCTTGGCCAATTGGTTTTGTTGTGAAGTTTGTGCCAGTCCCAGAGAGGCCATTTTTCAGTTATCTCAGTTTGAAGAACATAAAGAGACATGTTAGAGGCTAGGAGTTCTGCTTGAAGCTCACAATTCTTTGGTTTCTTTATTTTTATATATCTTTTGATTAGTCTGTCCTTATGGTACTTTAGTAGGTATAGCAATATAATTATAATGTCATCACTTATTCTGTAATTTGGTTTTCACAAAAGGCATGGCATATTAGTCTTTGCCCTTTCTTATTCATATGTTCTTTCTACTGATAATTTTCCGTATGTGGGGTTTATTATAATTTGAACATATTTTAGGGGTGGCAACTATCATAATTTTGGCAGACGCCCTTTCATTAGTTTTGTTAGATTTAGATTCAGTTTGCGTGTAAACTGGATCCTGTGACCGAAGACGAGGACTTGCACACGATTTTCTCTCATTTGGGAGGTGTGAAGTCTGCTGAAATTATACTGTATCAACAAAACTGGGGACAGTTTGTGCTATGTATTTGTAGAATTTGAGGACAGAGAGGCCCGTGAACGAGCGTATTTTGAAATGGATGATGCTCTAATTGATGATCGGAGGATTCGTGTTGATTTTAGTCAAAGTGTTGCAAAACTATGGTCCCACTCCCAGTATAGGCACGGAGGTCACGGGGATCGAGGAGGTTGCTTCAAATGTGGTTCTCTCGATCACGTTGCTTAGGACTGCACGAGAGGTTCCACGTGGAAACGACGACCACGTTGCAAATACATAGTGAAAGATGATGATGACACTCGACATGGTGGTGGTAGAAAAACAAGATATGAAATGGTTTTTGAGGAAGATGATGATGACAGAGGACAGAGGCATAGCAAGAAGGAGAGGCCATAAAACCGAACAATATCATGAAAAACGAATCAGTAGAAGTGATGCTAACAACCCTAAACATCGGGTTGACAAGAGAAAAATGAAAAATGTCTGCCTCCCTAACTACTAAGAAGTATATATATTTGTATCAGGTCATGGTTTATTGGACTTAGAAAGTTGTATTCGATTGTCATGTATTATAAATAAAGTTGTGATTCGAGTAGTGAAATTTAATCATCTTATCTTGTATTTGAAAGGAGAGAAACCGGTGAAACACCGATCCATTTTGATTCATGATTGAGGTCGAAAGTTTACACTTTGCAGAAACAAATTAACAGAAAACCAACAATCCATTCTCTTTTAATTGCACAATTCCAAGTCATTCTTTGCATTATATTACAGATTTTGAGGCAAAGAATTGTGACCCTTGTTACCATGGCCTCATATATATTATTGTTTTATTTGCAAAAAAGAAAATCAGATATTCTCTTTTAATTGTTTTATTTGCAAACCATGAATGTTTGGTGTTCATTTACCTTAATATTAAATGATTTTTTTATAACATTTTTTGGTATAGGCCTATAAATAACATGTACATGCATGATTAAATTAGAGAAAAAAAATGAACTTAATAATTTTTAATATAAATTTCAAGCATGTAGGTTGTACGTAGCCGACCATTTAAAAGAAATGAATATAGTATAGTTATAAAAATAAAAATTAATGAGAACTAAAGTTTTTTTTAAAAAATACATTATAATTTGTTCAATCTCATTACTAGTTGAATTTTTATTTACCATAGGTGAGAGATTGAAATTCATTTAAGTTTGCCATACTAACCAAAAACGATGACACCTTCAATTTAAGCATATTAATACCAAACTTAATCCATTATTGATAGAAATGAGTTTTTGTTTAAACCGAATATACCAAGGCTTCATAAGAATATGATTTTTTTTTGTTATTGCATAATCATTTATGATTTCTAATGTTTTTTTTTTTTTGTGTGATTATTAAGGCTTCATAAGGAATTTAGTGAGAAGATACTTCGCGAAACCAAAACTAAAAAAATTATTTTAAGTAAGCAAAATGGCCTGTTTGATTTAAGTCAAATCAACTCAGGTTAATACAAACTCAATCAGGTTGGATTAGGATTAAAGTTTTATAGGTTTGGCTGGTCATGGGATGGGTTGGGGTTGAGAGATTTTATGTTATACCTCTATTTCAACCCAACACAAATCCACCCAACGCATCCGAATTGCTACTCCTAGTATAAACAAATGCATAATTCATGTATCAACTACTCTCAAATAATTAATACTCTTAAAAAAATGTATAAGTTCTTTAATATAATTTCACAAATTCTTTAAAAGAAAATTTAAATATTTATAAATTCTGCAAAGTGAAAATGTAATGCTGCCAAAAATATATTTTTTGATATCAAAATACGTATTATATTAATGTTTCAATATTTAATTATTTTATAGAATCATTATAACAAAACTAAATACATTCTATATATTGTGTCTAATCATAACCTCACACCCTAATAATACAAACCCAATTAGTATTTTATTAAAAATTGATCTTTTCTTTTCTACTAAAAATTTCTGACTTCACCCCTACATTGAAAACTTAATTTCTGCGATTCCTCTTCAATCCACAAAAATTTGAAAACTTAATTTCCGCGATGCCTCTTCAATCCACAAATATTTTTATTGAAATGTTAATGGTATTGTATATGTGTTGCCCAAGTTAAGTTTGTAAATATATATATTTTCACATGTTGATCAGCCATCTTGGCAATAAAATTTTATATTTGTCAGAAATGCAATCCCCTCTATAAAGGGGTTCTGGAAGATTCATACCCTCGTTCATCAACTTGTAGTTGGAAGACTATTTCAGTTTATTTTAATATAGTCAGTTGGATTTAACGTCCAAAAAAAAAAGGAAAAAGTCAAAAAGAACCATACATCCTTATTGCATTACTTAAATTAAACTGAAGACTGCAAGTCATTATATATTTGAATGACAAACGAACGCCAAATGAAATGACCAAAAGTGGTTCCTTGAGCTCTTTACACGTGTCAATCCCTTATTGGTTGGGATTCCCAGATATTCTCTGTTGTTCCCGCGCATTGTACGTGACTAACTAACTAACGCGCCTATGGAAATTGATTTCTTGCTTCCTCCCGCAAAGGAACCGGGATCGTTCGTGTGAATTGACCATTATGCCACTAATTATTCCTCTGTCTGCTTTTAGTTAAAAATACTCAAACCAATCGCCAACATCATTGCTGAAATCATCCTGCTTACATGTAAAAATACCGAATGCTGATAAATGATAATAGAATTAAATTGCTCCAGAGTGAAGTTTTTGCATGAACTCGGTACTCAGTAAGGACGCAAATGAGCTGAACTGCGCTTTGAATTTTTTATTTTTTTTTTAACTCGAATTTGAGCCGACGAGCTAGGAAAAAAAGGGGTTCAGGTCTTCTTTGAGCTCAGCTCGACTTGAATTTATGAATAAGTTATAAGCTTGAGTCCGAGTTCGAACTTGAATTTAAATATTTTCAATTATTTTATTATGTTTGAGCTACTGGTTCGAACTCAAAAATCAATATATTATTTATAATTATATATAATTATGTAAAAATAAAAATAAATATTAAAAAAAGAAATCTCGCGAGTTTATGAACAAGAATTATTTGACTCGGGCTCGGCTTGAAACTTATACGGGCTCAGTTGGAATTATTTGAATTCAAATTTGAAACTTTGTCGAGCCGGCTCATCAAACTTACGAGCAAACTTAATTTGTTTGCATCCTTAGTGTTCGGGCTCTATAGGTGAATCTATTGCTTGAAATTGTATTATTTTTATATGTCGATTTTTTAATTATAAATAAATTAATGATGTGACATAATTTAAAACGTTTAATACATGGCCCAGACTAGATCGGAGAAACAAAAAAAAAATTTTTTTCATTGTTCCACTGTTAGAGTAGTGCCCAGCAAACGACCTATGTGAAACTAATTACTTCCACATTCGGTGGTTTGAGAAGTTTTACCTAATTCTTGTTCGGCAATTGATGGGCAATTCTTCATCATCTCATGATCCGATTTCCTATTGGAATCTGATGCGTAAAACAGTCTTCACAGAAATTGCATATTTTTTAGCTTGTGGCTGACGACCAAAAACTTTGATGTCTATCTAGCTTCCCCCACTATTTATAACAATGCTTAATTTACTTTTTGGCTACTTACAAATTGTGGAAAGTTGAATTAATTAATAATTAATTTCACAATGGACAATGATGCATGCAGCCAAAACTTTTTATTTGAAGGACGAGTTTCTATTTTTATAAAATATACGAAATACTTTTTAGTTTTTTTAGGGTGTCACAAATTTTAAATTTTAACAAAATAAAGTGTGGTCCTGTTTTGGGGGAAGGGGTACATTCTTACTCGTACCGAGTTCGATCATATCGAAATTAATTACGTACACTTGTCATGTAATTGGTGTATAGTTTAAGGAGAGTAACCAATCACATGACAAGTGTATTAATACTTGTTATATGAGTAGTTGGACACGACCAAATCGTATCTGGACAAAAATTTTCGAAGGGAGTGGCGATTGCACTTTACCACCCCGTTTTGTCCAGGCTTCTCGTCAATATAAAACTTTGATATTATCATTCAAGATTCCTATTCGAACAACATATATATGTTCAATAAAAATAAAAATAAAAAAAAGAAAGAAAGAAACAAGAGACAACTATACACTAACAGTATCTAACGAAATTCATCTGAAAATGTAATTCCTACACAAAGTTTAATTTGTTCATAAAACAATTGTTAGTAAATGTCACTACAAGAGAATAAGTAAATTTGTGACAATATAATAAGTGATAGTAAAAAGTTATCATTAATTATATACATTTGGTAACAATAAATTTATATTTTCACAAAATATAGTTTGCACAATGTTAATTATGACAACATAGTGTAAAAAGTTAACAACATAATGCAAAATTAACAATTAGTGGTACGCCTATTGTGACAACTTAATGACAATGGAATCTTATTACAAAATTTTAAAGGCAATTTTTTTTGTCACCATAGTGTCATGTTATGCGTGTGTCATAAATTGTTAATGGTGATAATTAAAACATGAATTCTTATTACCATTAAGTGATATTGTACCAATATAAAAATTGTTGTCACTATAAGAATTTAATTAGTGAGAAAATAGAAAATATTGTCACTTAATACAATCATTGGTGACAACTTTTATATTGCCACTTTTAAATATTGTCAATATTATTATTTTTTCCGAATACTGTCTTTTCTAAATATTGTTGTTTTAATTCAATTTTAATAGAATTAATTCATCATAAATCTCCTTTATTTATAACAAACTCGATCGATCATGCAAGTTTCTTTAATAAAAGGGTGTTTCGTCATTGTGAATATTTCCAATGAAATTGCATATGTTCCAACTTCTTGTGCACGGTCATGAATTCTAAAACTTTGATGTCAATCAACTCTTGTGATATATCATTTTCAACTACTCTCAAATAATCAGAAGTTGAGTTGATCAAATAATTAACTTCATAAGGAGGACTTAATTGAGAATATAAGCTCCATAAAAGATAATTTCTTTTAAAAAAATGTACAAGCACTTTAAATAAATGTCACAAATTGTTTAAAAGAAAAGTTATATATTTATAAATTTCTATACTAAGAAAATGTAATGCTAGCAACAATCTATTTTTCGATATCTAAATACTTATTATATTACTATTTTCAATATATATTTAATTATTTTGTAGAATCATCATTATGAAACTAAATACAGTCTATACATTGCCTGATATTAAAAACTAAATTAATATTTTATAAAAGTTTGATTTCTCGTTTTTAATAAAAATTTATGGCTCCACCCCTATATTAAAGATTTCATTTACAAGCTTATTCGTCAATCCACAAATATTTTTATTTAAATGTGAATGAAATTGTATGTGTGTTTCCCAAACTAAGTTCGTTAAGGTATATTTTCATATATTGGCTGGCCATCTTGGCAATAAAATTGCACGTTTGGTAGGAACGAGACTCCCTCTACCGATGGGTTTTCGAATATTGTTGCTCTCGTCCATCAACTTGTAGTGTGACCAAAAGTTCTTTACACATGGCAATCCCTTATTGGTTGCCATTCCCAGATATTCTCTGTTGTTCCCGTGCATTGTGACCGACTACCGAACGCGTCTACGTAATTTGTTTTTTGTTTTTTTTTTTTTTTTCCTTTACACGGTGTATTAGCTCACACGGCCCCTAATTATTCCTTTCTTTTTTTTTTTTTCTGGTTACATTTATTCCTTTCTGTTTGGTTTTAAGTTAAAAATACTTAACCAATTGCCAACATCATTGCTGAAATCATACAATGTCAGCACAAAAGCCAATGAGCCTGCTTATATGTAAAAATACCTAATACTGTTAAATGATAATAAAATTGAATTGTTCCAGTATGAAAAACTTTTGTATGAACTCGGTATTCTGCAGGAATGCAAATGAGTTTGAACCGAGCCTTGATTTTATTTTTTTTTTTCAAGCTCGAGCTTGAGTCCGACGAGGTAAGAAAAAAAGGGTTTGAGTCATGTTCGAGCTCGGCTCAAATTTATGAATAAGTTACAAGCTTGAGCCCAAGTTCAAGCTTGAATTCAAATATTTTCAATTATTTTATCACGTTTGAGTTGCAAGTTCGAACTCGAAAATCAATATATTATTTATAATTATATATAATTATGTAAAAATGAAAAACATATTAACAAAGGAAAACTCGCGAGTCTACGGACAAAAATTATATGGCTCGGTTTGGCTCAAAATTTATACGGGCTCGGTTGAAATTAGTCAAATTTAAATTTGAATTTTTGTCAAGCTGGTTCGTCAAAATTGCAAACAGACTCAATTTGTTTGTATCCCTAATATTCGGGCTCTATGTGTCGATCAATTGCTTGAAATTGTATTATTTTTGTATGTTGATTTTTTTTATTTATAAATAAATTAATGATATGACACAATTTGAAATGTTTAATACATACGTTAGACTAGATTGAGTAAATTGAAAATTTTCACTTCCAATATTCCACATTTCGGTGGTTCAGAGAAGTTTTACCTAATTTTTGTTCGGCAATTGATTGGCAATTCTTCATCATCTCTGAACCGATTCCTATTGGAATCTGATGCGTAAAACAATCTTCATAGAAATTGCATATTTTTTACCTTGTGGACTTGTGGTTGACGAATGACGACCAAACACTTTGACGTCCATCTAATTCCTCCCACTATTTATAACAATGCTTAATTTACTTTTGGCTACTTACAAATTGTGGAAAGTTGAATTGATTAATAATTAATTTCATAATGGACAACGATGAAGCCAAAACTTTTTATTTGAAGGATGAGTTTCTATTAACAAAATATACATAAAGTGTGGTCCTTCGACCACGCCATAATTAATTACGTACACTTACTATGTGATTGATGTATAATTTAAGGAGAGTGATCAATAACACGACAAATGTATTAATATTTATTATACAATTGATTGGGTACAACCAAATCGAATTGGCGCAAGAATTTTCGTGGAGAGTGGGAACTGCACCTTCCCACCTTCTCCATCTCTAAAAATGGGGTTCCGGGCTTCCTAGTCAATGTTTCTTCTCCAAAAGCATTCATATTTAAATATGAATGGAGTTGCTTGTGTTCCCAATTCAAAAGTGGTTAATGTTCCATGAAAAGATATGCACAAATCGTGAAAAGCAACATACAGTGTTACGTCGACATATCCTCCAGTAATCACAGTACATAGTGTAAATACAATGAAAATCAATGTGCCAAAAAAAAATAATAATAATAAAACAGATAAACCGACATACAGCAGTAAACCATTACTTAAATTCAAGATCTCTATGTGAATAGTTTATCCTAATGACAAAAATGATCATATTACCAAGCGTGTTTTTAAGTTATATACATTGATATTTTAATTATGAGTTACGAAATTACTTATATTTTATTAAATTAAAATAATGATTTAATAATCAAAATTAGTTGTCAACTTGCCATGATTTAAAAACACGGCTTCTGTTTGTTTTTTCAAGGCAAAGAACGTCGACAAAGTATGGAAACGGAATTAATTAAAGCAATGAGTATGAAACCCTAATATCATGTGTTGGCACACACGAGATCATCTATTTCAAATCCTATTTCATCTCCTATTTCAATCTACAGATATACGCCAAACGTAAAGATCTATGATCAAGTGTATAATTAAGAAAGTAATTTTATACATATGGCATGAATGTGAATTATGAAATACTATTTTGAAATAGATGATCCTATCTGTATAACACAGCCCATTTTATAATTAAACCAATCCATTGGTTTTCAAATGATGACCAGTTTGAACTAATTTATAAGCCACACTATTTTTTTTTCCTTGTCAATTAAGTTTTTTGTTTTTGAATATCTGCACCGCGTTGACTGCTAGTGTCCCAGTCAGCTTATACCTTATCCCCTGCAAAAACTGCAAAACATCAGGATCACGATGAGCCTGCAAATAGAAAGCTTCATACCATTTCCACTCTAGCTCCTTGAGTTTTATAAAATTAATTTTTTGAGTCGGTAATTTCTCACGCGTTCAAAAGCAACTTCCGAGAGCCAGCCCCCATCATAATTAGACAAACTTGTTGGCTACTCAAACAATTGATGTCTATATAACCTTGTGAAGCATTCGTTTCATTCAGTGGCATGCAAGTTTTTACTTCACTTCTCATGCAGCTTTCTTTCAAACATCACCACCAATTTCAGCACAAATTTATATATCTACTACATTCTTCGTTCGTTTTGTTCGTTTAGTCTCCCTATATCTTTGCAGGTATATTGTTTTTTAATCCATCAAGATTTCGTTTTTCTTGATAATTGGCTCAACTTTTTCTTGTTTTCTCCCATCGGCATCGTTTTTTTTTTTTTTTTTTTGTACAATATTTATCAGTCTTGTAATACATTCAGAATGTCTGCAATCATTAATCACGCAAACATGTCATGCATGGAGCTGCTCTCAGATTTGCATGGCCCTATGAAACTTAGTGTCCTCAATAAAAAGAGATGGAGAACGGCTGTCACAACCATCTATTGTTCGAGGGCCTTATTTTCTCACTTCAAAAACCAAAAATCCGCTACTAAGAGAAAGATTTCGCCCGATGTATCCGAAAGATTTGTTATTGATGTGTTTCAAGAACCCCGCTTTTTCTCTGCCATTGATCGGTCGGGTCTCACTAATCTTGTCAAGGAGAAAAGCCTTGAGCAATTAGCTGATCTTGGAGGAGTTGAAGGGATTTCTTCTTCACTCAACACCGATCTTCAGAATGGGATTAATGGTGATGATAATGATGATCTTGGTGCAAGATATGAAGCTTTTGGCAGAAATACTTACAAAAAGCCCCCTACAAAGAGCTTCTTCCATTTTGTATGGGAAACCTTCAAGGATCCAACAATTCTCATTCTGCTTGTATGTGCTGCACTTTCTCTTGGATTTGGGATTAAAGAGCACGGGCCGAAAGAAGGTTGGTACGATGGTGGAAGCATATTCGTTGCGGTATTTCTTGTCATCTCTGTTTCTGCCATCAGTAATTTCAGGCAGAACAGACAGTTTGACAAGCTTTCCAAAGTAAGCAACAATATCCCGGTTGAAGTTGTGAGAAACGGGAGGAGGCAACAGGTTTCGATATTTGAGATCGTTGTGGGAGATGTCGTGTGCTTGAAGATTGGTGATCAAGTGCCTGCCGATGGATTATTCGTAGATGGTCACTCTTTACAAGTGGATGAATCTAGCATGACAGGCGAAAGCGATCACGTTGAAATTGATCGCCACAAGCATCCGTTCTTGTTTTCAGGGACTAAGGTGGCTGATGGATATGCTAAAATGCTTGTGACTTCTGTGGGGATGAACACTTTTTGGGGCGAAATGATGAGTACGATCAGCCGTGATTCTGATGAGCAAACGCCTCTCCAAGCCCGTCTCAACAAGCTGACTTCATCGATAGGTAAGGTTGGTTTGGCAGTGGCTTTTCTAGTTCTTGTCGTGCTTTTGGTGCGTTACTTCACAGGGAATACAGAGGATGACAGAGGGAATAGAGAGTATAATGGCAGCAAGACAAAGGCCGATGATGTGATCAATGCTGTTGTGGGAATCATTGCTGCTGCTGTGACTATTGTAGTCGTTGCCATTCCTGAGGGATTGCCTTTGGCGGTCACCCTTACTCTGGCTTACTCGATGAAAAGAATGATGGCTGATCAGGCTATGGTCAGAAGGCTCTCTGCTTGCGAAACAATGGGGTCAGCCACAACTATATGTACAGACAAAACGGGGACTCTCACTCTGAACCAGATGAAGGTGGCAAAGTTCTGGCAAGGAAAAGAATCCATGGAAGGAAGGAGTTACAATTCTATCGCGAGTTATGTTCTCGAATTGCTGCACCAGGGAGTCGGCCTCAACACGACCGGTGGTGTCTACAATTCTGGTTTATCAGGAACGAATGTTGAATTCTCCGGTAGCCCAACTGAGAAGGCGATCCTATCGTGGGCTGTGCTGGAATTGAATATGGATATGGAGGCACTCAAAAAAGATTGTGTTATCTTGCACGTGGAAGCATTCAATTCTGAGAAAAAGCGAAGTGGGGTTCTGATGAAGAAGGTTAGAGACAAGACGTGCCACGTACACTGGAAAGGAGCAGCTGAAATGATACTAGCAATGTGCTCGCATTACTATGATTTAGAAGGAAATATGAAGGCTTTGGACGGGCAAGAAAGGGTGAATTTTGATCAAATAATCCAAGGTATGGCTGCTAGTAGTCTTCGTTGTATTGCATTTGCACATAAGCAGGTTTCTGATGTTGATCATGAGAGTGGTGATCAATCACAAAAGAAGATTCAAGAAAAAGGCCTAGCTCTTCTAGGTCTTGTGGGCTTGAAAGATCCGTGTCGCCCTGGTGTCAAAAAAGCAGTACAAGATTGCCAATATGCGGGCGTGAATGTCAAGATGATAACTGGTGATAATGTTTTCACAGCGAAAGCTATAGCCACAGAGTGTGGAATACTCCATCCTAATCAAGAGGCAAATGACAAATCAGTGGTGGAAGGAGTGGTGTTTCGTAACTACACAGAAGAGGAGCGAATGGAGAAAGTTGATAAAATCCGTGTGATGGCAAGGTCGTCCCCTTTTGACAAACTCCTAATGGTGCAATGCTTGAAGAAGAAAGGTCATGTTGTGGCGGTGACGGGTGATGGCACGAATGATGCACCAGCATTGAAAGAAGCTGACATAGGACTCTCAATGGGGATCCAAGGAACCGAAGTGGCTAAAGAAAGCTCGGATATTGTCATCTTGGACGACAACTTCGCCTCAGTCGCAACAGTTTTAAGATGGGGGAGATGCGTCTACAACAACATTCAAAAGTTCATCCAATTTCAGCTCACTGTCAACGTAGCGGCTCTGGCGATCAACTTTGTGGCAGCAGTCTCAGCCGGTGAGGTCCCTCTAACCGCAGTCCAACTCTTGTGGGTTAACCTCATAATGGACACTCTCGGCGCATTAGCCCTCGCAACAGAGAAACCGGCCAAGGAGCTCATGGAGAAACGGCCCGTGGGACGAACCGAGCCGCTCATCAGCAACGTTATGTGGAGAAACCTGATGGCTCAGGCATTGTATCAGATAGCTGTCCTCTTGATACTTCAGTTCAGAGGCGAATCAATCCTCGGCGTCAGCAAGAAGGTGAACGACACGTTGATCTTCAATGCGTTTGTCTTGTGCCAAGTGTTCAATGAATTCAACGCTCGCAAGCTTGAGAAGAAGAATGTGTTTGAGGGGATACATAGGAACAAGCTGTTCTTGGGGATCATTGGGATAACTGTGGTTCTTCAAGTGGTGATGGTGGAGTTTCTGAAGAAGTTTGCTGATACAGAGAGGCTGAATTGGGGGCAATGGGGTGTTTGTGTAGCTATTGCTGCAGCATCTTGGCCTATTGGTTTTGTTGTGAAGTTTGTGGCAGTCCCAGAGAGGCCATTTTTCAGTTATCTCAGTTTGAAGAACATAAAGAGGCATGTTAGAGGCTAGGAGTTCTGCTTGAAGCTCACAATTCTTTGGTTTCTTTATTCTTATATATCTTTTGATTAGTCTGTCCTTATGGTACTTTAGTAGGAATAGCAATAGAATTATAATGTCATCACTTATTCTGTAATTTGGTTTTCACAAAAGGCATGGCATATTAGTCTTTGCCCTTTCTTATTCATATGTTCTTTCTACTGATAATTTTCCGTACATGGGGTTTATTATAATTTTAACATATTTTAGGGGTGGCAACTATCATAATTTTGACAGACGCCCTTTTATTAGTTTTGTTAGATCTAGAGTCAGTTTGAATGGATTTTTTTAAGAAGAGAGACATTTATTATTTTTTTTTTAAAAAAATCATGTTGGTGAAAAATAATTGTGGATTGGGTTTTTAGAAAAAAACTTAAAAAAACTAAAAACAGATTTTTTTATAAAAGATATCCAAAATAATTTCAAATAAAATTATTTTTTAAAATACTTTTAATTGTTACATCTAAATATAAAATTGCTTGATTTTAAAAAAAATCTATTATAAAAAGCACTGTTCGAGAAGATATTTTTTTTTAATTTCATCCAAACGGACTCTCACAATTATGCGGCGAAATTCTTAAATTTAAAACGTCGTTGTTTTACTTGCTCTCTAAGACAAAAATGAAAAGACTTTAAAAAGAATGAAAACGAAAACCAAACTTGCCTTACATGCCAATATCCTCATCTCCCATCCGGAGTTGGATTCTACGTAATCCTCCCTTTTATCTGCTAGAAGTTACATTGATCTCGCATTACATACCTCCATAATCAGCTGTGCACAGCGCAAAAACTCTTCTTGCAAAATCGCAATCTCTTTATGAAAAAGAGCGATCGAAAGAAAGAATGTCGGTTATGACAGTGTCAAGCTTGGGAGACATGATTCGTGGATTTGTTCACAGATCGATCGATGCCCCCTGACATGCAAGAAATTTTCTCAAGCTCTGCAAGATCAAGTACTACAATGGCTGCCTCTTTCACAGAGTACATAGAGATTTCTCAGCGCAGACGGGCGATCCCACAGGGACAGGTTCCGGCGGCGATTCTATTTACAAATTCTTATACGGCGATCAGGCTGGCTTTTTCGGATACGAAGTTCATTTGGATGTAAGACATTCACAGTCACATTAGCCATGGCTAATGCTGCAGGGGAGGAGAATGAGAATCTGAATGCTTCTCAGTTCTACATCACATTGCGCGATGATCTTGATTATCTCGATGGCAAGCACAATGTGTTTGGGGAGGTTGCCGAAGGGCTTGACACGCTTACGAGAATCAATGGTGTCTATGTGGATGAAAAGGAGAGGCCGTATAAGAACATTAGGATCAAGCAAACGTACATACTAGATGATCCTTTCGATGATCCTCTGGGGATGGCCGAGTTGATCCTGGATGCTGCGCCCCAAGGAAAACCGAAAGATGAAGTTGATGATGAGGATGGTGTGAGGCTTGAAGATGACTGAGTTCCTCTGGATGACCAATTGAATCCGCACGAGCTTGAGGAGGCTATGCGTGCAAAGGATGCGCATTCGTGTGTGGTGGTGCTTGAGTCTATTGGGGACATCCCTGATGCTGAGATGAAGCCTCCCGATAATGTGCTGTTTGCGTGTATACTGAATCCTGTGACCGAAGATGAGGACTTGCGCACAATTTTCTCTCATTTTGGAGGTGTGAAGTCTGCTGAAATTATCCGGTATCACAAAACTAGGGACAATTTGTGCTATGCATTTGTAGAATTTGAGGACAGAGAGGCCTGTGAACAAGCGTATCTTGAAATGGATGATGCTCCGATTGATGATCGGAGGATTCGTGTTGATTTTAGTCAAGGTGTTGCAAAACTATGGTCCCACTCCCAGTATAGGCACGGAGGTCTAGGGGATCGAGGAGGTTGCTTCAAATGTGGTTCTCTCGATCACGTTGCTTAGGACTGCACGAGATGTTCCACGTCCAAATGACGACCACGTTGCAAATACATAGTGAAAGATGATGATGACACTCAACATGGTGGCTGGTAGAAAAACAAGATATGAAATGGTTTTTGAGGAAGATGATGATGACAGAGGACAGAGGCATAGCAAGAGGAGAAGAGGCCAAAAAACCGAACATCATGATGAAAAACGAATCAGTAGAAGTCGTGATGCTAACAACCCTAAACATCGGGTTGACACGAGAAAAATGAAAAATGTCTGCCTCCCCAACTACTAAGAAGTATATATATTTGTATCAGGTCGCGGTTTATTGGACATTAGAAAGTTGTATTCGATTGTCATGTATTATAAATAAAGTTGTGATTCGAGTAGTGACATTTAATCATCTTATCTTGTATTTGAGAGGAGAGAAGCAGGTGAAACACAGATCCATTTTGATTCATGATTGAGGTTAAAAGTTTACACCTTGCAGTTTCTAAACAAATTAACAGAAAACCAACAATCCATTCTCTTCATAATAGCAGAAAATATCTTACAACGTGCAAAGGGATGATTGCACAATTCCAAGTCATTCGTTGCATTATATTACAGATTGTGAGGCAAAGAATTGTGACCCTTGTAACCATGTCCTCATTATACATTATATTATTGAGCCAGAAGAGAACTTTTACCAAGCCAAATCATTCATGGAAACAATGGAGGATTTAATGTTTCTCCCAAGCTGGAACTAATAATTAGACAATTAATAATCTCAAACTGGAACTGGTTCTGGCACTCTCCCAGTCTCCACAGGAGCCAAACTAGCATAGTATTCCACCAACACTTTCCAACCACCAGGGCACATAAATCCGTCAGGAGGATTCTCTTTGTTCTTTGCAAGGGTTCGCATCTGGAGAAATGCAAGCAATCAACAAGACGTACCCAAAAAGTCGCACATAAACAATGTGAAAAGCTTATGATTGCAGCTAATACATTATCCTTCGGGGCACTATTTGCCCTTCTGTTCATTTATATATATATATATATATAAAATATTTGCCAAGGGGGCTAAGCAAATAATTTTACTGGGAGAGGAGATACCTTGGTGCCAGAGATGAAGAGAAAATCTTGAGCCCTTGATGGATCAAAGAATGCCATTTTACCCTGAGTCTTGTCATATGCAGCCACCTGCATTTTGAGTAATAATGCATTGTTAACATTCAAGAGTATCTTTTTTCCATTGCCTGGTCTACTTGTTCCATCAACAATGTTTATTTCGAATTCACCACCACAATAAACAATGCCAAGGATTGTTCATTTACCTTGAAGGGCAGAATGTTGAGCCGCTCCAATCCAGGAGCCATGCTAAGAACTTTCTTGCCATGATCAGCATCATAGAGGTCTCTTTTCTCGATTGGGTGGCTCATGCCAGCAGGGTCCCGACCCACAATGTAGAAGTTGGCACCTGCATTGATTCTGGCCTTAGCATGCCATTGTACCTCGGTCGGGCCAGCATAGTGCATGGGGGATGGGAATATAGAGACAACTGTAGTTTCAGGGTCCAAGACACCATCTTCAAGCACCTACAAGCATATAAAGAATCAAATATTATATTAGCATACCAAATGGATTGAATCATAACATCACTTTGATTATACATACTAATCAACAGAAGGGCTTATGTGTAATTCTAAAACCAAAGGAGATATTTTATAACATCATAGCTTGTGAATGTTATAAAGTTGACTAACCTTCTCATGCTGCTTCATTCGCCAACTAAGTGGGACATCATCTGCTTTAGTGTAACCACCCAAAGGATTAAGCAAGAGGACGGGATTCTTATATCCCATCTCAAGAAGGCGACGGCGTGTGTCCGTCATCAACAGAGCATGGCCATTGTGCACAGGATTTCTCAGCTGGAAAGCGAACACTGCATCCGCATTGCGTCTCTCAAACTCCTCACGGAGTTGGGCAGGAGACAGTCGGAACCGATCTAAACCATCATGGTACTTGACAGGATTAACAACCTCTAAATCACCACCGATCAGCCAGTTTCCAGCACCAGTAATAGTTTCCTCAACGTAGGGCAGACCGGGTGCCGTGGTACCCCAAGTTCTTGCTATTCTTTCTTCTTTATTGTGCTTGTAAATCTCGATGCTACAATTACAGTTCAGGGTAGAAAAGATCACTCCTTGTCACAAGAAATATATACAAGCCACGGCAAATGAATATACAGCTATAGAAATAAACAAAGAATAAAAAATTAATGGTGAGTAAAAATTCCATCTAATAACTAACACACAAATCAAATTAATATTCATCAATCCATTTCACCATTTCCCACTAACTTGTCTTTGAGCAAATCTACCAATTTACACCATATTTTCCTATCATGAATAGTATATTTTCGACAACTGAAAACAGCTGTGTCCACGTGGAACACATTATAGATAAGCATAGGCAACAATTCAACATCCACAGGCATTAATGTTTATTATATTAGGTTGCTTTTATAAAAGGGATCATCTTGTGTATTCGCACCTAGATCAAAATTAAAATGAAAGCACTCCACAATAACCTAAAACTTTAAAATATACCAACAATTATGCACAAAAAAATATCTCTACCCAATTCCAGAGACAGCCAAATCTCAAACTGTCCAAAAATTATCAAAGATTCAAAACTTTCATGCCAGAATACGAAGTGTTCGAGCAAAGAACACAATAATCAGTATAGTGACTGGTGTACAAATCAGTAAAAGCAAAACTCAACAACTTTCTAACACGGTTTAATTCCAAAGAATTAAACAAATGAAACCAAAGAAGAAAATATATTGAGAAAATTCCTTACTCGTTCAAAATAGCAACCAGTTCATCCTTCTCGTCAACAAGCGCGACGCTAGAAGACGACCCGACTCGATTTTTCTGAGAATCATCAATGGCGAGCACGATGGGAACCGACATATTCACAACCGATCCGTTCTCGAGGCGGAGCGAGTTAAAATGAAGCGTTTGGAGGAACTCTGACTCTCTCATGAAACCTTTCAACGGGCTGGCCCAGCCCTCGCTGAGCACGTGAACCCATTGAAGGTCAATCTTCGAGAGCCTGATCTTGGGCAGGTTCAAGGCCTGCTTAAGTTTCGAATCTTTTCCAGATTTTTAACGGCAAGTTCGACAAGTTTACCGCCATCCGGGTCGATCAGAGAAGCTGAAATCCGGGTGGCGGGTCGGATTTTGGAGGCGGAGAGGGGATGGAGGGGGAGATTGAGGGATGGGATGAAATGGGTTTTGGGTAGTTTTGGGAAAGAATGGGTGTTAGGGGTGGAAGCTTTGAGGTAAAGAGAAGCCATGGCCGCCATTTTGGCTCTCTTTCTCTGTTATTATTCTCTCCCCTGCTGCGCTGTGTGCTGTCTGTCCTAGGGGGCAGTTATAATACTCGTCGGAATGTGAGAGAAAAGGGTGTTTTAGGAAATTAGAAAGAATAAGGTGGGGAAAGGGTGTAATATGCAAAAGAAAATTTTTATTTTGGGGTAGTTTGTGAATATGGACTACTGTTGGGGCTCCCTGGAAAAAAATTGAGGGGCGCCGTTTAGTGGAAATTAGGGATTTTTTTTGAAAAACCTATCAAGATTAGAAATAAATGTATGAGAAATTATAAATTTGAACCCAAAACCTCTTTTTCGATAGAACAGAGGTGATGTTATCTGAAAACACTTGCGAAATAGGGGGTTAAAAGTTTGCCAAGGGATGAGGAAGGGGTGTTTTGGGTAACTAATATATGTTTGAAAGTGGAGGAGGAGAGTCGTGATGTTGGATTTTATAATGTTGGTAATGTTTTGCGGGGGGATGAACCTAGACACAATTTATACAAGGCAAAGTATTAATTGTACTCTAATTCATATGGATTAGAGATAATTGAGAAAGATTTGCAATGTCTTTAAGGCAAGTGGGCAATGTTTTTCATGTGTCATAACTTCATAATAGTCAAATTTGCCAAATCACTTCATTTTTGTATCAAAAAATTTCTTGGTTGACTTGTTCTTGATTTTCTCTTTCTTGATCGTATCAAAAAAGAAATCTTTATTTTTTAAAAAAAAAAAATTGGAATAGGACAAATCAACATTAGCTAATCAACGACACTTTTTATATTTAAGTGAATTTTGGTAGATGATTCCACTTTGCTAAATATGAAAGCTTATCTAGAATTTATATATATTTTTTTATAATTGAGTCACGAGACATGAATATCATTGACCCTTAATATTATGCAGCATGTATCACTGCATTATTTATTTAATATAAAAGATAGAAATTCACATCGAAAAAAGACTAAAATATTCAAATGTGTGCATTACTTTATTTTAATATAAATTTCGAACTATATAAGAACTGATGAGTACGTCATCTTCTGTTACAGGACATTTGTTTAATTTAGACTATGACGAACTTGATTACTTTTTTACACCGTTGATATCTCTTGCGCCCCAATAATTTGGAGGGAGGCTAGATACGTATATTAAATTCTAAACACGTTCAATACTAAATTTAGTAATTTGAAAAGACAGTCACGTATATTATATTTGAAGTGTGTTCAGTTCAAAAAAGTTGACTAGTATAATCTATTAACATTCTGATTTGATGTTTTTATAAATCAGTTCTAAATAGTTATTCGAGTCAAAAAAAACCTCGTGTGTACGTATAAGCAAAATACTATATATTTATGGTGTATTTAATTTAATGAGCTTAGGTAAAATTTACACATAGTGCCCACATCTTGGCCCCCTTGTGTGTTCATTTTAACAAAGTAAAATTCAATCAAGTTTGAAACACCTTTGTTCCATTTGTCGTTGTTTTTGGTTTCCACGAACTCTCTACTTTTGGAATTCAAAGAGACATAAAAGTTGACCCACTTTGAATCTTTGCCCATATTTGAGCCAGATTCATGGCTAGCATAAAAGCGATAGTAACGACAAACTTTTCTACTCCTATATATTTAATAAAATGTTTTTTAATTATTAAAATCGAAAATCAAGACATAAAGGTTCAATTATAGATCAACATGATCTGATATTTAAAATAAAGAAATATAATGGTGACAAAAATAATGGTGTTGGAAAATTCAATTGGCCGACTGAGATAGTCAAAGGCCATTAACGCTATTAGATAGTTATTGTACAGGGAAATTTTTCGTTTCCTAAGTTTACTCATTTTAGATTTTGGTCCTTTTATTTATACTCTTTCAATCCTCATCCTTTAAATATTTAAATTTTATAATTTTGATCTTATTTTTTATCGGAATCTCAATTTTCCGACGAGACATTGTTGATGTGGACACAAAATTACTGAATTGTGCCGTTGAAAAATTGAAGTTTCACAAAAAAAAAAGGACCAAAATTACTGATTTTGAAAACTTATAGAATGAAAATCCAAATAGTGTGAATAAAATGACAAACTCAAGACGTGTCAACTTACAACATGAAAATTGCATTTTTCTCTTTTTGTATAATAGTATTAATGTATTTGAAGCAAAGTATAGTTCGAAAAATGGATTTGGCCATAACTTAATTTCAAAAGTTAATTTATAAATTGAAGGTTGCCTAGTCCATAATAAATCACACCACATCATTATATTTTATCGATGTGGCATAATTAACCCGACATTATAAACCATATTACATCTTTGTATTTTATCGATGTTGGATATCTAATCCTTACACTAGTTAGCACGGAGCAACCTTCCTTAGAAATACAATGAAACCAATTCTCCCCAAGGAAAACAAGTAATTTCTTAAGAATTAACTCTTTGGAATGTTGTCCCACTTTATCTCCAAACGGCAAAAAGCGTAAATTTTGTTTTTGAAATGCTTTGTTTTCTAAATTCATTCAATTTATCAGTCAAAAAGGTCTTTCTTTTTTCTTATTTTGAAATTATTAGCCCTTTTTTCTAAATCCATTTAACTCATAAGTTGCAGGGTTAAGGGAAAATGTTAGGATTCTAATGTGCAGTAAAGCAATTTGTTGCGTATCCGTGAAAAATACAATTTGCCTCCTCAATACTAATATGACAGAAACAATACTTTAAAAGATAAGTCTCGAGAAAACATATAGTTTCAAACTACAAACAACATTAACTTCTACCAAAAGTCCAAACAAGAGCAAGTGCCATTGTTGAAGTGATGAAACCTAGTTCTATCTCTAACTATAATCTCTCTTTTGTATATTAATGAAAGAAGCTTCGCACTAGAATGACAATCGATGCAAACCCGAAGATTCTTTAGAATCCTGATGGGTGCACAAGGAGCAGATGCAATAAGAGCAAAAGCTATAGCTAGTCTTTCACTGTGATACGAGAGAGCGTCTTCCTTCTCTTCCTCTTCAATGTCGAACAACACTTCTCTAGTTCTTGGCTGATGGCCATATTCTTGTAACTTTGTGTTCATCTCTTCTAGCTTCAGATATATATCTTTCACACGAGGATGGCTCTTGTCCCCGATGAGGAACTCGTGCATTGAACCATTGACCTCAACTGAACTACTTCCAGGCGTTTTGTCAATGCCATGATATTTCATCAACTGCCGTAATCTCTTCACGTCATCCCATCTGTTCATACAGGCATACATATTTGACAAAAGGACATAATTGCCACTAGTCTCTGGCTCTAACTCCAGTAATTTCCATAGTGCAACTTCGCCTAACTCCAGATTTCCATGAACTCTGGCAGCTCCAAGTAAGGACCTCCACAAAATTGCATTAGGCTTCATAGGCATGGCCAACACCATTTCTTCAGCTTCCTTGACCAGACCGGCTCGACCCAAAAGATCCACTAGGCAACAATAGTGTTCAAGTTTAGGCTCAAGTCCATAGATACTGGTCATTGACACAAAATATTCCCGTCCTTCATCCACCAATCCTACATGCGAGCAGGCACACATTACAGCTAATATTGTGACATCATCTGGGATAAAACCCTCTCGCTTCATCATCTCAAACAAATCAAGTGCCTCATGCCCATGACCATGTATGGCAAGTCCTCTAATCATGGCATTGAAACAAAATGTGTCCCTATGAGGGAGTTGGTAGAATAATTGCCAAGCAAATCTAAGACAGCCAGAATTTGCGTACAGCGTGATTAATGACGTGCCAATAAAGTGATTGAGGCTAAGGTTCTTTCTTATTATATAAACATGTGCCCAAGTGCCTTGACTGAGGGCACCCAAGTCAGCACATGCAGCAACTAAAGCCACAAGTGTCACTTCATTTGGCTCCACAGAAGACTTCTGCATGTGGCTGAACAAATTCAATACCTCTAGTGATGAACTAGTATTTCCATTTAAGTGGCTAGAATTAGCCACAAAGCTGACACTAGAATCACGAGCATAAGCAGATAGCATAGAGTTCCATGTGGCTAAATCCGGTTCGCTTATTTGATCAAAAAAGTATCTAGCAATACCTACTCTCCCACATCTTGAATAAAAATTAAGCAAGGAGGCCTGAACAAAGTTGTCATAAGGGGTGTCGAGGAATTTTAGGACATGGGCATGTAGGGCTAGGCCATGTTTGAACCACTGATAGGCCCCAAAAGCCTTGAAGAGAGATGGGAATGTGTAGTTATTTGGTTTGAGGTAGGGGTGACCAAGAATCCGGTTATAAAAAGAAAGGGCTACTTGAGTGTGATCTTTTAGAGTGAGGGATGAAATGAGGGTGTTGTAGAGAAAGATGCTTGGGTCTCGGACTTGGTTGAAGATGGTTAATGTGTAGGATATGGTACCAAGAGTAGATGATAAGAGAAGAATACGGCTGATGGGGTAAGTGTGAAGGATGAGGCCAGTTGTGATCGTTTGGGCATGGACTTGTTTGAAGGTGTCTAAGGTTTTGCATTTCTTTAAGAGGTGAAGGATTGGGTGGTCGACTGTGGGGCTTGCTGCTATCATCCTGTTGGTGTGTATTCATCTTGTATTCCTTCTCCCTTTGGTACTAGGTAGGTGGACAAGAAGACAAACCCTGAGATCAGCTATCTTTTGCACATCCAATAATAATCAGCCATCGGGAAAGAATTCCACAAAGGATGGATAGCTTTACATAAGGGGAAAAAACGGACCTGAATAAACAAACATGTGATTCATATTTGTGCGTGTGCGCTCCAAGGATGTAGTTATGCATGTTGTGCTTCACATTATGTTGGCAAAGCTTCAGCAGGTCCATCGACTACATACTATGAGTTGAACAATACGTAGCAGAGTTTTCATTTAATGAACTAATCAATCCATTTCACATTCATACAATCCCTTGAAATATAATGATAGAAGCACATAAAAAAATGTTTGGTGATTCCTCATCCCCAACCCAAACTTAAACTAATCCAGAGATCTCAAGAATTAAATGATACTCCCAAGAATATATATCAAATCAAAAGTAAGTTAGTAGATAGAATATTTTGCTACATTAAAGTAAACAAAGATCAAACAAGATTCTCAATTTCATCATGGGCATGATGAACCAACGAGACCATGGAGCAGAACCAACAAAAACAGATACCTAGCCAATACCTTAAATTCTATCGAGGAGAAACGAATTACACTAAATGAGCGTAAAAGCGAAAACAAATATTTCCAAACACTAGTTTGAGCATAATTTGAGAAATACAAAGCAAGTTCACAAGAAAATTAACACGACAAGTAAAACCCACGATTCAACTATCGCATTGGTTTAATTCCAGTGAAACTTTTACCAACACTTACTGGAAAATGCTCATCTGGGAATTTTATCAAACACAAGGAATGCATTCAGATATCAGTAATGACGCACCTCATTACCGTACCCCAAAATCTGTCACACAACTCCCAGTAGCTTTTTGTTGCCAGGATTTGCTTTGCTACTGAATTTGCTAACTAAATTAAGCAGAAATCTTTGTGAAAAGTGAAAAGTGAAAAGTGAAAACCATTGAACTTTCAGATTTTGCTGCATTTTCCATTGATTTTATCTTCTACAGCTTAATGGACTGCAAATTGGTGGATTAATAGCAGCAGTTCGGGAAGGTGAATGGACCATATGGTCTGGGCCGATCTTTATGCAAGATTTAAGTGACTGGGCCTTGCCTTCTCTATTTGAGTTGAAAATATGTTTCGAGTCGAGGCCCACTTGTTGGGGACTAGGAATTTCATCCATTAATTTAATAAATATAATATCAATATATCATGTATATATTACAAAGATAATAATTTAAAATAATACTATTGAAAAAAGGCTATTTTTATATAGTAAGAAAAAAAAAAGACATTTTTCAAAAGCTATACCCTATTCAAATTTCGAGCTCTTTCTGGAAAAAGTTACTCTTTCATCTGAAAATACTCATAATTACATATTTGAAAATGATAAAAAGAATGAAACCTTTTTTTTTTCCACAAAAAACACTCATAATTACATAGTTGAATTAAAACAATTGAACTAGACATATTTTCTTAGTTTCACACTTCAAATTGCATGGTATATGTCAACTATATGTGTAAGCATTAGACTTTACAATATAATTTATTGAATATAAATTTATTTCGAAATAAAAAGTCAAGTACATTTTTTCAATATCTAAATTCTCGTTTTTCACAAATATATATATATATATATATATATATTGGCAAAAGAGGGGAGCAAAAAAAAAAAGAATCTAAATTGAATCTAAAATGCACGTTAAAATCATGATTTTGATCTCGACCCTTATCATGTCTAATCAAACTTTTGTTGGTGTACAATATATATATAAATTGTCCAATCAAGGTTGATGATAACATTGGCTTTAAGCTTTGGGACAAAGTACAATAATTAATCAAAACCATGATGACCACATGATTTTGCCGCCATTTACGGGTTTAAAGAATGATGTTACGTACTAAAATTTGTTGTCCCCGCCTTTGAATACTTATTTATTTTAATTAATATTCTCAACATTTTAACTTCTTTAATTTATTTTTTTCATGCTAGTACCATGCTCAAGCGCTTCGATAACCACAAAGTTTTTTGAAAAAGACAACAAAAAACGGGAGAAGGAAAGAGCGAAAGAAAATCAAGAAGAAATAAAGGGAATATAAAGTCACATAAAGAAGTCGAAATTTTCTATTTATATGGCCGTATGACACCTAAACTTTTTTATAGTTTGTTAAGGCTTGTTTAAATGGACTTTTATCAAATATATATACATATATATATATATACATATACATATATACATATTAAAAAAATAGAGAAAGTACTTCAATAGGAAAAATCAGTGTTCAATCGGCACTTTAAGGGAAACAAAAAGAAGAAGAAGTCGGAGAAAGAGCCTATATATGGCTTTTCTACAATAGCTTAAAAAAAACACGTTTCACAATACTTTCAAATTATTGTATTCAAAAGCAACAACTTTAAAGAATAATAAAAAAAAAGTCTATTATAAAAAATAGAGCCAACCGACGCTTTTTTTTTTTTTTGAAAAAAAAATTATAGCTATATAAATCATGCTTCACCTACTTATTTGTTGGCAAATTTTTGACAAATGGTCCACCAATGAGGGTCTTTATTTCTACTTTAATAGCAATTTATTATTTTGTTTTTAATAGTTGTTTGTTGACTTTGTTTATTTATAATAAAACTGTTTGATTCCTAAATGATTTAGTTTGAGATAATATGTAATAACATGATATATATTTTTAAAATTATTGATGTAAATGAATGATATATAATTTAAAGCAAAATAAGTGTGATGGACATATGAAGTGGGAAAGCGAAAGATGAAGGGCGAACTCTAAAGGAGCATGCAATTCATGCAGCAAATTACAATTTGAAGTTGGAGTAGGGACAAAACGGTCCTATTTGTTTTCTCCTTTTCATTTTTGTCTTAATCAGAGAGAGAGAGAGAGAGAGAGAGAGAGAGAGAGAGAATGGATTGTCTTATATATCTCGTTTCCCCTTTGATTCCAAATTAGATATAGAATTGCATGTAATATTCACTGTTCCTTTTTACCAAATAAACTGTGTAGATAACCTTCAAACCTTTGAAGGAATTATTCAAACTAAGCCTTACTTTGTAATGCTTTTGATCTTCAATGATTGAATATGGGAAGAAAAAGTTGTTTACTTTTGTTACATGCTAAGGATAAGATTAGAATTAGAAAAGAAATACATACACATACATTATATGTGTGTGTGTGTGTGTGTGTGTGAATGACGACTAAAAGCCAAAAGGGCCGAAGAATTCTTACTTATTAGCACATACCTCGAGTAGTTATAACATGCAACAGTGAATTTCAATTATTTGTTTTAATGTGGTTGGTGAATGAACTAAAGTAAAACAGAGAAACTAGAGATAGAATTTATAAAACTACACTTTAGGGAATATTTATATCAAATATGAAGTGATGATATTTATACGTATTGGAAAATAGAGATTCTATTCTATGAATGGCCACTTGGCCAGACATCTTATAGTGTTCTTCATCACTCATTCGCCATATTGGAGTTCACTAAAAGTACCTTTATGCCCTCATATATATATATATACACACATATATATATATCTATATTATTATAAAAAGAAAGTCCTTTTTGTATCAAAAATGACGGTTATTTATCTGATTTTACAAAATTTTCCCTTCAATTTTATGTAGAATAAATAGAAATATGTAAAATTGTGGCTAAAATTGAAAATTCATATGAAATTGATTCAATTTGGATACAAAATTTTGATGTGTCAATTTTACCCTTTTAATTTGTAAACATATGTAATGAATAAGCAAATAAAAAGGTCAATATTGTAATATTACATCCAATTTAAAAAAACTCATGTTCTCAACCCACAAACCACTTTCTCTAATTATAATTATTTGAATGTTTTTTTGTGTTTATTCTTTATCATGTAATTTAATTTCATATAATTATTTTATTTGTAAATTATTATAATTTAATAAATTATTTCAAATAATACTTAAAAAAATGTTCTTATAAAAGAAATTTAATTATATATTTATATTTTCATCCTAAAAAAAAATTTAAGTACTAAATTGAAATATATATTTTTTATATTTTGCACACACGTAGAGTGTGAGGTGTTGTTAGTCTAATCAAAAATTAAGTCGAGAAATTCGATTTTACTTTTCCAACTAAAGAAATCTAATCGCCATGGAATGCTCTTTCCACTAAAGCTTGCAAAAACTAGGCACAACTTGGAATTCAAAGTGATTAAAGTGCATCTCATACCAATTGATTTCCATTGGTCGCATCATTAATCTAGGAGACATCAAAGGTACCAAATCACTTGTTTTATACTTATTTTTTTTCTTTTTTATTTATGTGTTTTACTAAATTGGGATGCATGACACATATTTTATTATATATTCCTTGTTTTATATATATATATATATATATATATATATATTTAATTTTTAAAATGCAAAATGAGATACAAAAAGTATAATAAAAGATCTGACTCGACACAAGGAAGGAGATTTTACCACCCTACAATTTGAGAGCATCTAAAAGCATGATTGTGGTATGTAGTTCATTATGTATACATTATAAAAAAAATTAAAAAGAAAACGAAAAGTGCAAAGAATATGCGAAATAATTTTAGTATATCTTCAGATATTCTCTATAGTGTAACTAGCATTGGTTGCTACTTTTTGCCATGACAACAAAATGTAACACCCCTTCCACATCGAATAGGAGAGAAATGAATTACAAGATTCGACCAGAGAATTCAAATGCAACCACTTAACATTTATTTTTAGCGATTTGATCGTAGTCCAATTTCAAAATACATTCGATGAGTTTTAAGGCAATTCTCGATCAAAATGAACTAACGGGCCTGGGATTTGACATAAACCCATTCGCTCATCATTTTTCAGCCTCAAATGCAAATCCCATCTATGGCCCATACCCCATAAAAAAAAAAGTAAATAAACAAATAAAATGAAAATAAAGTGGCAAGTTTTCTGATGAAAGATGCAATGTATAAGCCAAGAAAAGCATAGCAGTCAAAAAAGGCAAGTATTGGTCATATATCATATCAAATCCCTGTTCCCCTCCTCTTTCCTGGCCCCAACAAAACAACCTTTTTTTTGGCTTTTCCTAATCTCAATAAAAAATAAAGTATAAAAAGTGATAACACCCTTTCGAGCTCCCATTTGAAAATGATGTTTCAATTTTCACTTCCATGATTGATCAAATATTGGAACTAAAGGAAGAAAAAGAGGAAAAAAAAACAAACATAAAAGCATTCTCACCACATTATTTATAAAGACGTGGAATATACATACGATGCATCATTGTCATCAAGAAAGAACATTGCATTTGCAAACATGTTCATGACTAGTCACTCCCACTTGATTTTATGGTGATACGGGATATGATGAAATGTAATTATATAGTCTCGAATAATATTTTGTCGATATTGCGTGGATTAGTGTTAGTGAATGTTACGTTGATTTGTAGATGAGTAATAGAATGAGCATCACGTTATTTTTTTGATCAGAGATTGATACGAGTTTGCAAATCAAATTTATTGAAATGGGCTTGTGAAGTTCTTTTATATGACATCTTTTACGTTATAAATTATAATTTTAATAAGTTGGATTTCTTCAATCTAGGCGAAACAACACGGTTTGGCTATGGTGTCCGCATTAAAATAAATAACATGTATATATTTGAAAATTTATTATTGTTGTAAAATAGTTTCTTATTTAATGAATTATACTTACTCACTTTTCCGACATTTTTGTTTCTTTCACCTACTAGATTTGTCTTTATAAATACTTTATATTTTATTTTACATATGATCGGATGTATAATTTGAACAATATGAATTTGAAAAGATAATGTGAAATTACATTTTGGTCCTTGTGGTCAATGCACGCACATAGTGAAATGACAGTCTCACGAAACAGCGGAGCCCAACACCAGCATCTCTCCAGTCAAAAAATTAAGAGAGAAACTGAAATGGCTTTTGTAGGTCCCAAGAAAACACCTAAACGACAAGCTTATTTTCCCTTTTCATGCATCAATATTACTTGCTGACCAAAATGCCCCAACTGCATTTTTCACTAATAGGTGAAAATGTTGGTGAATAAGATCGTATTATATATTCTTTTATTGAAATTTCAAGTTTGTTTTATTTAAAACGATAAATTATTTTTCTTAAATTTTATAGAAATTTAATTTATTTTTATTTCACTATTAGAAAGCACCAATTTACTAAACTTCCATCACAAATAAAGATATTTACAATGGATTTGCGACAAAATTTTATGAAATTAAAATTAAAAATTGAAAGACAATCGAATAATGGCTAAGTATATATTGACGGAGTTACGGCACACAAATTAAAGTCTATTACAAAAATATATTTTGTGACATATTTCGTTGAAGCTGTAATGAGTTTTGGCAGGAAAATTTTATGATATCAAGTTGGGTATTACCCAATTAATATTTTTAGTCTTTAAATTTGAATATGATGATATTAAAAAAATTTAAATTATGACACATCATACTCAATCCGATTGCTAAAAACACCAAACACCATTTGGGTAACACTCCATTTTGTCCTTGGTGGAAAGGCACTATTGTTTAATGTCTTTACTTGGGGGGAAAATCTTATCCGCACCAGGTTCGACCACACTGGGACTAATCACGTGACGAGTATTTTACACTTATCATGTAATTGGTATACAGTTTAAAAAGAGTGACCAATCACATAACAAGTATATTAATACTTGCTACATAATTAATTGAATGCGACCAAGCCAGATTTGGACAATAATTTTTCCCTTACTGAAAAAATCTTATTCGCACCAAATTCGATCACATCGAGACTAATCACGTGCATTTCCGTCTCTTTAGTGCCGACAGTATTGTGCAACGGTTCAAGATTGAGAAAGGGATGTATCAAAAGACCCAAAAACCAGACATTTATAATAATGATGGCAAGAAAAAGCTATACGTATGAGGGTTTTTTTTTCTTTTTTCTTTTTTCTTTTTTGGCAGTGATTTTTTGTTGCCCAAAAAAAAAAAAAAATTCGTTTGTACAACAGTACAAGTGCAGGATAATTGGGACAAGATCTTCTGAAGATACTTAAAGCAGCAGTGATAATAATTTTGGGTTGTTGTATTATATAAATTTGTGTACTAAAATAGTTTTTATTATTTACTACTTTCCATGACTTTTTTTTTTTCCTCTGAAGGCTGAAGCAAAGTTCAAAAGCCATCATTTGGTTGCTCATACGTTTCACGAGTACAAAGAAGCAGGCCTAGCTTTTTCAATATTATTAAGTTCGTCTAGAAAATATTGTTCTTGATTGTTGAAAAAGAAAAAGAAAAATGAAAAATGAAAAATGTGTAGAAGCACTATGGTTATCGTAACGATTATTTTTTTTAATGAAATGCTATTTTTTTTCCCACTATAGTATCAAGAGGTAAGTAGGTATAATTTTTTACCCAAAAAAAGAAAAAAAAAAGAAAACGTAGGTATAATTACACATGTTTTAATTGTTCAAAAGAAAATAGAGCAAATTACACATTCTACATCCATTGACGTATGATATAATTACAAACTAATCTATCGTATTTTAAAAACTACAAATACCTTCTCAAGATTTATGATATTTTTGTAAATATTAATAGAGATATGATACAACCATAGCAATCAATTTGACCACAAAAATATGCATCTCGTCAAGCATGACAAAATCCTCCATCAATTTCGTTATTCCTCCAACATTCGCAAAATAATCTCATTTTATACCACAACAACTATTATCAGCCATCATTATCTATAATCCGATACCACCCCTAATATTTTTTAGAAATTGACTTCATAGGTTCTACATCTTGGACTTGTCACAAACATTCGATTCACATTTCAAAATCTTACTAGAAATAATAGAAATATAACTCACAATTATATTTCGCATTGATGAATGATGGATTTTATTAAGCTAATACATACCTCAAGATAAATATTTAAAATACAAAGAATTTATTTATAATTGTATCATATCTTAGGGATGTAGATGTAATTTGTCCAAGATGATATGTAGAAACAATATGATTATTGTAAAAATTAGTTTCTTTTAAACAATTTGTATATATTTTACTAAAGTATACTCGTCAATAATTTAGTTCTTCAAGGCAATGTGGGGTGATCATTTCACACTACAAAAGAGTAATATTCTTCATCAACGGCAACGTTGGTTATAAATTTGACCAAATTCATCAGGTGACATGATTTTGTGATGAATTTTGTTATTATTTGTCACTAATTAATTATTTATTAATTTTTAATTTTAATTTACTAGTATTTCGAAGCATGTCCATCGCGTATATATAATTCCATTTGTGATAGAAATTTTTTTTGTCATGAAATTCCATTAATACAAGATTGATTTTTGTAGTGCGGACATATGTGCGTGTATTCAAATTAATAACTCGAACTTCGATCAAATTTATTTTTATAAAGGGCACGTTAGACTTACTCATTATTAATACAATTTGCTTCTCTTCGAACTTACATTATGTTTGGTTCCAGAATTTTAGAAGGGAAAGGAAAAGAAAATAGGAAGACAAAGTATTTTTCAATGTTTGGTTATTAGAGAAAAAAGAAAGGAAATGGTAAAGAAAGAAAAATAGAAAGAAAATAGAACATGAATTGAGAAAAAATATTTTCCTTTCATTTAGGTGAGGAAAATGAAGGAAAAACTTGTTTTTCTATTCTTATGTTACTCTTCCCAGCACTCTCTCACTTTTCAAGCTCTTATCTCATTTTTGTTGCTCAAACTAATTGATTGTTTAGATATATTTCATGGAAACCTTTTTTTTATTTAGTTAATTGATTGATTGGTTTTTTGGGTGTGTTTTTATATTTTCTTTAATTTACAATAATAACCAGATAAAATAAAAAAATAATTCTCTAAAACAATCGTTTTCCTTGTTGTTTTCTTTAACAATCAAACAAAATAGAGAATTTTAAAATTCTTATAGTTTCTTTTCCTTTCCTTAATATTTTCCTTTCCTCCTAAAATCTTAGAACCAAACAATGCCTTAGTTTTAGTAAAATCAATGACAAAACCCACCAAAAAAAAAAAAATTCAATGACAAATTCTTCCTCGCACAACCCATGTCCAATTTAAACGCATTTTTTTTTCAAGTTGTGGGGGGGGGGGGGGGGCATATTTTGCTTCCTGAATTATGTTCGTTTTTATATTTTTACTTTTTTGTTATAGTTTGTCATATGAACTATTTGATTTTTACATGTTATTCATTACGACCTATATCTAGCCAAAAAAACTCATCGAAAAATTGAAAATATTGGATATGCCTTCCCCCCCCCCCCCCCCTCAAAACAAAAACCTATAGATTAATATTAGCATCAAATAAAGAGATGCATATACATTTTTTGATAAGTTTTCTGATCGAAAATAATTCTAGTGGGATAACAAATAAAAATCAAATAGTTCATATGATAAAGTACATTAGAACAAAATATATATATATAAAAAAGTATAAAAACGGACAAAGTTTTATGGGCAAAGTGTTTTTTCCTTGAAACTTTAAATGAAGTTTGGACTTTGGAGTTTACATGGCTAATTTGGCAAAACACACAATCAAAATTCACCAATGGACTTGAGTCTTGAAACTTGAAAAGACATTAGCATTATGCTAGTGAATTGATCACTAAATCCATCATTTTGGATAAGAGAAGTGCAATTAATTATTAAGTTTGGTGACTTTAATGTTAGCTAGTGTTATTTAATGAGATGAAAGTGAAACATATGCACTAGAAGAATAAAAATGCAGCTATCCCTAGTTTCTGACAAAACATCATATATAATGTAATATCATTTTTTCCATTGTTCCTACGAGATAAACAAAATAAAATAAAATCACAAGCAGATCAAAAGTTAATTAACGTTCGCACGCGTGTGTTGTCACACCTTAAGTGAAAAAAATAACTTAAAGTTTACAAATCTCAAGACCCTCGAAGAACGCTTATTATTTAAATAAATAACATAGTGTTTCATGACGGGGAGAATTGTACAATCTTTATTTAAATCTTTTAACCATACAATTTTGCTGTCTTTTTCATTTGGATCCTTCTCTTATCAACATCTGATTCTTCCTATTTCTTATCCCAAAACTTCAATTTATATAATTAATTAATCACTTAAAAAAAATCATAGGAGTGGATTAAAATAAAATAATTAAAAAAGATATAAGAAGTATGCTTTAAAAGGCTGAGTTAAAATATTACTACAAGAAAGAATTTATACGTTATTTAGGACATTTATTGAGTGCAGCCCATGATGTGACTATATGCGACTTTTGACCAAAGTTTTCATTTTTTTTATATAAAACAAATCGATTATATTTTGATTTCATAAATGATTAAAGACTGTTCTTTATAGTTCAAAAGGCATTAGCCAACATTAAAATGTATATAATTTTTAGATTTTAGCAAGATATATTTATAAATCTTTAAAAAAAAAAAAATCGAAATCTGAGTGCAATCACCTATTTTAAAACCATAAATATGTTTCAGTACTTTTTTGTAAGATGAAAGTAAAACAAGGTATGCATTTTTTAGGTGTGTGTGTATACGTATGTGTGTGTGTGTATATATGTATATATACTAAATGATATAGTGTATAGCAGAGAGTACAAACTCATATAAAAGTAGAACAATATCGACATGTTTTAATGGGCTATCAAACTCAAGTTTTCACAATCTTGAATCCTCAAAGTTTTTCTTAAGATGAAGTAAACTCTTTCACATATAATTTCAAGAAAATTGGGTTTGCAATTAAAACCTAGTTGTGTGTATTTTTGCTTTAGTTTCGAAATCATCTTCCGAAAATATAGACGTAAGTCACATTCGGACAAGATCATTCACACACACACTGTTTAGCATTTAGCAATATTCCGGACAATAGTGCAGTTGCTGGTGGTTTCTAAATTCCATTCATTTCCAACAAACAATTTATTGATTGCGTCAATCATTTTCATTTTAAATATTTATATTCAAATTTCATTGAAAATGTAGAATTTATTAATTATTTATGGTATTATGGGCATGCATTAGCCAAATTGGACCATATATTTCTAACTAGAACCGATGCTTATGAGTTATAACAAGAGAAATATTGTCTTGTGATAATTATGTTTCCTTAGTTGAAAAAGTTAGTTGAATCTCCCAAGTTAGTATTTACATTATAAATGAAGAAAAAAAAGCAATTCAATATATTATCGTATTTTCCCAATTTTGTTATACATTACGCTAAAAACACTTTTTACATTACTATATTGATTTTTATTTTCTAACGTGAAAAGCTTCAAATAAAACATTTGTTCTATCTAGAATTTGAATCATGATTCATTTTTTAATCTCACTCTTTGACGTACATTGAAATATTTGCCTTTTACGCTTTCAGTAAGGACAAATTAAGGAGATAATAATTTCTCTCTCTCTCTCTCTCTCTCTCTCTCTTCATTTGAATCTATATAGAATATATTCTATATTGTTTTCGTTAGAATTTAAGATCTTAGTCTCCAAAAATTGACCAATTATTTTCGACATTTTATGAAAATTCAATCTCATCTCCAAATTAAAATTGTTAAGTCTATCTCCAATTTGAATGTTTTATATATATAGTGACATATATATATACACATACATATATATTCTATACGTCGAGGCTCCACTCGGCATAGTATTATGATCTTCGTTTTAATTTTTATTTTTGCTTAGGTGCCCGAAAAAATTTGGCCAAATGCCGTGAAGACTCGTACAAACGGTTGCTTCTCACAACGGTTATTGCTTTACGTATATATAAAGTTCGAAATTGTAACGCAAAACTTTGTTAATTGAGTGATATAAGCTCCCGACCACTTGGACCATGGGTGTATTCTAATCTTCAGCTACATATCTCCACACAGTACAAAATAATACATTGAATATAGGGTTCATGTGCCCAACAAGAGGTCAACCTGTCTTGACACACTTGTTATATGATGTAGTGCTCCCTTTTATACTTTTTAGTGGTACCAATACTATGGTGTCATAATAATGGTTATAATACAAAGTGTAAGTTGAGTGGGACTAGCTAGTGGCCAGAACATGGGGTTGTAAGTGCTCTCATTATTTTCTAGCCATGCAAAGCTATGCTTATGCTATATTGCTGTGTACTAGTACTAGTCAATTATATTATGGCATTCACAACAACTAGTACCACATTATATCAGTGCAGTACGGTGCCCGAGCCCGTCTGGTTTTCCTCTAATTATTGCTACGGATGGATTGATTATTTCTACTCTTTCCAATGCACAATCATCATAATTATTGGTATCCAAGAGTTGATGGTATATACGTAACGTAATTTTATTATTTGTACATTTAACGTGCATTGTTTAAGTGAACAATCAGCGTGAGGTAATTGCGCTCAATAAGGGTCATGGGTCGAGCAATCAGCTCTTGACAGTAAATGCCGACGAACTCTCTTATAGATCAAGTTAATTAGACTTAATAACTTACAATATCAAAAGTAAGTCAAAATGAAATGATCTAACAATATTTTATGTTAAGTTTGTATATATGGAATTTTATCTCAAAAGCCAAAATAAAAATAATTTTGTGCCAATGGTTTGTATGCCATCCTATTGAAACTAAAAAAAAAAAACGAAAAGTGAAAAATAAACCCCTTATAAATTTTGATCAGGGAATCTTATGTATGGATGTTTGTTAGATATTTCGCTTAGATAAGTTATTCATATATTAATTTCAAATTGTATTTCGTAAATTTGAAGGCAATTAAAAGGGCAACTCCACCTTATCAAAAGTAGGATCACCTAATTCCACTCAATTTTTTTCTTAAGGATATTTTATATTTGGTGTGCTAATTACAAGTCTATATATAGTTATGATCTTTTGACCTTTGTAATAAAATTTTTAAAGAAATTTAATTAAGTACGATAATTAATATTTCTAGAATTAAAACTGTGTGATTCTCACGTTTGATTGTCTCAGACAATACAACGCCATATAATGTATTTAAAAATTTCACGAAAACCAAAATCAAAACCAACATTTTCTCACCTAAATTCATCTAAATCGTAATGGAGTATACATAGTTACACACATCCAACAAGTCACGCACAATCATCTCATGTCCCCAAGCACAAACAAAAGCACCCATTTTTTGAGAAATGTTGGGTGGTGCACTTAGTGTTTGTAAGTGGAGGGTCAAGGGACTCAAGGACCCCCCCCCCCCCCCCCCCCACCCACACACACACGCACTACTTAACTCTTTTTAATTTGGTCTTCACTTGGGGAAACGTTATTTGGAAAACCCCACTACTATCAATTATCAAATATCCCTTTCCTTTGTCCACTACCAAAATATATCCAATTTTTATTTTTTAATTTATTTTTAAACCTACTAATAAAACAAATCCTAAAACTCATAATAAAACAAATATGGGCCATCCAATCTATTCATCTACGTCCCATCCTCCATTGGAAAATGTTCAAACATACATATGTATATATATATATATATATATTCGATCTAAGCCCCCTCTCAACATTTACCTAAAATTTAAATAATTGTGTTATTGACTTAAAACACCTCGAGATTAGATCCATTTTCACAAAATCGTGTCAACGTAGTATTGAAAAATTACAGTTATCCTCTTATAAATATTTGATTTTGTGTCACAAATAACCCCTAACTGAATGTGAAATTTGTAATACAAAATCAAATATTAATGAAGTATTTGTCATTTTTCATACCACAGGAGGTTCTTTGAAAACGGACCAAATATTTGGATTTGTTTTGTAGTTAACCTAAATAATTTGTTTTTTTTATATTATTATTGAGATGGGAAGAAATTCCGAAACTTTAATTGTATATGAAAACAAATACAGCCCATACTCTAAACTTTCTTTAGTTTCTTGTTCATCCCCACCCCACCCCCAATCTTTCTTTATGAGAGTAATGATTTTGTACATTTATGTACTATGGAGTTTTGCACTCATGATATATACCAAAAGTTAAAAACCCTCCAAGGAAAGTGTTCTTTTCTCCATTATTATAGTTTTTGTCATCACTATTGTGCCATGGCTATCACCTTTTTGTTTTTTTCTTTTCAAAAATCTTTAGATGTTATTTATATGTGTTCATAGGTAATCATAATTCTTTAAGAAACTCTTGGGCATAGTAATCAATCAAATCATTATATATCATTAAGAGATTGAAAAATTTTGAGTTCAAACATCTGGTAGGAACTTAAGCTCGTCTACAAGAATTAAAAAGAGAGTTAATAACAATATATTTAGCAATAACATTTTTTTTTAATTTTTTTTGTCATTAAATCTTCACTATTGGGATGCCATTAAATAAAAATAATGTCAATTTAAAATATTAAATATTCTTATCACAGTTAAACCATTTTGATAGGATAAAAACAACAGTCCTTAAATCAATATCATTAATCGTAAAATAAAAATAATTATATCTTAATAGAAATTATTTGTGCAATTTCAACATTATCATTAGTTATAAAACCTCACGTGATCAACAAACGTTAAGAACGAAGACTAAGTAAATAGTGAAACTTATTACAAATGAACAATATATTCGACAAATTTTAAATTGATTCTAGCAAATGGGAGAACCTTACGTGGTCCAGCTCTGAGAGTGTATGTATATGTATATATACATACATATATATATATATATACATATGTATAAATGCAATAAATAAAAGCAGTGATGATTTCTGAAATTCCTTTTTTTTTCTTTTGTAGTCACTGATCTTGGTCATGCCCATGCATATATATAATTAAATTCTTGCATTGTCTCAAAGGAAAATGACTTGACCTTAGTCTGCATTTCAGTTTAGTTGTAGTAACTGGAAATAAAGTTATACATTAATTTTACTATGTGAAATAAAATTTACAGCGTTTTCTCTTTGGCAGATAGATATAATAAATAGGGTTTGTAATTGCAGTTCAGTTCGTGATCATGATAAGAAGATTTTTATGCTTGAACAGTTAATTATAAGAAAAAAATATAATTAAAATTATAAATTGATTAATTGGAAATTAATATTATTGAATGTGGAGTAATTTTTCAATAATAGCAATAAAATGTGGCTTTCATCGAGAAAACAACATTATATGAAAATCATCATGCGATTCATTTTTTTCTTTTAAATGTTGAGATGAACTGATCATGATAAACTTATTTTCCACAAATTGCTCAAAATATGGCTTATGATCGGGGATGATGCAAGGAGGGCTTCCCCAACTTCTCGAAAACTAATACGAAGCTATATTACAAGTTTAAAATTTTGTTCATACAAAAATAATATAACAATTGTCTATATTTTGTAAAAGTCATCAATTTTGTTTTTAAAATTAGAACTTCTAACTTTGTCACTTTCAAAACAACTCGAGAGTTTAAACTATTAAGAAAGTACTTCTTCACTAATAGATAATTTATGACAGATAAATTGAATTTCATTACAGATAAAGAAAAAATAATTGTAATGAATTTATGATGGCATACTAACTTGACTAGAAAATATAGGGAAAACACATATTGGAGATGGAACCTATGACAATTTTATGATAATATTTTGTGATGAGTTTACGTTTGTCACTAATCCATTACAAGCATGCATCAAGTTCATCGTAAATTTCATGTACAACTCATTTACATGATTTTGTAATGGAAATACGTTGTATTTGTGATGGAACTTCTGTCAGAATGACAAACACAAAACTAACTAATAACAAAGCATATACTTGTGAATTTGTTATGGACTTTACTCAATTTACAATGGATCTTACATTAGTGGAAAGACGTATTCTCTTTACAATATAACGCAACAATTAGAAAACTTTTTCTAAACCAATTTCTACATCTTATTAGGGCCAATTTCATAACTCAGCCCGAAAAAAACAAAAAGAAAATGATAAAAAGAAAAATAAAATAAAGAACCCAAAGGAAAAAGAAGAAAGTTAAAAAGAGAAAACGGGAAAGGTTTCAAAAGTATAATGATAACAAGCAAAGAGCAATCACAAGAAACCAAAATGTAATGAGTACTCCTTATAATGAGCACACTATGTTATTTCCCTTTTGGATTTGAAACCCAACTAAGAGAGGACCCCATACATAAATCCCAACTTCAAAATGCTATGATTCAAGAATCCCCAACTCTTGATTCTCTCCCTAATTTTTCCCCACTCACAAACCCCAAAGTCCAAATACCAAGGCCACCATCATTTGAACTTCACAAAAATATATCCACATTAATTTTTTTGTCTCAACTTACTATATATTATCAATTCTACTAGAAAACAACAAAATAGTTATTTGTGGCCAAGCTTAGCCACGCCACTTTTGATTATAGATTTTTCCTGTGCCCAAATCTGTGGCTAAGTTTTTTAGCCATAAATTTTGATCAAAATCCGTTGTTGAATTCATGGCTAAGTTGCTGTTTTTTAGTAGTGCAAACGATTATAGCCATTTCTTTTTTATTTTCTTCCTTTTTTTTTATAAAGAAAATGAGAACTTACGAGTGATCATCAAAGGTTAAGAGATAAAGTATCATTTGCTTTTCAGTGGATGAATTTCTTATCTTGTTTTACTTAAAACGTTTTTTTCCCCTACCCGCCTTTAAAGCTGTCAAAAGTGTAGCATTAGAGTTTGAATTCTAACATATGTATAGTGGTGTGTGTACGTATTAATATATATATATATATATATATATATATACATTTAAACTGTATAAACACCATTATGGTAAATTTTTATGCGCCCTAGCTTTTAAATTTAAGGTGATTTGAACATTTTTCTGATAAAAATATACACCTTAATTAATGAAATTTTCTCAAGTTTATCTAAATTGTTAGGGAAATTATATCCAATGCATGCACGATCAAGACTAGTAATCCGCTCCTCTTATTTTTTGCTTAGTATGATCTCCTGTGTGGTGAAATTTGGGTATTGGTGAATTGATATGTTTTTAATTGTTAGATTGAGTGCAATAAAGTAATAATTTTATTTTTAAATATTTTTTGATATAATTATATTCAAATTTAACGGCTAAAAATACCAATTGTGATGCCCAACTAGGTAGCATGACACAATTCGTGATATTTTAACCCATACTAGCTAGTATAAAAAGTGTATTTAATTTGGTGGATGTTTAATTTATTTGAAAAAAAATTATAAAAGTGATTTTGCTACACAAGACGACACTTGAAGAAAAAAAAAACTCAGTAGCTGTGGTTCCCAAAAAATATTTCTTTCTAATTACTACCACAAACTTTTTAAAGATAATTTATGAGCACTTGAGCTCCTTATCCTTAAAAATTAGATTAGTTATTAAATGAATTTTAAAATAATAATCCCTCTTAACTCATATCTGCGGGATAATATATACGTGCCCTAATTAATATACTTCTAAAAGTTATATTTACGTTAGTCGAACTGCGTGCATCTTGATTAATTAATTTATTCTTCGTCAAGATATTATCAAGAAACTATCTATCTATCTATCTCTCTCTCTCTCTCTATATATATATATATATATATATATATTGTGATAGCCCTACGTTTTTTTTTTTGATAATTAATAGCCCTATGAATTAAATTAGTATCAGTGACCAATGATTTATATATGCACCTTTTACATCATTGCTCCCACACGTTCATTAGATCACCACCACCACTACTACTATTATTATTATTTACAGAGAACGGCATGTTAGACTTCAAATGATTATGCCAATAATTTAAGTAAAATACACTTATTAAATTTCACAATTAATTATCAATTTCAAAAAACAACTAACTAATATAAATAGGGGTGACAATTGTGTCATGTTAAGTTAATTTGTGTTCATGCTGAAAATTGATCAACACACACCCAACCCAATAAATATCAACCGAAACCAACCCAAAAATTATTATGCTGTGTTGAAAATTGCAACTTCTATATTTTCTCTCTTATTAATTCAATAAAAACAAAATAATTTTTTACTAGAATAAAATAAAAGAAATTGTTCAAAAATAATATAAATAAAACACATAAAATAACATCACGAATATCTATAAATAGAAAATACCAAGTCACAAGAGTATTCTTAAGCCCACAATATTAACCAAAATATAAAAAAAAATCATGTTTATCGTGTAACCCATAACCCAAATCAACCCAACTCAACCCAAACCCATCCAAAATTTTCATGTTTCTTATCGTGTTGACCCATTATTGATCCAATCCAAGAATCCCAAACCCAAACCCATTAATATCATGTTGGATCTCGTGTTATCGTGTTGTGTCGTGTTGTGTTATCATGTCGTGCTGGAAATTGCCACTCTAAATATAAAGAAACAAAATATTAAACTGTAGAAAAAAAAAATCTACACTCGTATAAATGAAACATGCGACATTTTTGGTTACGAGACCTCCTCCTCGCCATTAGGAAAAACAGTATAAGAAAATGAAAAAATTGTGATAGAGAGATTTTGTTGTAAAATTCAATATAAACAGAACTAGAAAACAATCAGTGGCTATATTTACTAAAAAATTTATTATAGATGAAATCAATTATAAAAATTAAATTTATAATGAATTGATTTGTGAGAGACAAAAAAAAAAAAAAAAAAAAAACCTCCTCAACAATTAGGCCAGTATTATTTGAAGTTTAAAATCGTTGGAAATCAAGGACCGCACCATGCGCAAGACGAGCAAAAAGCAAGGAACTACAATACACTGCGCGAATGTAGTGCGATTACAAGTTAAAACAACACGATAATATTGAAAAGTTATAAATCCATAAAATTCATGCATTAGGCTAAGTGGTAATCTTGGTTTATCAGTTTTAAGGTATAGGTTGATCTTTAGTTTATTTAAGAATATATATATGACAACATATTAAATGAGAATATTCTTATTAATTATATATTAGATAATAAAAAGTTATGTTATAGCAATAAAAAAATTATAAATTTGGTTATGATAGAAATGATATTTGAAGTCACTATTAATATTTAATGACACATCTATAACAACAATAAAATCTTATTACAAATTATAATGATAAAGTTTTGTTATTACGAGATTGTTGCAATCTATTTCTCAGTGCCAACCAACTTAAAATCGGATAGGATCCTCTATTTCAAAATGGTGTTTAATCTCCTATTATATAATTCACATTCATGCCATGTATATAAAGTTATTTCTTAATTATACACTTGGTCTGTGATCTGTACACTTGGCGTATATTTATGGATTGAAATAGGAGATAAAATACGATTTGGAATAGAGGATCTCGTGTGACTTAAAACACCTACTATTGCCACTAAATTAAGCTACATTGAAGCAAAACTAAATTAAATGCCAATAACTATCATGGTAATAAAATAAAACTTAGTATCATTAATACACATCATTAACAATAATTTTGTATTGCCACTCAATTGTTTGTCAATAATGTTATATTTTTCTTTTCAGAACGTCAAAAGATGGGAATTTGTTTCATATAATAAAATTTTATTTTCAAGAGTACCAATCCCTTAATTATTTTAAGGTAGTAATTTGGCAAAATAACAGTCAACCCACTATCCTTAAGATAATATTGAAAAATAAATCAAACTTTATTTTCAATCATTTGAATTATATATTTCGAATTTTGCTAGTTTTGCTTTACAATTACTAAATGAAGTGAAGGGGTTTTTGATTTTTGTGGTGTTGACATTAGACTAGAGTAATATTGATGGCGAAAAATTGAGAGTAAAACTCTGATTCAGCTTTTTTGTTAAGTAGGCTCTGTGCAATGGGGGCAGGGGAGGACAGCAAATTAATTTATTACAGTTCCCAATTAAATTTTGAAGGAAAAAAAGCTATAATCATTCCCATAAATCCAAAAAAGCAGATAAGCCACAAACATTACACACACAACACACGCACATGTGGTGTGGCCCCATTTCTCCACCTTTAGCTTCAACCGGCCGTTACAGCTTACCAAAGCTTGACTGCTTTAGTACACAAAAGATTTTGGGACATTGCACAACAGCAGCTGGCTGGCCTAGTGAGAGAGAGAGAGACCCAAGAAAAATAAAAATTACTCTCGGTTCTTGTATATATATAAAAAATCAACCTTGAGAGAGAGAGAGAGAGGGGCATGTATTGAAATCTCTGCAGTGGTGAGGACTGCAAGTTCGAATTATTCTTCTTCTGTGTTTCATTGCTTTTATATATATATTCCTCTCCCTTCATTGTGGCTCATTGAGATACACATCCACCCCAGCACCCACCTCGCATATATATATATATATTGTATCCGCTGCTGAGCTTTTAAAGATTGAATTGAATATTTATGCGGAGGCAAAAATTGTGCTGACCCGGGGCTGCAAGAGAGAGCACTAAAGTAAGTTTTTATATATGTATGTGTGTGTAGGGATGGTCATAGAAGTTTTGCAGGGAAGAAAAAGCAAAAGGGAAGGGCCTTCACATAAGCCTTTTACACGTGATAAAGAAAACATCAAAAGCATTTGCATGCGTGTATAAAAGATTCATTATCATCATCATCTTTCTCTCTTTTCTTCCCTTCTTCTCAACACACACACACACACTGTTTTCGCTCACCTTTGAGTCTTTTCTCTCTCATTATTTATGCAATCTGAATTCTGAAACCCCACAAAGAGCGCATCTTTTTATCACCCCACTTTTCCCCACAAAGTTGCCATCTTTTTGAACTTCTCTTTAAGTTGATGATTAAAGCCCACTTCTGCATCAAAGCTCTTAGATTCAAAAACGGATTGGGGTCCTTCATGGTTCATTGTTCTTGGGTTAGTTCTTTTGCTTTTATTTTCTTATTTTATTGGGATGTTAATGTCAAGTTCGAATCTTTGAGCCCTTCGTTTGTTGTATGTATAAGCAACTTCGTGTTTGTGTAATTCCTTGTAATGAGGTGTCATTTTCTATGCAGCAGTGAAATTTGGGATGAGATGTTGATTTCCCAGTGAGTTCTTCAATGTTTATTCCTTTTACTTCTATGGGTTTTGTGTAATATGCGTTACTAGTTGTTGCTTTTGGTCGCTCTTTTGTTGCTTTCTAGGCGTTCTTATTCTCTTTCTTGAGCAGTCATATTTCTGTCCTCACATTTATTTAGGCTTGTGTTGGATATATATTAGTAATATATTTTTTTATATACATACAAAAACAATATATACACACATGTATATGCATGTGTCTATATATATCTCCCGTGTCTTTACCATCTTGGATTTATTCAAGCTTTTCTATTTTTCTCTGCTGCAAACCTTGGTTTTGGTTAGGGGACAAGATGAAGAATGGTTTTGTCTTGTGGGTATTTCTACTATTTGATTAGATTTCAATGTGATAACACCATTATATGTTATTCCTATATTTGTGCACATGTGCATCATTTTTTAAAGGATTTGTGTTTCTTCTCTTCCTGATTCATACATTGGGTTCCTTGCCGAAGCATTGAAGAGGGTTTTTTAGTTCTTGCTAATGTTTTCTTTTGTCTCCACATAAATGTAGTCTTGTTGAGTTTATACTTAATTAATCTTAAGCACTCCACAAAAAATGGAATTCATATATATATATATATATATATTTGTAAGTTTAGATCTTCATTTTCTGAAATTTTTAGTTTTGATAAAAGGGTTTCTCTAAATGTCTGTTTGGGATAATGACCACTTCTCCAAAATGCTTTATTGTTTGTCAGAATTTTAGTTTTAAAATTTTTCACCGACTCCATTTATGGCTGTGGCATTAGTGAAGTCAAAGAAATTGATCTTGAACTTTCACTTTATTGGTACGGTGGATTTATTACTACTGATTTTTGTTCCCAAAGGAGTTTATTTTTGGTTTGGTTGTCGAAACATATGTGAGCTATTTTAGTTTTTAAACATCGCTACAGAATAGAAATGCCCGTAGCCTGCAGTAAAAGATCTCATTTTTAATGCCTCCCTTTCTGCGTTTGCGTGTGACATTTTCTTGCATTATTATCAAATTTCTTTTATATTTGTAGACATATTTCCAATAAGGGTTATCTTGCTGACACACTAAATTCTCTGTTTTTAGGATTTTCAGTGCATGGAGCCATTAATCTTCGAAGGGCTATAAAGCAAGGACTAGAAGAAGAAAAAGAAAAAAAAGGAAAAAAAACTGTTTTATCTAGTCAAGAATATTTGCTGTAAACAGGTTCTTGTGCTTTTTACATACTAGACTGGGTAATCAAAGTTCCTCATTATAATCATGCCTATGAGGCAGATGAAAGAAAATTCAGAACAACACTTTGTTATCAAGCCCCAGTTGCAAAATCCCATGAATTCAGCTCAAAAGAACCCAAAAACCTCTCAAAATGGTAAAGGCCCATCAATTCAAGAACCCCACAACACCAAAACTCAAAATCAATCTTCTCCTCCAACAAGAAACAGAGGAAGAAGAAGGGGACGTGGCGGCCGGAAATCCGACCAAGGTGAGGTTTTTATGCGACCGAGTTCGAGGCCATGCACGGTTGCAGATAAGCCTGTTATCAGAGAGCCAATCCGAGCCATTGTACCAGCTTTATCTAATGGATCAGTTGAAAATGGAGGCAGTTTATGTGAATCAGACATGGGTTTTCCTTGTTCAAGCAAATCCTTGACTTTTCCAGCGAGGCCTGGATTTGGGCAGCTTGGGACAAAATGTATTGTGAAGGCCAACCATTTCCTTGCTGAGTTACCAGACAAGGACTTGAATCAATATGATGTAAGCTCCCCTTTGTGTCATTTATTTATTTATTGTAAATTATGTTTGCTATATGTTATAAACATTTGGGGCCCTTAAGCTGACATTCATTATGATCGTGGGCGTTTTCTTCTTATTGTCGTCTGGTCCATTTGCAGGTATAATTGAGTAAATCTCTGTTTCTTCACTGTCCTTTGCTTTGTGTAGCATTAATGAGTCTTGGCAGTGGGTCATCTATATTTTCTTGCTAAGTTTGAATTGTTGGTAGTCTTTATAACTGTTTATCTGCTGCTGCTGCTGCTGCTTCTTACAGGTAACTATTACTCCTGAAGTGGCATCAAAAGTGGTAAATAGAGCTATAATGGCTGAGCTCGTGAAATTGTACAAAGAATCTGACTTGGGGATGAGATTACCTGCCTATGATGGCAGAAAGAGTCTGTATACAGCTGGCGAACTTCCTTTTGCTTGGAAGGAGTTTACTATTAAGCTTATCGATGAGGACGACAATGTCAATGGTCCCAAGTAATTGTTTTTACTATGCTGACACTGTTGATTATGATAGTGTTCCTTTTGCTGGCTTCTTCATTTAAATGGAACAGTTCCTTCTTGTAAAGATTGAAATACAAAAATCAGCAATTTTCTAAGATAATTGATGGAAGGTGTTATCATTAATGACTATCAAGTTTGATAATTTGTTTTATACATTTCCAAAAATGAAGATAATTTTTAGTTGGATAATTCGTTTTAGTGAGTTGATTTTCTCCAAATTTCAGGAGAGAAAGGGAATACAAAGTAGTAATCAAGTTTGTAGCTCGGGCAAACATGCATCATTTGGGCCAATTTCTTGCTGGTAAGCGTGCAGACGGTCCAAAAGAAGCTCTTCAAATTCTTGACATTGTACTTAGAGAGCTATCTATGAAAAGGTGTGAAAAAAGTGAATTCCTGAGTTAGTTTAGCATTGTTATCTTTTTGGAGGTGCTGAAGTGGTATTATCTCTGCATGTGAATGTGAAAGGTTCTGTCCCGTTGGGAGGTCATTCTTTTCTCCTGATATCCGGAAACCACAACGTCTTGGTGACGGTTTAGAGGCATGGTGTGGATTCTACCAGAGTATAAGACCTACTCAAATGGGCTTGTCACTTAACATTGGTAATTGAATGCTAATTTTATATTTGGTTTCAAATGTAACTGATGGAATCATTGGTGATCTACTTCTCATTTAATGTCCCGCGTTTCTTGAATTATAGATATGGCATCAGCTGCATTTATTGAGGCTCTTCCAGTAATTGAGTTTGTTGCCCAACTCTTGGGGAAAGACGTATTGTCAAGGCCATTGTCTGATTCTGACCGTATTAAGGTGAGCATTTAGTTGATTTCAAAGAGTTAAATGGAAAATTCTTCAGTTTTCTCACGTAAATATACCTTTTGCTTCGTTTTAGGTTAAGAAGGCCCTCAGAGGAGTAAAAGTTGAAGTTACTCACAGGGGAGATGTACGAAGAAAATATCGAGTATCTGGCATTACAACTCAACCCACTAGAGAACTAGTGTAAGCTTGATTTGATAATTCATTATACATATATATGCTTGTTCTTGATTTGTAGCGTTTGTAACAAAAATCAATGATCTTGCAGTGCTTGTTATTGAGTTATCTGAACCAATGCGAGTAATCATGTTGTTCTATATTCTCAGATTTCCTGTTGACGACAATGCAACCATGAAGTCGGTTGTTGAATACTTTCAAGAAATGTATGGTTTCACAATTCAATATACTCATCTGCCTTGCCTTCAAGTGGGAAATCAGAAGAAGGCAAACTATTTACCAATGGAGGTCAGAAGTTGTTCGTATATTTTAAATTTTGTCTGCAAGTTTATATTTCTATCAAATCCAGTCAGTAGTCTAATGCTCTTCATTCCAGGCCTGTAAAATTGTTGAGGGGCAAAGATATACTAAAAGGTTGAGCGAGAAACAAATTACTGCTCTTCTGAAGGTCACGTGCCAAAGACCAAGAGATCGAGAAAATGATATTTTGCAGGTGTTCGACGATTGTTATGTTTCAGCTCACCTTTTCTTACATATTTCAAGAAGAGATTTTACAATTTTAACTGGGAAGATGCACGAATAGGGATTGCCTGAAGTTTGTAATAATTCTTTGAACTGTCCCAGAATTGGTTAATAATCATTTGCCCTTTTTTCTTTAAATCCAGACTGTCCAACACAATGCTTATGATCAAGATCCTTATGCAAAGGAGTTTGGAATTAGAATCAGTGAAAAACTGGCGTCCGTGGAGGCAAGAGTTCTCCCTGCTCCCTGGGTGAGATGCGGCCTACCAAAGCTCACTTTTGTCTCCACAAATTGTTAATGTTTACTCTCTAACTCGCATTATCCACTTATATGCAGTTGAAATATCACGAGACAGGGAAGGAGAAAGATTGTTTGCCACAAGTGGGCCAATGGAATATGATGAACAAGGTTTCACTGAATCATTGTCGTATCATGAGATTATGTCAAAATTTACTTGTTCTAAGTTTCTCCATGGGACTTTCTAAGTGACTCTACTATTGTGATTGATTCTACTTGTGCAGAAAATGATCAATGGCATGACTGTTAGCCGTTGGGCATGTATTAACTTCTCACGGAGTGTCCAAGATACTGTTGCTCGTGGATTTTGCAATGAGCTAGCTCAAATGTGTCAAGTGTCTGGCATGGTAGAATATTTTTCCTTCTTTCTTTTGTCCATTTGCAAAACATATGCTCTGCTATATAATCTGACAGCGATCACATCTTACAGGAATTCAATCCGGACCCCATTATTCCAATCTACATCGCCCGGCCTGATCAAGTGGAGAAAGCCTTAAAGCATGTCTATCATGCGTGCATGAACAAATTAAAAGGAAAAGAATTGGAGCTTCTATTGGCTATCTTGCCCGACAACAATGGGTCCCTATATGGTATGTTGTGCAAAAAGTGATTTCATCCAGTCTGATAAATAGTTTTCTATCATCAAAACTCTTATATCACATCAATTTCTGTGGGCGATAGGTGATCTGAAGCGAATATGTGAAACCGATCTTGGTTTGATATCCCAGTGTTGTCTTACAAAACATGTCTTCAAGATCAACAAGCAATATTTGGCTAATGTATCGTTGAAAATAAATGTTAAGGTACGGTTTATCTATCCAATGATTATTCTTTTGTTTACGATATTGGGATTTCCTCCTTGAGCCTTTTGATCTTGTTGAACAGATGGGCGGTAGAAATACTGTTCTCTTGGATGCTATCAGCTGCAGAATACCATTGGTCAGTGATATACCTACGATTATCTTTGGAGCAGATGTAACACACCCTGAGAATGGGGAGGAAACCAGTCCATCAATTGCTGCTGTATGATTTCATTCCGAAGCTTTGCCCTTTTGAGGACGAACATGTAGATATTTACTTTCCCGGGTTCTAAAATATCTTTCTAATGTAGGTTGTAGCTTCTCAAGATTGGCCTGAGGTCACAAAATATGCGGGATTGGTTTGTGCTCAAGCTCATAGACAAGAATTGATACAAGATTTGTACAAGACCTGGCACGATCCTGTTCGTGGTACAGTCAGTGGAGGCATGATCAGGTTTCTTGTTATACCCTTCAATATGCTTTGGCTTTTGTTTACTTCAATTCATTATTTGCTCTTATATCCACCTATGAATTTCCTTTCTTATACTTGATTTACTTCAACTGCCGGTACTTATGATTTAAGCTCATTTGATTTCTTTTGCAGGGATCTTTTGGTTTCTTTTAGAAAAGCAACCGGGCAAAAGCCACAGAGGATAATATTTTACAGGTCAGTATAATTTTATCAAGGCATTGTTAGAGTGATACCATGGTCGATACACCCTCATGAAACTCTATTCCTTACCAATTCACCATACATGACCTGTTTTGCCAAGTTTTCTTGGTTTTGATGGTGAGCATTTAGAGATAGGCATGCTTAAAGATAGCTGGCCTTAATGCTTTTTCAACTCTCACGGCTCGTCCAAACATATCCATCTTAATTGGTTGAATGACATAAACAGGGATGGTGTGAGTGAAGGGCAGTTTTACCAAGTGCTGTTATTCGAGTTGGATGCTATTCGGAAGGTTAGTAAAATGTTCCTGTTATTTTTATTTGAAATCCCTCACTCTCCCTGAAAATGACCATATCATGCGATCATATGAATGGCCCTGATGTATGAGGTGATATGCAGGCCTGTGCCTCTTTGGAACCAAACTACCAACCACCGGTGACATTCATCGTAGTTCAAAAAAGACATCATACCAGGCTGTTTGCTAACAATCACAGGGACAAGAGCAGCACTGACAAGAGTGGCAACATATTACCGGGTAACTTTTGTGTATTTTTCAGTGTACAACTTTCTTCAACATGGCATGCCTCAACCATTTGAACTTACATTTCTAGTTTTCATTAAAATGATATAACTTTTTATCTTCCTGCAGGCACAGTGGTTGATTCTAAAATCTGTCATCCAACCGAATTTGACTTTTATCTCTGCAGCCATGCTGGAATTCAGGTAAGAACTTCGGTTCTTTTCTTGTTATATATATATATATATATTTGGGGATTAAGATGAGTAGCAAAGAAGCTGTTGCTTGCATCCGACAAACAAATAAAACACATCTCTACTGGTATATAAGAAAATTCAGTTTGTTGTTATGAACCACCAGTTTCGGTTAACAAAAATCCAAGCTTCTCTTAGCTTGTGTGGTGTTGCAACAAATGTTTTTCTGGCTAATTTAGGCGTGGATTTGAAAAAAAGGTTTGCGATTATACTCTGTTGAGTTGTGATTACAACACCCTTAGGACTGGTTCAATGCAAGTATGGGTTACTAATGCAGTTTCATGGGGGCTAAACATCTACGGTTCAACATAAAAATCTTTTCGAAAATTCCTGTGCTCGCTTGTAATCTGAATTGTGGATCTAAACTTGATCGTATATATGATATGAATGTTCTTAAACTCGTAGGGCACAAGTCGGCCTGCTCATTACCATGTACTTTGGGATGAGAACAATTTCACTGCAGATGGAATTCAGTCTTTGACAAACAACCTCTGTTATACATATGCAAGGTGCACACGCTCCGTCTCAGTGGGTAAGTCGAGACACTTTTACTGTTGGTATAATTGGTATACATATATATAATTTGTATTGTTTTCGCTGTTAATATTAACTAGAAATGCTTAAGAGTTTTATTACACTTATATTTGAAGGCATTGAACAAATCGTAGAGAGATAGAGAATGAAATTTCTGGAATCAATATTTTCATTTTAGGAATCTATACTCCAACTAAATGGTTACAAAGCTCCAAAAGGGAAAGACATATACAAGAGAGGCAAGTTATCCTGTCTAACAGCCTACACTAACTAAGCTAGTCCAAAGTGACATGTGGAATAAAGAAGAGAAAACTAATTCTAAGAACTAGAAATAAATACGTATTACATAGTTTTCAGACATTCTGTGATCCCTTTATATCATCCAAAATGATGGTGATTTTTTGCTGTTTGACACAGTTCCTCCGGCTTACTATGCCCATTTGGCTGCGTTCCGGGCGAGATTCTACATGGAACCGGACATGCAGGAAACCGGCTGTGGCAAGGGCACGCGAGTAGCTGGAGAGTCGGGCGTGCGCCCTTTACCGGCCCTCAAGGAAAATGTAAAAAGAGTAATGTTTTACTGTTGAAAATGGCTGTAGGGATCAAATCAGTAGCTCAAGTGTAGCAACTAGCTAGGGTTAGTCATAGGGTTTTTTTTTTCGGCGTGCAATGGCCACCTGGCCTTTCGTTGTATATGTTCGATGATAAATGCAGCTCCGCATGGTTTTTGAACTCAAATCAAATGATGTAAAAAGTGGCTAGCATTAGTTCATCTGATTATGGTAGCTCTCTAGAGTCGCATGGTTTCTCTGATTTACTGTGCATTTGGTGGCGTATAACGGTAAAAACATAGCTCTCTAGAGTCGAATTATTTCATAACTAGGAACATTGTTGAGTCGAGTTGCTCCAATTTGATTAATCACATGACAGAGAGTTTTAACACTTGCTCTACAGGTACTTTCTTATTTCTTGTAAATTTGGAGAATTGACTGGTAAAAGAAATATTTTACTCTAAATATAAAACGTCACATAATATTTGAAAAAAAAAAAAAAAACTGTTGAGAAGTGAACATTTCTTTCGTTTTTCGGGTGGGGATGGATAGGGATTCAGTGAAGCTGATATTAATTCAAATTGAATCCGATTGAAAAGTTCGATCTAAATTTTAAAATTTTCAACTGATTAAAATCTTTGATGCATCAAATTCAATTATAAATATCCGTTGAAAATTTGAATCTAAACTTCAATAACAATTTTTATTAAACAACCTTATATATACTTGTATTAATGTATAAATATGTAAAACATAACATTATATTTAATAGCATCCATGTTTTCACTATCGCTTATTTTTTTTTTTTTTTTTGGTGAAACACTATCGCTTATTAAGTTGTTATTAATTTACTTATTTTCTTGTAATGTATCTCAATTTAATTTTAAATTTTTAGTTTTCCTTTTGTAAAATCTGGTAATTCTTTTATCCGAATTCATATACACACACACACACAATACAATTTATATATTATAGGGTTTTGAGTTGGATCCAATTATCAATGCTGACATCAAGTTCGCATTCTAAAAATTAAGATTTTATATTTGATTATACCTAAATTACTAGTAGGCCCACTGCTGTGGTGAAGCCCGATGGAGCTGACCCTCCTATACGCCCCCCGCACAGATTGATGGGCTGTACGAATTCATTGAATTGTATCAATATTATAAAATTTATATATTTTCAAATAATTAAATCGATAGTCTATATTATATATTAAGTGAGAATAGATTTGATTTTTTTTTAGTGTGTGTAATTTTGAACTTTCTAAAATATCCTTAGTAAAATAACTGTGAGTATAAAATCTTTAGTTATTATTCTTTCTCTCATCTCTCCAATGTACTTTTAATTTTAATTTTCTCCTCTTTCCTCTTTCCTCTTTCCTCTCTCACATCCTTTTCTATTTTTTTTAATCATAAAATTTGATCTTACTTTAATTTGGATTTTTCACTTATCATAAATTTAGTCAACATATTAAATATGGTTGAAAATATAGAATAAATAATAAAAATAATTAATATGTATACACAAGTTTATACATATTCAATAACAATTTCATTTTAAATTTAATCATTTCATTAGGTTACATCTAATTTTTATTTTGCTCACATATTGAGTGTGCCCAATATACTAGTTTAAGTTGAAACTTGCAACCTCTTTGATCCACAGACTAGGCCACATTGGCACAACACATAGGATACTTTTTAAAAATCACCAAATTATCTCCAAATATATAAAATACAATTTTTTTCAAGAATAGCCTTCATAGGCGCATCCAAAAAAAAAAGTAGAGAATTTTTATTTATGTTGTGTCTGTATACAACTTTTAGAGGTAAATTACTAAATTTAGAGACTTAAATAAATTTGTCACTAGTCATTTTTTAATCTCTACTAAAGTTAATTGAAAAAAAAAACCTTCTTAACTCATTTCTAGAACCAATCTATATACTTACTTGCAATTAATATGCAACCAAACTAATGATTTTTACTAGTGTGTCAAGGCCGCATTTTATGTATCCAATCACTAATTTACTATATATATAATTCTTTTGTTCTTTTTTTTCTTTTCCCTAATAACATTCATAATCACAATAACATCAACAAGTTGGAGGTTGTCTTAATGTATTATCTTTCGAGTAACTTTTAGCCATTGAACAACGACCCTTCCACTGGGAACCATCGGATCACTAAGGCCAATTTCAATGGGTGGATCTTGCACTCAAGCTTCTTTCTACCTTTGACTCAAGGGCCAATCTCCATCCGGCCTAAGGAAACCTTAAAACACCTCGGTTACCTTTTTGAAGGCTTGCATCCCATAGAAATTGTCTACCTAACATTGTTCCTTGGCAATTAAGTTCCCCATTTGATATGGAGCGCTTTAGCATTTTTTTTCCATTCATTTCCATCCAACTAAAAAATCCTTTTTGGAAGTTTGGCTTGGAAGGAGGCTTTCTTCGCCTTCCACATAAGCTCAGCAGGAAAGGCCCAACACAATCCCATAGAACAACCTCCCCTTTTTTAATGTTATTGTGATAATGAAGATTATTAAAAAATGTTAGAAAAACAACAATGACTTTGAATATCAACAAAACAGATATTCACAAGGGTGGTTTATTCGAGAAATATAAATGTAACACAATAACAGTTTTAAACAAAACACGATAGCCAAAAGTAATTAAACAATGCTGAATACAAATACATAAACAAGAAAGTTTAGTAAACTTATCAGTATTTATTTGGTATAGCAATGACTAAATCATCGAGTTGAGCCGGTTTGCCTTAAAGAAATATTCACCCCACTAACCGGTGCAATGGGCCAGCAATACTTTTCTAGGATAAGACAATCCAGAGTTTCGTTCCAAGCCGCATTGCTACTTCGAACCTCATTTCGAAAGCTAATCAACTCAATATGTCGTATGCAAGCAGACACCACACCAAACACGAAAGTATACAATCGATATTATAATCTCACTCACTAGAGGTGCACTCAGAGAATTGAATTCTCACACTGATCAATTCAGAGAAATCTCAAGTGTTTTTTGCTCTCTTGTGTGATGTATTCTCTACATGATAGAATCGTGTTATTTATAGGAGAAAGAAAATATCGTGCATTAATATCGGTAATTAAATCTGAAAACCGTAACCGTTGTAACTGCTTATAACATTTCAGACCATTAAATCTGAATTTATAACAAGTAATGACCGTCAGTTACTTAGAAATCAATATCGTGCATTAATAATGTGTAACTATTAACTGTTTCAAAAATTAATGTTGAGCATTAATGTTCTATAACGGTTAAAATTAAGTTTGAATTTAAAATTCAAACGTTATTCTATGAGCTCAGTAAAAGATAAGATCGAGACCGCGACAATTTACCCCAACGCCCGCGGTTGCGTGTGTAGTACTAAATTAATTAGTATACACTTAATTAACACTTAACCACACATATATGGAATTGTCAAGGTTAAATATCCCAAGTGAGATATTGCACTTATCCTTCAATACACAGACAACATCTAACGAGATTTTATCTATGGATTTACACTAAAAATGGCTTTATCCTAGATTAATTCCTATAAATATTAAAACAATTAAGTCCATTTCCAACAAAAAAAAATTAAGAACAAAAAATTAGTTTTACGAGACAAAAAAATCCTAGTAAAAAAAACGAAATAAATGAGGTTGGTTATTTAGGGTTTCAAAAAAAAAATGTATACATGAATAAATTCCAATAATGGAAAATATCATCAATTAAAGACTGATACTCAAATTTCAACAATTACTCTTAAACTTTGAATTCAATTGAGAGACCAATAAAGAGGGATGGAACCGAGTGTCTTCATTCTCATTTTCAATATTTTTTAAATGGGTTGAAGTGTTTTTTAAAAAAATAAAAATAAAAATAAAAATTGGTACAGCAAAAATAAACTAGTATGCGTTTGCATAAATTTTCTCCGGCCGCGCCGAAGTGGCCGCTCAGGTTTCGAGCCGGCTGAGTTCAATTGGAAAACAACCTACTCGAAGTGAGCTTTCTTGTGTTTGGGTGCGGACGTGCCAGTGTGCAGGAGCACACAAGTGGAAGTCTTGTGTTTCGAAGTGAAAAAGTAATGCAATTCGAAGTGAAAACAAAATGTAATGCGCTCAAGACTTCTATCTGAAAAACGACTGAATCGGAGTAGGCAAACACTACCCCTGAGATTCTACTTGCCGATAACTCAATGTAGGACTTAACAATTTAGCATTCTCAAAATTGAAAAGGGTCGAAAAGCTTCAAATCGAAGAGAAAATATATTCGAAGACTATGGCTACTCGCCAAACGGACTTTACAGGACTTGACTACAGACACACGCATTGATGACTCGGGCCATATCTATGATAGAGATGCATTGAGCAGTCCCTAAGAACTCTAGCTACAAATCAACCACATTGATGACTCCGACCATATCTACCTGTGGGTGTATTCAGAGGTTGTTCACTCCGACAAGTATTGATTGACTCCGTCTGTACTCCTCTTCATGCATGCGCTCGATATGGATGTTGGGTACCACCTCTCTGTCGCATTGATGTCTCACCTCGAACCGGGCCCAATCCGAGTGAGTGATGGCTACAACCTCGTGACGTTACGGAATGAGCGCATTGATATCCTCACTTTGAGCCGAATGAGGTATGGCTACAAACACCCGTAGCGATTTTCTATCTACTTGAACTAAAGCTATTCTTTGTTCATTTAGACTAAAAAATCAGAGAAGTGATGACTTCTTGATTGAGAGAATTGTTGTGTTGATTGTTTGACGTTGTGTTCTCTTCTTAATGACGAATCCGGATCGCTTTTATAGACTTCAGGCTGCAACCGTCATCCTTTATTCTTGGAGTTGGAAAGTTCATTCAAGTCTGGCCATTAGAAATGAATGGCCGTTCTTATTTCTAGTTCATGGCAGTTGTGCCATTTTATTTAAATTTCAAACTCCCAATAACATATGGCCTTTATTTTAGATATGTGTAGATATAACAATGCCTGTTTTCAGTCATTCTGTTATTCTTCTTCTAACAACCCCTAAAAGTGAGGGGTTTGATTTTGACTTTATTATTTTATTTTCTATTTTCTATTTTCTATTTTCTATTTTTAGCCGACTGGGTCGTGGGCCTCCCTTTTTTATTCTGGTCTGGGCCTCTAATGTGGGATGTTCCACATGAGTCGAAGTGACCTAGGCCCAATCAATTCATTTCGGCATGACGAAAAGGAACCAATATCAGTCCACTCCGAATCTGATTTCAAAAATTATTTTTGAGCCCAAACAGTATGAAATTAGAAAAATACTCACATTCATAGAAAATCAAACTCATAACCTTAGGATTTTGGGACATCTGCCTTGTAATCAACAAATTGAGGTGTTCATACTGCAGATATGTCTAAAATCTTGTCAAAGGTGCCACACGTCTTCCTGTAAAAAAGGACAAATGCCACTACTAGTTCTTAATGTTTATTATGTCTCATTTTAATCCTTAATGTGCTAAAAATAATGTTATAGTTCCTAATGTGTATTTTTTTTTATCGCATTATGGTCACTTGAAATCTTGAATCACTTTCTGATCAAAAAATTTCTGATTTTATGTTATGTGATTTGCACATGACGATTTTTAAGGGCATTTTTGTTGAATCAATTTTTTTAATTTCTGTTCAGTCTCTAAATAATGTTTTTTGCTTGCACTTTATACCCCAATTAACATTTTAAATTGCACTTTATTTCATCTATTTATTTTCAAACTTCAAGGTTTCTTATTAAAAGGAAAATGCTATTTCGGTTCTATAGCATTGGACATTTGCAATTTCGGTCCCAATGTAACCGTTGGATGCTTTTTGCCATTAAAAGACTTAACAAAATATCCTTTTTGAACTGAAATTGTAGTAAACATTGACCAATTAGGAGCATTGTAGTGAAGTGGTGACATTGAGACTACAATTGAAACAGGCCCTACTCATCGAACCAAATTAAAAACACTATTTAACCACCAAAATATCAATTTTGTTCTCATAAGTTGGTCGTAATTTAATTTAAGTCCCTTTCATTATACTTGCGTCACACACTACAAGAAAAGTGGCATTTAGTTACAGAAAGATATGGATTAAAGGGAAAAAAAAAAGCGATAAAAAAAAATCACTAGGAATTTTCTGTAAAAAATCCATGGCCCAACTGATAGGTGAAAATTTTTGAATCCAGCTACAGATTTAGCTACGAATAATCCATGACTAAATCGGGGTGTAATTTTCATTTTGCAACTCGAAAATAAGTGAAATGAGCACTTTGCACCATCAAAGAAGAAAAATAGCACAATGCACTACAAAATTGATATAATTTTGACATATTGCACCCTCACTTATTTTAAGACCAAAATATTATTAAAATAAAGGGTAAGATTCTCTAACAAAAAGTAAGGTTACCTCCAAATATAGGTGATTAAAAATAACTTCCCCAAATAATAATTTAAATTGTGAGATTTTGATTTTTAAATAGTCAAATGTCTTTAGAGCTATACTACATCATCATTATTATTATTCGAATCCCTCATGGATATACTGTTGTAAAAAAAAAGACCTTTAAGAAAAAAAAATTCCAATCTATTATAAGAATGCACAAATATTCTGAATAAAAATCAAGAAAGCTTATATGTATGTGTGTGTGTGTATATATATATATATGTCAGTATGTATATACACTCACACTTATTCAAAATATATAGACATCTGTTATATCAAATTCTAATTAATATCTTTGAAACTTTTTTCATTTAATTAGGCATTTATAGAATGCCAAAAATCATAATATAAAATAGTACTATTGAGGACATATTTCACTATGTAAAATTCTAAAATGAATATTTGAAAAATGTTATTTGAATTAGACCTAAATTTGGATAATTATCTATTACTTCCTCACCATTAACACTATACCTTTTATAAACCCTAAAATATTAAATGATGATTGTTCACACAAATTACAAGACATGAAAAATATACGACAAATATATCAAATTTAAAGAAAAAAGAATATAATTTAAGAGAAAATAATCTTTGAAAAGACTAATCCCCTGATTCTTTTCTCTAAATTTGACTTGATCTTCTAATAGTTCGATTCGTGGTCTGATTACGAATGAAACACTGAAAATTTTGATGAACACCGTGAAGAATGCCGTGAACACCGTGGATTTGACTTAACTTTGACTTGGAGAAAAAAAATGTTGATTTATTGGTTTGACACCTTGATTGCAGATCAAACGTTTTATTTTGATGACTTCCGCGAAAAACGCCTTGAACGTCGCCTCAAATCTCAATCACTGTGGATTTAACTTTGAAAAAACGCCACAATGGATTGAACGTCTTGATTTGATGACTTTTGCAAAGAACATTGGAGATTTTTCCTAGATCTTCACGAATCTTCTTGACATTGACTTAAGAGAATTTTGGGATTTTCTTGACTTCTCTGGCTCTTGAAGACTTCTTGATGTCTTTCTGAGCCCCAAATGACCCCCTTTTATATGCATTTATAAAAGGTATTCAGATGGCTACCGACTTCTTCGGAGTTATCTCTTTAATATAAATATTTTTTAGAGAGAAAAATATTATTAATTTCGTGTCATGATTTGATTGGCACATGTAACCAAACACACCACTTGTCACAATATGATTGATTTTGTACTTTTGGACTGTAAGGCTTGAATTGATTGGCTAGGGCACTTCGTATCAATGCGTAGCGACACCTCATTCGCCGATAAAATAAATATTAAAATATTAATCAAAATTAACAATTTAATATTGAAATTAAATTTAGGAAATTTCAAAATACAAAAATAGAAATTTTAATTAATATTTAATATTTTAATTGGGATAATTGTAATTTATGTCCTCTAGGTTTAGCCTATTTTCAATTCTGGCCTCATTGTTTCAAATTTTTGAATTTTTTCCTCTCCAATTATCAATATTTCGATTGCTGTCCGATTTTGGACATAACTTCTCACCGGTAATGATTTGGCGATTTTCTGGCCGCAAATTGCGATTTTTCAGGTCACCACCATAAATGGCCAGAAAATCACCACGTCATAACTAGTGAGAATTTATGTCAAAAATCGGACAACAATCGAAACATTGATAATCGAATAGAACAAATTAAAAAAATTATAAACAGGGAGGACAAAATTGATAAAATTAAAACGGAGAGGGCAAAATCGAAAACACCCTAAATGTATAGGACCAAAAAAAAAAACAATTATCCCTATTTTAGTTTACACTTGTTAATTTTTAATTGGACAAAATTTAATCGCCAACAATGATTTATACAAATTTAGATTAGGATATTTCCTTCAAAGTTAAAATGTATATTGATTGCACCTTTCATCCTAAATAATTAATGGGCCTCTTTTCACCTTAAAGCAACAAAAAGGTCATTTTTCTTTTTTGGGACAATTTTTGTGGCACCCCCCTCGCTAGAAAATACCTAAACGATTGGAGTCCACTGGTGATCATACTAAATACTCGTCTTCCGACTAATATTTAGTACAGTCACCTCAAATACACACAAACACCTCATTCTAAGATTAATGCGGAAGCGATACATAAAACCAAAATAGTAATACAAGTTTCAGTCCAAAAATAGGTACGAGGCCAAAACAATATGATTGTACCAACTACTATATATCTAAAAGATTACTTAGTTAAATTCTAAACACTAGCTTTGTCCAACACTCATACTAGTCCTCACTCAAGCGAGTGACCTTATTCTGAGACAAAGAATAGAAAGAATAGGGGAGGCAAGTCCAATTGACTTAGTAAGGCCACATATACATATATACAAGAGAGGTACAACGATTAAACGAAATACTTATATCTCATAAACATGATTTTCTTATGTGCAGCAGAAACAGTTCTGATAATGAGCCAAGAAATTTAGTTGTAACCACGCAATACGTATCTTATCATAAAACATATTCGGATCATGCAATGGTGAGCTGTGCAGACATCTCCAACATTGTGACTACCCAAAACAGATAAAACGTAATAAAACCCTTATGCCTCCCTCATCGAGAAGCCACCTCGATATCAGACAGACGGATGGTGTAACACGTGACCGTGCCATACACCGATCCAATCCTACTACAACCAATCTCCAATTGTACGTAGAATTGAATTATGTGGAATGGTATCATACAAAAAGTTTCTATCGTCGGTCCGTTCCGCCCAATAGTCTCTTTCTGCACGTACCTGACCCGACTCTCCCAAGGGCATCCCCGAGAGTGTCAACAGATCATATCGAAACAGATACAGCTCACATTTCAGAAACATAATAATTTCGGATATAGCTTAACTTATAATTTGGAAAAATATGTCATTAGAAATATAAAGAGTAAAATACAATTCCAAAGCAATAGCCTACAATGCAAATATAACTAATTGGTGAAATAAATGAATAACATAAAAACATGGTAGGCTTTACGATGATATTTACAACATATAGTTCGATGTCCCAGAAAGAAAGATGAAAGGCACTCACCGAACTTAGTTATACTTCACTAGTAACTCAAGATAGGTCAAAAGTACTGATTTGTTCTTCACCTATAATAAGTGACATACTAAAATTAGCATCCTATAATTATACTTACTAAAATACATTAGTCCCATAAACTAGAATTAATATACTTAAGGGTTCGTATTCAAATTTCAATTTCTATCGACTCAAAGCACAAATAATAATCTCCCTAATTACAAATGTAAAGAAACTATGTTATATACTAAAATTTAGCTTACTCATATATATATATATATAGACACACACACTCACGCATATCTAAGTCACCCACACATATATACGAATTGAATATAGATATTATATATATATATGCACTTATGTACATATGTGTGTGTTCGAACCACTAATCATAAAAGTCATACTAGCTCATAAGTGATTTAACTATGTTTACTCATATATATAGATATTATATATTAAATATTGAAATGATTCTTTAATTACCAAAATTTACAATTACGTTAATATTCCAGTACAATAATTTATTATCACTAATCCCTTGATTAGACTACTCTTATTATCACTAATCCCTTGATTAGATTACTCACAAGAATATAAACATATATATTATCCAAAAACAAGAATATATGTATATATAAACCAAAACATGTACATATACACGAACCAAAATATATAATTATATCTATTTATATGTGACATATAAATAAGTGTATTCACATAAATAACAAATTGTGTATATATATATGTAACATATATGTATATACGACATATATGTGTGTGTTAATATGTGTATATACATACGAACCATATATATGTATACATACTTCTATGCATATGTGGTTATACATAAACCACCAATTATTCATGTATGTAGGTAAGTGACCACCAAACTCTTGAATTCAAGCAGGGAAATACACCAAATTTATGAAAAGGAAGACAAAAAATTAAGAGACGCACCTGTTGTTGCAGGAAAAACAAAGAAGATGAGATTTGTGCTATATAAATATATATATGTATATAATAAAGTGATATATACATATATCAACAAGTGGCGGCAGATAAGCTAGAGTGGCAAGAATGATGGGAAAGGTGGAACCCCCTAGAAGATGTTCATCACATATTTTCCTCAAATTGCAATTTAGTCCATTAAATTTCTATATCTATACTTTAGACCTCATAACTTCTAATAATAAATAAATTCTAACTAAAGTGGTGTCTAATTAGAACCTATTATTTCATCAAATAGGATCTGTACTAGGTTTCTTGATATCACTTTATTCGCAAATTAATAAATAAAATTTGGGGTGTTACAATTTTACCCCTTGTTTTAGTAGTATTTTAGCCTAAAAATATATATGAGTGCAATGTGCCACAATTATATCAATTTCAAGATGCATTGTGCTATTTTTCTTATTTAAGTGTGCAAAGTGCTCATTTTACAAGGTTTTGGGGTGCAAAAGTGTAAATTACCCCTAAATTGGTGGCTGAAAATTATTTATTTATTCATTTTTTAAATAGCTACGAAAAAATTATAGCTAAGTTCTATAATTATTTATTTATTTTTTAATTTGTGATTGTTCTTTTATTTCAACCATTGCAAATTACTAATTTATTATCCTATTGAATAAAATGAACAATAACCTTCAATTAATTTAAATGCACAAATCAAATTTTTGAATTTATTTTGTGGGGTCATAGGGGTATATATTTTAGCTAAGCAAAATCCATAGCTAAATATTCGAATTTTTCCATGCCTAATTCCGAATACTTAGTTGGTTGTCAAAATTAAAAATGATCATTGAAACTAAGTTGGTTGTCAAAATTAAACAAAAATTTAGCTTGCCTATGATGCAAGGATTTCCATTATGATTATGATTATATATATATATATATATATATGATGCACCATACATCTCCCACCCTGACACGTTAACATTCGCCAGTCAATTTATAATTCATAAGTGTGAGACTCAATACCCACGAATAGACTTATTGTCCTCGCGAGCGCGTCCGTGTATAAAAAAGAAGCCTCAGAGTGATAGTCATGAGAGGGCGAATACCTCCAAGCTTACCCCTCGAATGAGTGTGTGGCTCAAAAAGCCACGAGAGGCCTCTATGGGCCCTCGAAACTTCGCGTGTAGGGCAAGCAAAGCGGAAGAACAAATGGTTTTAGGGCACGAGAATGCCCTCAAACACTACTGTATCAAAGGCAAAAACTCCAACCCAACCTTCACCAATTTGACAAAACCAACGAGAGGATTTTAGCTGGCAAGACTAATAGGCTCTGTACCTACCGCCACCAAATTTGCACCTACTACACATGTGTCTATCTCATCAGTCCTAAGAGCATTAAATGTTCTCTAATAAATACAATCATTGGCCACAAATGCACGGGATTTAGATTAAATGGAAAGTTAAGACCTCAACAAAGGAGGCCAACCGCCTTTTTAGAGTTTAAGAAGTGATACAAAGCATATACACTTGTACTCCATAGGTTAAATTCGCTGACCACTCCCCATCAACGGCGTCAGATCAGTGGCCTACTCTCATATAAATAGTCAAACGGCTCTCCACTAGACGTATCACACACCATTGCATACTTTCATGTAGAGATATTGCCATTTTTACTATTTACCTTCTTCTCCAAATAACCGAAGCTAAATTGAGCATTGGAAGGCCTACGCGGGGACAAAATCGACTAGCCTCATATGCGTTCCTTTCTCTTTGATAGGTGGGCTACTAACACATCAATCGGAGCATCTCAAACTCCGCCACGTGGTCAACCGAAAAAATCCTGCATCAATATATATATATATACACTATTATTAAAAGAAAGTTGTTTTGTCTTACAAATGGAAGTTTTTTTATGTAATTTTACAAAAAATATCCTTCAATTTTATACGAAATAAATAGAGACATATAAAATTATGACTAAGATAGAGACATATAAAATCAAAAATTTCCACGAAATCGATGTAGTTCATATATCAAATTTTGATGTGTTAATTTTACCCTTTTAATTAACAAATAATACATACATTGGAAAAGCAAATATAAATATCACTATTGTAATATTACATCCAATTGAAAAACTTATATTTTTAACCCACAAACTACTTTCTTGATCATTTCAAATTTTGAAAGTTGAAACCTATATTTAATAAACAAAATTCCTTTAATCTAATAATTAATACTTTCGACTCTCTCTCTCTCTCTCTCTCACACACACACACAAAACACACACACACAAATATTTTCTCTAATTACATTTATTCAACATTTTTTTCTTTTTTCTTTTTTGTATTTATTTTTTTATCATGTAATTTTATTTTATATAATAATTTTATTTCTAACTTATTATTAATTTTATAAATTATTTCAAATAATTCTTAAAATATTATTCTCATAAAAGAAATTTAATAATATATTTATATTTTGATCCTAAAAATATTTAAAAACTAAATTGAAGTATATATTTTTTATAATATACGCACACATAGAGCATGGAGAAAAGATGATTATTAAGAACACACATTAAAAACACCCCCGCTTCCAAACCCAAAAACATATAAAGCTCACCTTGCACACACTTCAAAATTGATCATTAAAATTAAGTTAGTTCATAAAATTGAACAAAAATTTAGCTTGCTCATTATAAGAGGATTTCAATTATGGAAAAAAATGTGAGAAAAGATGGGCATCGGAGGTGGTGCAATGGCGGCAACGAAGTGGCGCAATACAATTTTTTCTCCATGATCAAAGTCCTTACATTACGGGCAAGAAGAATTGTAATTCAATTTTGATATTTAACTAAGTTTCAGTAGTCAATTTATAATAAAAATAATTATAATAACATCTCCACTGACAGCAATGATTATGAGGGTTAATACATACATACATACATACATACATATAGATTTGTCTAGCTGGATGTCACTTCAGGGATATCATCCTCAAACAAGAATACAAACCCTAGAAAACGGAGGAGAGAGACAAACAAGGTTCCAAAAATAGATAATTGACATTTCATATGTTTTGTCTACTTGGGATTGCAAAAGATATGCGGGAATCTTGCCCCAATATGGAGTTTTCTAACAGAAATATGGACCAGCGATGGTACAATTTCACAGAGAAACAGTCATATTATATGCATATGTACAAAGCATATGTGTGTCATGAGTTCATCCCTCTTAAAGAGTGCAAAAATACGTTGTACAAGATCCCCAAGCATGGCACTGTACATAATCTGTAGCATCACAATATGTTCATTGTAAATTAATTTTTTTAAAAATAAAATATTTAAAATATAGTTCCATATAAATTTGAGGGTGGGGGGTGCCCCCTTCGTCCCTCCTCTCCTTCAAGTATTTGCGACCAAGCCATGAATCACCTCCTACCCACATAAATACAGTTTCAAGAGGACTTTTTTTTCTATTTTTTACTTTATTTTTATTTTTGTGTGTGTGGGTTGGAGAGGGGGTGGTGTGTGTGAGGTGGGGTGGGATGGGGTGGGGTGGGGGAAAGGAATGGTCATGTGAGGGTGTGGACAGTAGCAGCCAGAGAATCCCAATGGAGCCAAAAGGAAATAGAGGTGAAGATGCTTAGTTTTATTAACACCTAACATATGAGACAAAATACGAAGCTATGCTAGGTGATTTCATTGTTACAGCAGTCAGATTCGGTGCAGATGAATTGGCAGTTTCAATGTGAAAAAACAAATGTAAAAAACATTGGTTGTGATACATAGACAAAAGAGCAGACAAATGTGCCAAAATCCTAGTATAAAGAACAAGGGTAGCTAAGCTAGGTATTCGTGTTGTTCAAGGTTTATTTATAAAATATACTGACCCCATTGTACAGAACGCCTCAGCTACAGAGCATTTTTCAAGTTTTCAACTGGCATGGGACGAAAATTACATTGGAATCCATGTGAAACAACAAGTCAAAAGCTGAATATATTTCATTTCTGGTAATAAAAACGAGAAAGATTAAAGAGCTAGATTACAACATAGGTGAAAGACCAAAAGATTTGACAAGATTCAAGTTCATTTCTTCTATTCCATTACATTTTCAAATTTCACAAAACCCTAGTCACAACTGATGGTTCAAAATGTCATAATAGATGACAGGACAGAAACCAGTATTGCTTCGATGGAGAAACAAGATTTGTATTTTGCAATGCAGCAAAATCTCAATTGGTCACGCAACTAGAAAAACGCAAAACAGCCTCGGATTTAACCAGATTTAAACTGTCAAGAGGTTGTCTTCAAATAAGAGACTTTTGCAAGATTTTAAAATCTGAGCATTAAGAGTACTGCAAATTAGCCAGGGCAACTAAACCATGGATCTTTGCAATCATGAATTGAGACTCAGACGGAGACAATGGTGCATCAAACCTTTTACACAAACTTTTTTACATCAAAATGGCATAAAACCCTATATATGCAGACAAAAAGTCACAAACCATGTTACATATATGATTCAAAAACACACACAGACAGAGAAATAAAGAAACAATCAAAATTCACAAAAAAGAAAAATACAAATGATACAAGAAGGGATTGATTCTATTACCTCTTTCCAACATGGGAAACCTAGGGAAATTAGGTTTCTCGAAAAATTTAGGGTTTATACGCACAACCGGCATCGGGTGAAGCTACCACATGATCTGATCTTTCCCCACCAAGGAGGAAGGTGTAGATCATGCTGGCAGCTTCAACGGATACTACTGCACGATGAGTGAGAGAGAGAGCGAGCGAGAGAGGCCTAAAGGGGTGTGTAGAGATGAGATTTTTTTTTCCCCTCATTTTTTCTACATCTTTGTTCTGCAAGGGGGGTTTTGAGCACATATGGGGTATAAATAGGGGAGGGGAAATAAAAGGGGAATATGGTTTTAGCGGATAGAAGATAAGAGAATAGGTGAAGGGAAAGCTATATAGTAATAAAAACAAAAAAAATGAGGTGGGGTGGGGTTTGGGGTGGTCCCGAATGATGTAAATTGAATATTGTCACGCCACCACCTCCACCATGCAGATTGCAGACAGGTTTGTGAGAGTTTCTATATTTTTGTAAGAGCATTTATTGACTTTAGGGTTGCAACGGTGGGGGACCCTCTCCCTCTCTCCTCCGCCTCCCTCTCTCTCTCTACACATTATAAATATTTATTTATTTATTTATTTATGTTGTTTTTCAGAATAATAATATCTAATTATTTTAAAAGCGTTCTTTTTATGGTAAGGAGTCAATTACGTATCAATCCGTTCCAAACTGTTACATGAATTTTCATTAATTATTGAATATCAAAAAACTTTATACACCAATTACTTGTTGGTTTGAGAAGATAAGGCAATATATCCTTTAAACAACGTTTAGTTTTAAATTATGGGGTTGTGAATGGATCAATTAAGTTAAGAGGGCCACCCTCCTATTGAGCCTTTATAGTATCTGAATCCGAGCTAATCGATCAGTAAATCAAAAATCAAATAATTAAGACTAGAAAAGATAAAGACAACTACTATACCGCAGACTTAAACAACTATTTAGCAGACTAATAATCATATTTGTGGAATTTTAAAAATTCAAAACTTTTAAAATTGATCATTGAAAAAAAAAAAAGAACAAGAAAAGTAGCCCTTTGTTTCTTTTTTTTTGTGTATCTTTCTCATATAATTGAGGTGCATTGTGTGAGGGAAAAGCTATGCAATAATGGGTCTGAAATTGATGTTCCTAGTATGCATTTTGTGCACGCCATTATTTTTTTATACATCATTTATGCGGTGTGTTGTCTTTAGATCCATAAAATAATTTCGAGAGAGAGACAGTCACACAGACACAAATATAGGTAGACTTTAATGTGGAAATTACAAAATATAAGCTTTTATGGCATATTAATTATGGCATCCTTATCTAGGTAGTAATTTCATAAATATGAATTAAAAAAAATGACTTTTTATTTTGGAGAGATTCTTAAAAAACTCAATTTTTTTTTTCAAAAAAATCATTACCTTTTAAAAATAAACTTTAAACATCTAAATACTTACAAATTAATTACCTTCAAAAGGTGCTCGTGGTATCTCGTTCTATCCCTTTTATATATAATTTTTAAAAATAAATAATCACCCATCAAAATCACTTTTATCAAGAGTTTTCATATTTATATGTTTAGCAGGTGAGTATTGTGCTCACGCGTGATACAGGAAACTCCTATTAGATAAAGTCCATTGTAACCTAACGTTGCATAATTTTTTTTTATTTATTAACTTATTTGTATTTTTATTTTTATTTTTATTTTTATTTTTTGGAACGATGCATTATATTTTCACGAGGGTTGATTGTGTGTGACATGTGTAAGAAGGCATCTAAGAAGAGGCCAAAAAAGAATTATATATAAGAAATTAAAGTCGACTTAATTGTAGCGGGGGGGGGGGGGGGGGGGGGACCATGAATTAATAGTTTTTTTCATGGCTTAATTTGTTTATAGTTTTTGAATTTCATGATTCACACAAAAGAGGAAAATTGAAAGAGCATCTCATCAACCTCCATTAATATCATGTGAATCACTATGAATCTTGTTCCGCTCCTACCAATATTGATGTGCAATTAATTAGTAATTTTCCGTTTTAGCATCTTCTATGCATGTCCATTTTTTGGACACATTTACTAATCAATTCATCTCATTGGAGCCAGCTGGATAGTTATAAATCAAGTTCGAGAATTGTATATACGTGATTATGATCTGATGCAGAATACAAAGAAAATGACTTGTGATGGTGAATCCCACTTCTAATTAGTATATTAGTTTCTTTTTCTCTTGAGGGTGGGTGTGTCGCTGCCCAAAAAACTATCAATTTCTAGTGAAATTTCCTTAGGAATTTTGACGGCAAATTTTCATCGAAAATATCTTCGCCTTTTTTTTTCCAACGGGAATTCCTCCACAAAAGTTTCGCAAGAAGTGGAGCCAAGGAGGACTGGTGGGTGTGGTCGGTCCCCCTTTAAGGTTAGATCGAGCTCAAATTTATATGTATTTTTTTGAAAATTTCAAATTTTGCACCCCCCCCCCCACCCACCCACCCAAAAAAATAAAAGATTCTAGCTCCACCCCTAATCTGGCTGAATTTTGGGTGAAAATTTACCAAACGGAACTATGAATTTTGTGGCTTAATTAATAAGTACTACGAATTACTAGAAATAACCACATTTACTGAAGAAGCAATTCATTACAAATTTAATGAAATATGTCACATAACATAGTTTTACAAGAATTTTGTTCATCACAAGTCTGTTATTAATTGTTACTTTAGTTTTATTTTAATAGGATTTCATCAATACATCAAATTTTTCTTACATGTGTTGAAATCTATCGATATAAATTTTTCATTAGTGAAAGAGTTGATTAATTCTTTATAGGCTACATGCCCTAGAATTAGGGATGGCAACGGGCCCGAGTTTGGTGGGTCCCCGACCCACTCGGGGAGGGTAACGAGTCTAAAATTTTCAGACCCGTGAGGTTCAGGTCAAGTCTCAAGCCCACCCAAACCTGACTCGAACGCAACACGTACATATATATAATATAAATATATAATTTTATAATATATTAGACTTCATTTACAATTTGAATATTTCCTTTTATTAGGTTTCTTGTACAATTCAAAATAGTTGTTTCAAAAAAAATTATTAGAAAGTAAAATTTTCAATTATTGGGGCAGGTTTGTCGGGTACGCGGGGCAGGTTGGAACGGGTTTAGGAACCCAAGGGTTCATTGGGTCTAACCCACCGGGTTCAGGGCCGCCAAGTCTAGAATGGGTCTCTAGTTCAGAACAATCCTCTCGGGTTGGATCTCGAGTTTGTCCAAACCCGTACCAAACTCGACTCATTGCCATCCCTACCTAGAATCTATGTTTTTTTGCTAATGATAATATGTTAGCATACGTAGACTAAGAGGGTGTTTGGCTAAGTGGTACGAAGTGTATGAAAAATTTTTTAGAGGGGAGTTTATAAGCTCCTCAATAAGAAGTTTAGGAGCTTATAAACTCTGTTTAGAAAAGTAAAGAGGGGTCAACTTATTTTCTAAAATCTTGCATACTTCTTTATTTTCAACCAAATTAATTACAACATTATCATTACTAACATTCTATAAACTACACACCATCTTGTTTATCCAAACAATTTAATAACTTATTTTTAAAATAAGACCCAACATCTTATAAGCTGCTAAAATATCTTCTAAGATATAGAAACTTATAAGATGTTTGAAATAAGTTTACCAAACACCCTCTATGTTTGCATATACATTAATCAAGGGCAATCCTTGCTTTGAGTTACGATTGTTCTCTAAAACATTATTAATTAGATTTGGTTCTAACTTTATATATTTCTTGTTGATATGAAAAGTTAAGCCGATCGAATAATCTCTCTTTACACGACATTTATGCATTCCCCCTTCCACTGTTTGTGTGTGGTTTTTTTTTTTTTTGAATAAATTTCACATTTTAGGAACCGGATAGAATCCTCTATTCCAAGATGATGTTTGATCTTTTAATTCATAATTCACATTCATGACATGTGTATAGAATTACTTTTTTAATTATGCACTTGGCATGTGATTTTTACACTTGAAGTATATCCATGAATTGGAATAAAAGATGAAGCACGGTCTGAAATAAAGGGTCTCATATGTTTAGGAACATATTCCATTGGCTATGACAATGATGTCCTACAAAAATATGCGCCTTGTTCATCATTAGAGATACTTCATGGTATTTGTTTTAATTAATTAATAACCCTGCGACATAGGTTTAATACTTCATAATTCTCGAGTCACCATTGCCGATTAACTTTTAACAGCACCATTACAAGATAAATTGTACAGTAAGTGATAAAATGCTTAAATGGTGATATATAATTTATGGTTATTTATATATAACTACTTATAATAATTCATATTACCATATGTTTATTTGTATATTTTTAATATCGTCAATGTTAATCTGTATGACTTGTTACTATTAATAATACATGTCAATCAAAAGAATTACGCTTTCCTTTTGGTTGCATATAAGCAATCGGTGTTACGTAATCCGTAATATATTTACATTAATTTAATGGCAATCACTCAACGAAAAAATTTGTTTTGTAATTGAGCTATTACTATTACTGCCCCATTTATAAGCTCGACCACTCGGAAATAATTATTTTTATTATTAAATTAATAGTTCATACTTATGAAAAATGTTATTAGGCTAATATGTTCCCGGCGACTTTAATTTTTTTATTTCTTTCGCTTTCTTAGAAATATATTTCTCCTTTAGAGAACACACGTAACGTGATTAAAAATTGTTAACAATTTAGTGAATTATAATTGAAAGGTAAATAAAGACATGGTTATATATAGTGGTTGTGTTAAAGTTTAATCCACTATTTAAGTGTATTTCAATTCAAACTTTTGAACCAGTAAAAATATTTTATTATTAATACTTTGAAAATGACAAATGTAACTGGTCCTTAGCAATCTATCATGTACACTAAATAAATCAAACAACTCATAATATATGTTCACTCAAAATCTAGCAAAGGCAAGAAGAGTGAAATGGGATGCTTTGCCCAGTGTCTTTAGTCTCCCTTTTATAAGTGGGGTTTAAGGCCCAAATGGTGAGATATCACAGTGATATTGTTTCCATGGTAGAATTATATATCTAACATTCCCATATCCTGTTGAATCTCCATGATTTATTTCCAAAATCTCCATGATTTGTTTCCATGTGGAATTATCTCACATGTCAGTATCCTCCTAAATCTTCTTCATGATTTATTTTCAAAGTCTCCATGATTTGTTTTTGTTGGAAGTTGTGCTTTATAAGAGCGTGATTAGGCTAGCTATGATATTTAGTCGAGGTGAGAGTTGGACTCTCTGTCTTTAAGACGAGATTGCCCCACACTGGTGCTAACGAAACTGGCAATCGTCTCCCAAAATACAACGACTAACTTCTTGAAAAAAGAATACTCCAATTTTCGAGAACCGGCAAACTTAAAAGGTATTAGAACTCATTTGAATATTTAGGAAGTGAAATGCATATAAAGAGAAAAAGAATTTGGATGTTTGATGTGAATAAAATGACAAACGAAGGGGGGGTATTATAATACTTGAAGATTTATAGTTGAAAAGACAAGGTTGCAACTGTTAGGACCAGCACTGGTTTTCGGTTAGGTCCAAACCGGTTTGGCTCTGGTTCACGCGCGGTTCGCACCCGTTCGGGTGTGGCTAGCTGTTGGTTGAACCTGGACCCGCCTCCGCACACCGGTTCGCAATTTCAACTCAATTCGAGCTGATTTCGACCCAATTTCAATTCAAGTTGTACCCAGAAAGAAATATATTATATTGAGCCCAAACCCACGCCCAAACCTGGCCCGCCCGCCACACCATGCCACGCTGTGTCGGCCGGCGGCGCTCGTGTGGGTTTGGTTCTAGCCTATCAACCGATAGGTCTTCTCCCCGTTACACACTTGTGAACTCCCAAGGGGCCAACTCTTACTTTCAACTAGACATTTAATACAAGACTTTCTTTATTATTTTCTCTATGTGGGACAATTACATTCATAACTTAACACTCCATTTTTAGCTCTCACCTAGCTATCTTGTACATTTAATGTCTCATTCATCCTAAATTGGTTTTAAGTAATTAAATACATTTTTCGTATCTGCTCGCGATATAGATTGCGAATAATCAACTTATTTTTCAAAACAACCAATGGAGCTTCACCAATTCATTGGCCAAAGTTGGTCACTTACCAGCCTGTATAACCAATTTTTCTAACAGTTTTCATGGTAAAATTATCTCACATGTTAATATCTTGATAAATCTAGCTCTATGATGTATTTCCAAAATCTCAAGCTGAGGTCTTGCCTTTTGAAGAGGAATCATATGATTTGTTTAAGTTGAGGTATTGCCTTTTGTAGAAAATCATATGATTTGTTTCCATTTCTCCATATGTCAGATTTACGGTTTTTTAGGAAAAAAAAAAAATTATCATCAAAATTTGTCTAACAAAAATGACTTCACAATGCGCCGTAGCCTTTACCTTTTAAAATTCACAATCAAATAAAGATTAAGGTTACGCATTAAAAAAAAAAAAAAGAAAGAAAGAAAGATTGAGGATTAATTAATGTTCTTTGAATTCCACCAATAATAGTATTAATCTACTAAATAATAGTTTATTTTCTATTTTATAATAATCTTTTGTATTTAATAAAAATCAATATTAAATTTTTTTTTAAATTTCAGCAGAATTTCCAAATACATTTCCACAGAAATGATATATTTTTTAATTTTTAACGTTCGACGGACTATTTTCGTCGGGTTCCACTATAATGCTATTTTTTAAAAAAATTAATAATAAATTATGGTAGGTGGTTTTCCCATTTGAAATTTAAAAAGTAATATAGTTTTATTTTTTAAAATTTTGATGGATAGTTTAATTTTTTTTTTAAATATACCAATGGATAAATGCGAAATTTTTCATCCCATTTTTTTAGCGTGTATTGTCACACCAAATTGTGCATCGGAATAACCGCCAACAGGATGAAATATATATGTTGTTGGTTTTCCTTCGAATATTTTGGCAGAAAATTTCTGCCGCAGAAAACTTTTAATTTCTTTTAGCTGTGTGAAATTATTGTCACTAATTATTTCTAATTAGTGACGATGATAAAAAAATATTGTCATTTAATATAAAAATGATAATAATTTTTTATTATCATTTTTATATTTGGTCACTAACATTACTCTTTCGCGTAGTGAAAATTTTGGACTTTTTTTTTTTTGGTGAAAATGAAAATTTTGGACTTGGGAGATACGAAGTGGATGGAAAATTTTAGTTCAGATTAATTCGATCACATCGAAACTAATCGTGTAACAAATATATTATACTATAAAAAGAAGACAGGCTGTTTTTTTACCGTACATGTAACGGAAAATGAAAATCCCAAGAAGCCAATACAACAGTAGTAGAGTAGTCTAGGCGAATAAAAGAACAAAGCAAATACTAAGTTTGCGTTATTCTATGCGAAAAGAAAAAAAAAAAGAAGCATTATTAATAGAAAAAAGCACGAGATGTGGGGTGGCGTGGGCGGCGCTGGTGTTGTACAGCCTACGATAAAATAACAGCTTTTTGTTTCTGAAAAATTAAAACACAGCATTAAACAAGTTCTGCCGCCAAAGTAATAATGCTATCACAACCCTAACAACACCCTAACTGTCATTAATTACTCGTATATGTATAGGCTGCCATTTTTCGCATGCTGATCAAGATTCCCTTCATTTAACACCCCCCAACATTGGTCACAGCATAATTAATAAATTATTTTTTTTTGAAAATTTATCAAATAATTTTAAAATGCTTTAAATAAAATTATAGAATACCTTTTGTTCTTTTCTCTTTTTTTCTCTTTTTTTTCATATCAAATGCTATACATTAATTGGTTAAAACAAGAGGAACCGCTGTTCAGTCGGATAACCAACTGATTCGACTTGTTTATGTTGAAAATCGAAAATCAAATTAAATATGTATCAGTTTGATTCTGTTTTGTTAAACTATAAGGATCAATATTAATACAAACAAGTCACAATAAGGAGACGAGTATGTATAGTAGTTCACTCAAATGGGTACATTCACTACTTAAGTGTGTTTCAACTTTGGTTTATAATTTGCAAAACATTATTCAATATTAGTACATGGTTACAATGAAAATAATAAAGAAAATACTTGGAACGATACAAAGATAGAGAAGAGTTTATCTTTCATAAAGAGAACCGAAAACTGGTAACTCGCTAGTACCGCAACAATAGAAGTTGGTACATCATTTCTAACATCACGAAAAAAGCTCTTTATCAGTTTCATATAACACCACAAAGTTCACACAAAATCTTTCACTAATTATAAGAATAATGTGTGAAGCATATGCTATTTCTCACTCAGAATCTTTAGCAATGACATGAGTAAAATGAATAACCCACCTTTTGATTTGCTTAAATAGGTTCGACTCTTTAGTTTTAGCAAGGTTAGTGACTGTTGCTTGATTCCAGTCTTCTAGAGTTCATTGCAACGCTATTAATTCATTGTATGTGGTCAATATGTCGAATGGATCAAATGTTCTTGATTTGTTTCTAAATTTAGCAAGATGATCTGTCATCATTAAAACAATTTGATTCTTTGAGAAGATGATCAACAGGCTTTAATTGGAAAAAAAAAAAACCCGGTTTGGTTTTGATTTTTAATTGAAAATCGAAATAACATGTCTAAAAATTTTAGTAAAATCGAAAATTGAAACGATCAAAGTCAAATGTTAGACAAAATTCCAAAAGTGTAACTTATTTTCTTGTACAATAGCAATGTAAAGCACCAATTAAAGCAATGGTAGACGGTGAGGTGGCTGCTCCCCATAAATGCCATGGGTCAGGCGATTAATGCTCAAGAAGTTAATTTCTTCCGAATTATATGTTGGTGCTCGTAAAATACCAACACTTTTCATACTGTAAAGCACTAAAAACAGTTATTTTTTATAATTTGAAAGGATTGGTTACACTTTACACTTCTAAATTATTTTGTTATAACGAAATTATTATAAATAAAATTTTGTCACAAAATTAAATCTATAATATATGGATTTTTCAATAAAGAGAATGTACTCTTGTAGTATTCGTCACGTTTACTCTTATTTATGACAATGACAAAAAAAAGTAATAAAGTGGATTAATGATAAGAAATCAACCCATATATATATATATTATATATATAATTCATGGATTAATTTATTGTACTTTATAGTTAAGAGGATAAATACAATATAAGTTAGGAGTGTAAAGTGTTCTTAAACCTACTTGAAAATGAACTTGGAAAAAGAGAATTCGGCATGATCTTCGAAATTGGTTAGTAAAGTTGCTTTTGACCAACCTTTATCGAATTGGTTTAATTTTCATGATTATTGTCAGAAAACTTTGGTTTACTAACATTATTCACTTTTGGAATGGATTCGAATAATGTATTTAATATTTAAAATCGACTTTGCATGGGAAAAAGATTCAAAGTTAAACCACTTAAATTAGTATAATAGTTGAATTAAAAAACGAAAAAAACAAACAAATGAAATGTAACATTCATTTAGTTTAGTTAAACCTAAAATTAATTTATCGCATATATCCCAGCGGCAAGCCAACTCAACTTGGCATGGGATTCGATTTAGTTTGGTTAGACCTGAAAATATAACCTTTTAAATAAAATAGTTATTCTTTTAATAGCAAAACTGTAATTCACTTCACAAAGATCCAAGGTTTAATTACATTTTTAGTCCTGTAACTTAGGTCCTCTGGCACTTTGGTCTGTATATTCGTCTTTTTCACATTAGTCCCGTATGTTTCTAATTTTGATACATTTGGTCCTAGAATGACAAATTTAGTCAGAGCCCCTACAAATGTGATCCTGAGTCAACAAATTTAGTCATTTATGTTTGTACTTTTGGTCCTCCCTCATTGCTCTGGCCAAATTAATGATTTTCCGGCGGTTAAATTACACTTTTAGTCCTGTAACTTAGGTTATCTGTCACATTTGGTCCTATATGTTCTTCTTTTTCACATTTAGTCCCGTATGTTTCTAATTTATGACACATTTGGTCCTGAGGTAATAAATTTAGTCATGAACCCATACAATTGTGGTCCTGGGTTAACAAATTTAGTCTTTATGTTTGCACTTTGGGTCATGTAAGTTAAGCCTTCTAGCACATTAATTGTTCCTATAAGTTTGATTTTTGCACATTTAGCCCTATATGTTTCTAATTTTTGACACATTAGTTTTTGGGGAGACAAATTTGGTTCAGAGCCCCTACAAATGTGGTATTGAGTTAACAAATTTAGTCATTCATATTTGTACTTTTTGTCCTCCTTCATGCTCTAGCCAAATTAATGATTTTTCAGTAGTTGATGAGGTAATTATCAGGTTCAAGCATTCATATGAAACATTTAATCACCTGATCAAATGGTGTTCTTCAAACGAATGGTTGGATGATGGCTTGGTATTTTGCAAGAAAATGATACGTATAGGTCTTCTTCCTAGATATTCAACTGTAAATGAGAATGTTCAGGAAACTTTATGAAAATGCTAGATGAAGAAGGCAATGAGATATTGATGGTTTGTTCGATAAAGGATTTGCTCTTGATGAATAAGTATTCACATCTATTTGTGGTTATGGTAAAGATTATATGAAGGGCATACTAAACTTCTATAAGAGATGGAGTACCGTTCAATCTCTCCTAATATGTCAAGTTTTACTTGGTGATTATCGATTTCTGCAAACATGGGAGTTTAAAAGAAGTAGAGGAGTATCTATACTATTATAAAAAGAAGCTATTTTTGTCTCACAAAACAGCAATTATTTATGTGATTTTACAAAATTTTCCCTTCAATTTTATGCGGAATAAATAGGTATATGTAAAATTATGGCTAAAATTGAAAATTCACATGAACTCGATTCAATTCGGATACCAAATTTGATATGTCAATTTTACCCTTTTAATTAGTAAACATATACAATAAAATAAGCAAATAAAAAGTTCATATTATAATATTACATCCAATTTAAAAAATCAATATTTCAACCCACAAACCACTTTCTCTAATTACAATCCATGATTTTTTTTTCTTTTTGTGTTTGTTCTTTATCATGTAATTTATTTCACATAGTTATTTTATCTTTAAATTATGTAATTTAATAAATTATTTCAAATAATTCTTAACAAAAGTATTCTTATAAAAAACAATTAATAATTATTTATATTTTCATCCTAAAAAAAATTTAAGTACTAATTGAAATTATATTTTTATATTGTGCACTCACGTAGAGTGTGCAGTGTTGCTAGTATTGAAAAAGTAAAGGGTCGATCGTTTGTTCCTAATAAAAATATTTATGAGATATTGATTACTGGTTATTTGCAGAATAGTGACAAATAAGGGCTCATCAACTACTTGAAAATCATAAACTTGGCCAAGCAATGAGGGGGGACCAAAAGTACA